>JAHRHZ010000069.1:3663184-3732783 GCA_024137785.1 Ginglymostoma cirratum | reverse complement strand
GTTGCAAACTGAGCGCAGGTGTTCTGCAAAGCGGTCCCCAAGCCTCCGTTTGGTTTCCCCGATGTAGAGGAAGCCACAACGGGTACAGCGGATGCAGTATACCACATTGGCAGATGTGCAGGTGAACCTCTGCCTGATGTGGAAAGTCTTCTTGGGGCCTGGGATTGGGGTGAGGGAGGAGGTGTGGGGGCAGGTGTAGCACTTCCTGCGGTTACAAGGAAAAGTGCTGGGTGTGGTTGGGGCTGGAGGGGAGTGTGGAGCGGACAAGGGAGTCGTGGAGGGAGTGGTCCCTCCGGAAGGCAGATCAGGGTGGGGAGGGAAAAATGTCTTTGGTGGTGGGGTCTGATTGCAGATGGCGGAAGTGTCGGAGGATGATGTGTTGGATCCGGAGGTTGGTGGGGTGGTATGTGAGGACGAGGGGGATTCTTTTTTGGTTATTGTTGCGGGGACGGGGCGTGAGGGATGTGTTCCGGGAAATGCGGGAGACACGGTCGAGGGCGTTCTCGACCACTGTTGGGGGGGAAGTTGCGGTCCTTGAAGAATGAGGACATTTGAGACGTGCGGGATTGGAATGTCTCATCCTGGGAGCAGATGCGGCGGAGGCGAAGGAATTGGGAATAGGGGATGGCATTTTTGCAGGAGGGTGGGTGGGAGGAGGTGTATTCCAGGTAGCCGTGGGAGTCAGTAGGCTTGAAATGGACATCGGTTTCTAGGTGGTTGCCCGAGATGGAGACAGAGAGGTCCAGGAAGGAGAGAGAAGTGTTGGAGATGGTCCAGGTGAACTTCAGGTTGGGGTGGAAGGTGTTAGTGAATTGGATGAAGTGTTCGAGCTCCTCGTGGGAGCACGAGGCGGCGCCGATGCAGTCATCAATGTAAGGGAGGAAGAGGTGGGGTTTAGGGCCAGTGTAGGTACGGAAGAGGGATTGTTCCACATAACCTACAAAGAGGCAGGCATAGCTTGGGCCCATGCGGGTCCCCATGGCCACCCCCTTTGTCTGTAGGAAGTGGGAGGAATTGAAAGAAAAGTTGTGGGTGAGGACGAGTTCGGCTAGGCGGATGAGGGTGTCGGTGGAGGGGGATTGGTCTGTTCTGCGGGACAGGAAGAAGCGGAAGGCCTTTAGGCCATCAGCATGGGGAATACAGGTGTATCGGGACTGGACGTCCATAGTAAAAATGAGGTGTTGGGGACCGGGGAATTGGAAGTTCTGGAGGAGGTGGAGGGCGTGGTTGGTATGGACTTTTTTAGATAAAGGCAAAGATCACACACAGACACACACCTTGCAGCTCTCCAGGGCTGGACCAGCAATATATCATCAGTCTGTACCTAACTGCAGAAGAGCAGTAAATATAGCACTCGTTCTGGCGTGCCTCTGGCACTGGTGGAGACTTGAACCTGGATCTTCTGGCCCACAGCTAAGTATACAGCCACTGCCACAACACTCCTACAGTCCTGATGAGGGATCCCCTCCTGAAACATCAACTCTCCTGTTCCTCTGAACCTGCCCAACCTGCTATGTTCCTCCAGCTCCACACTGTGATGCTGACTCCAACATCTGCACTTCTTTGTACCCCTACATTTGCATTACACTAGTTCATTATAAATATATCTGTTAACAAAATAACATGCCTTTATCATTAGAACAGTTAGGTTTTGTTTTTAAGTAAATCTTAAAGATTCAGTCAATTTTATTATTAAACAGTTTTAGGATCTTTTGCTTTCCTTTCTCAAAACATTATTCATGATCTTGCTTTTGGTGATAGGATTCATTGGTGTGGTATTTTTCGTTCCCAGTGCTGAACTAACATGTTACAGTTATAGCCATACAGCACTGAAACAGACCCTGCAGTCCAGCCAGTCCATTTATCCCAAACTAAGCAAGTCCCAACGGCCTGCGCTTGGCCCGTAAACCTCCAAACATTTCTTATTCGTGTACTTATCTAAATGTCTTTAAAACACTATACCTGCATCCACCATTTCCTTTGGATGTTCATTCCATACACAAACCATTTGTGCTTTTAAAAACTGCCCCCATTTTTTTTTTAATCTTTCTCCTCTCACCTTAAAAATGTCCCCCTAGTCTTGAAATCCCCCACCTTCGGGAAAAGACATTTGCCATTCACCTTCACCTTATCTGTACCCTCCATGATTTTATAAACCTCTATAAGATCACCTCTCAACATCCTACACTCCAGTGAATAAATTCCTAGCCTATCCAGCTTTTCCTTATAACTCAAACTTTTCATTCCCAGCAACATCCTGGTAAATTCGTTACCACATGGGAGTAGTTGATGCCAAAACATTGAATGTATCCAAGATGCTACTAGATATAGCACTTGGGGTGAATGGGATCAAAGGTTATGGGGAGAAAGCAAGATTATGCTGTTGAGTTGGATGATCAGCCATGAGCATGAAGAATGGCGGAGCAGATTTGAAGGGCTGAATGGCCTTATCTTGCTCCTATCCTCAATGTTTCTATGTAAATCTCTTATGAACCCTCTCCAGTTTAATAATATCCCTCCCTATAATAGGGAGACCAGAAGTGGACACAGTACTCCCGAAAAGACCTCAACAACATTCTGTATGACTTCAACATCGCATCCCAACTCCTATATTCCTAGAGGTGCCCTTCTTCTAATTAAACCTGAAACACCCAGAGAAGCTTGCCTCACCTTGCTTAATCTGTTAAACTGTTAGGTAAAATGGGAGATTAAATGAAAGAAAATGCATGATATTCACTTAGGATTAAATAGTTATTTGTTACTTCCTAACAGTGAGCAAATTAACAGAATTACTAAAAAGCTGAACAATTTCCCCCCCTAACTACAAACAACTCCTTAACTGAACTAAAATCTACTGGTATGCTATTTAAATAAACACAAGTCCCACTTGTATAACTCAAGTAGTAAGAAAAAATAAATTAAAACTTAATCTCTCAAAATCCACACGCTGTGCCTTCTAGAATGCTCAGCTTTCTCCACTGTCTGTGCAGTCATAAATGCCTTTCTTCTGCTGATCCTGCTGTTAGGGATATTTTCTCTGAAGACTCTTAGCTACAAATGCCATGATACCTTTTATGGATAGGATAGTGCTTTCTTAAAGAGCTTAGTGATCTCTTGTGAGAGTTGGGTGCTTGTTTCTCAGATGGTGGTTAGCTCTCGCACCGATTTTTCAAAAACCCTCTACTTATATACTTTGGAGTACATATCAATTTTTTACAACAGCATGGGTCCAAGGTTGTGAAAACCATCAGATTTAAATTCAACTGGCTTTCAATTGCTAAGTGCTTGTTTTAAATTAAGTGGCTGATTCCAGCTGGTTTCCAAAACATACCTAAGCTTTCTAGTCACACACCCAATTGATACATTGTTTCCATTTTAGAACTGGCTATATATCTTCAGCTACATACAAAATCTCTAAGCTTAGAAAAGCACTTTATCCCTTAAAGGGATCATGCACTGTTGTCCGTTATCATTTTTTTAAACAAACAAATTCTAGCTTCCTGCCGTCCAATTCATGACTTAGCTACACAACTTTGTAACAGTAACAAATGCTGACCTCGATTCCCATTAATAGGTGTATAAAAGAGAATTTTGTGTAAGTTATGAAGAGTTCAAAAGTAGATTCAATAGTTAATTTTGGGGGGCGGGGTGGTAAAGGCTCCATAGGAATGTAAAGGAAAAAGTAAAATCAGGGATAAGGGGCAAGAGCAGAGAAGTGGTAGTAATTAAGAAGCTCTTTCGAGCTGCAGTTGGGCTCAACAGCCTTTGTATGATTTGAAGAGGTGTTCTTTGCACCTGGAGTTTTTGACAGTGCACTAGAATAGTGAAGCTGTTACCTTTGCAAGTAGGCCTTGACAAGTCACTAAATTCACAACCCAGGCTAGGGCCTGGCCATATTGTTTGATTCATAGACTATGTCCTTGCAGCCATACCTGGATTTCTAGAATCACAGAAGTCTTATGGCACAGGAGGAGGTCATTCAGTCCAACGTACCTGCATTGGCTTGTTAAATGAGCCACCTAGAAGATCAAGATCAATAGGAACAACGCTTGCAAGTTTCTGACCAAGTAACACATCATCCGGACTTGGAACTATATTGCCATTCCTTCAGCACTGTTACCTAATGCCACTCTCCTTTGTCCCCATTTCTTCGCACATTTATATACAAATGATCATTCATCACTTGCTTGAATAGCCATTCCGACGCGCAGCAAGGGGATGCATCTCTAATAATCACGTAACAGCTTCACAACAATTATTCACTGTCATTCTTTAGAAAAGAAGGGTTACGATCTGGCGTTGCGTGTGCCAAAAACACAAGTTGCTGGAAAAGCTCAGCAGGTCTGGCAGCATCTGTGGGAAGAAATCAAGAGTTGATGTTTCGTGTCCAGCAACCCTTCCTCAGTTCCCAGTTCTGAGGAAGGGTCACCAGAACCAAAACATTAACTCTGATTTTTCTTGCCCTCACTGATACTGCCAGACCTGCTAAGCTTGTCCAGCAACTTGTGTCTTCTGACCCTTCCTCAGTTTGTTTCTGATTTACACCATCCGCGGTTCTTAAACTGTGTGCAAAAAAACACAGTAGAATAATTCCAGCTGGGTGTCTCAAAGTAGTTAGAAATTATCGCAAAATGACCAACTGAGCCGTAAATTTGGAGCTTTGCGATATGCTGTTCGCAGTCTGAGGGAGGGGCATGAAGTGACCTCACCAAGATGGCGGAATAGACCTTGCTAAGATGGCCGCCAGATGCCGCCTGTACCTCACCAATATGGCCGCTGCACTGGCCGGGTTTGTGGTGTTTTTGCCGTGCTGCCGGGTTTAAATTGATCTTCATCATCATGGACAAGAAGAAGAAAACGTTCGACGTGACAGCAGCGTCGGTGAGTGTCGGACACTGCAGATGATGATGATGATATTCTGGTGTTGTAAATACGGAGCGCAGGCCCCATGTTAGTCCCCGGGTTTTCCTGGCTGCTTGGCCTCGTATCCACGTCCATTCACTTGGCGGCGGGGGGGTGGGGTCAGGGAGCAGAGGCATCGCTGGCTGTTGGAGTCCTTCGGATGTAATTAGCAGTTTTCCGTGGCTCCTGTCGGAAAAGAAGGGCACAACTCAAGTATCCCTTAATCCCCACATGACCCAAAATATTTCATACACCGGAGGTCGTCCACAGCACTATTGCTTGTAACAAAAACAGAAATTGCTGGAGAAACTCAGCAGGATTGGCACTATCTGTGGAGAGAGAAACAAGCTCAACGTTTCGGATCCAGTGACCTTTCTTCAGAGCCTTCACAGATGGTGCGAGACCTGTTGAATTTCTCCGACTTTTTCTGTTTTTGTTTCAGGTTTCCAGCATCCGCAGGTCTTTGTTTAATATAATTGCTTGAACCCTTATTTATGCTGTACTCTTTTCCTGTCCTCAGGGCTCACTGACTTATATTAGCTCTCGGTCTGCCAACGCTTTAATTTTTAAATTCTCATCCTTATGTCCTTGTCCTTCCTTGTCTCTCTCATCTCCCCCAGCTGCATCACTGTCTGAGATATGTGTACCTGTAATTCTGGCCTCTGTACAGCCCTATCTTCTCTTCATTGCCTTTCCCCAGTATTGGGTGGCATGTCATCATCCCTTAGGTCCCAAACTCAGTGGCTCCTTCACTGAACCACCTTTCTCTCCTCTTTCAAAACCATCTTCAGAGTTACCTCAACAGCCAAGCTTTTCACCTGTCCTGTTGGCCTAGATTTTGTGGTGAGCATTGGACAAACTATGCACAATTTGTTATGCATTGACTCTAGTTTTATTGTGGATCTTGTGTGGCAAGTGGGAACTTACAATCGGAGATGGTGCAATGCCCTTTACAGAGGTTCTGTGACCTGTGTGAACAAGGCAAGCAACTGCTTGTCTCTTCATCAGACAGATTGAAGAATTCTTATTGAGACATATAAATCATGAATTGGGATATGTCAGTTACAGTGTTTAAATCAATATAACATAAGTGCAATAAACATAATGGAGAGGGAAACAAGGATAAAATTAAAGGTGAGTAATGAGAGATGAATAAAAGGAAGAAATTTCAATAATTAAAATCTGAAGGAATAATAATCCATAGTTTGTGTAAAAAATACATTTTCAGTGTTGGAGAAATTATTTGGAAGCAAGACACATCCATTCTCATTTCAACTTGTATGCAATCTTTGATAAGATTGACTTCACCATCCCATTCCTACATTTTTCTACTGTCATCCAGTTGGGTGGAAGTGCTTTCCTTTGCTTCCATTCTTATGTACTTAATCATAGCCACTTGCAATGGCACTCCTGCTCAGTCATCCCCTAAGCATCTAGCCTTGGTCCTCTCCTGTTTCTCATTGTATTCTGCCTTCAGGCTGAAGATGTGATGTCAGTTTGCATGTTTTTGCTAATGACACAGAGCTCGTCCCTGCCACCACTTTTCATGATCCTTCCGTTCTGTTAGGCTATTGTCACACAGTCAGTATCAGATGAACAGAAAATTCCTTCGTTTAAATAGTGTGAAGACTAAAGCCATTATTTTTTCATCTCACACTGCTGACTCCAATCATCTGCTTTGTAACTATCCAAGTCTGAAACAGACTGTGATCTTGGTATCAGATTTGATATAAGAATTTTTTTCTGTCCGCTGCTACACTCAGATCACCTGTTTCAGTGCCCGTAACATTGCCTGCCTCTGTTACTGCAATTCTTGTTGATGCCTTTGTCACATCGAAACTTGACTATTCCAGTGTTCTTCTAATTAACCTCCAAGGTTCTGCCCTTCATAAACTTGATAATTCAAAACTGCTTCCTGTGTCCTGATTTGTGCCATGTTTTGTTCACCCATGCCCCCTGTATTTGCTGACTTAAATTGACTTCACATTAACAATGCCTTGATTTTAAAATTCCCAACCTTGTTTTCTCTCCATGACTTCACTTCATCCCTGGCTCTCTATTCTCCTGCACCTCAGAGTCCACCAATACCTGGGCCGTCCTAATTCTGGCCTCCTTGTGCGTACCTGATTTTGATTGCTCATGGGTGGGTCATGCATTGAATTGTGTAGACCCAAGGCTTTAGAACTTCCTCCCTACGCCTCCCTGGTTGTAGGTTTTCTTCCTCTTTTAACGTGATCCTTAAAATCTATTTCTTTGACCTACCTTTAGGTCATTCATCCCAATAACACTTTTTGTAGCTTGATGTCAAATAATGCTCCAGTGATGTGTCTTGTTTCATACAATGGATACAGATCAGAAGGTAGCCAATGAGCCTGTCATTACTCTAGGAGACAGTGCCATTTAGCTATTCCTCATAGTTTTGCGACTCCTTTTCTTTCTCCCATCATGTTCAACGGCTATAATTCAACTGCCTTCCTCAGACTCTCTGATAATGTGCATCACTTGCTGTCATTTTTTCCCCCCGCATGTCACTGTTAGCTGTTTTGCCAACCCCTTAAAATCAGTGCTTTCTGGTTCTCAACACTTCTATCAACGGGAACAGCTTTTCATCATCTATTCTGTCGAGACCCCTCATGATTTTGAAAATTGTCCTGAAATTTTTATGTTAAAGGCATTATAAAAATTTAAGTTGTTTTAATAATTAGGACTTATCACAGCAGTCAACATTCGTTTGCAGTTCAGGAGACATTTTCTGAACGACTCTTTGAGTATTTAGCTGGTGTGTACTATAACCTTGCCCTGTTCAAGTGAATGGATCAGATTGGTATCAATGTGGTCTTGCTTTTATTTCTAAGGCAACTCAACCCTTCAAAGCCATGGTTAACTACCCCGACAGAATTTTTTCCATTATTTGTTTGAAGAATAGACAAGGGTAATTCAGTAAGCGTCTAATGATTATTTTCAAAGGGCCTCTGGTAAGATACCTCGTGACAGACTCATGACAAGGACGATGGTGGAATTAGGCAACACATAGCTACATAGACAGCAACCTGCCTAAAAACAAAATTTCAAATTTTCTGCCCTGGGATGGTCCATAACATCTTTTAATGTACAAGAGTTAGGAGACAGTGGACAGGAAGGTAATGTCACTGACCGAGCAATCTAAAGGCAAAGGCTAATATTCTGGGGTTGTAGGTTCGAATTGCACCCCACCCTCTGCTGGAGTTTAAGTTCAGTCAATAAACCTAGAATATTGAACGAGTCTTAGCGATGGAGACCGTGACACCTATCCATGATTGTGTAGATACGCATCTAGTTCAATAATGTCACTTAGAGAAGGAAATCTGCCATCCTTACCTGGTTTGGCCTTTATAATAACATCAGGCCCACTGCACTGTGGTTGATTCTTAACTCCCCTCCCAAATGGATTTTGCAAGCCATGCAGTTCGAGGGCATTTGGGCATAGGCAATGAATGCAGGCCTTGCCAGCAAGCCCATATCCAATGACCGAACAAAGGAAGTATTCCACAATCTTTCCCATCCGTAACACCAAACTGATTGAACTACGTTCTCAGGTTCTGTTCTATCTCGCTTTTGTTCATTTTGCTTTACTGCGTAATGGTTGTTTGAAGCAACCTTGCAACTTGTGTCCTGAAATTTAAACCAACTAGTTGTTGGTCAGCTATCTGTTCTGGACTCTCACTCTATTTTAATTCAAATAGTCATAATTATGCCCTCATTGACAAGTGTGACACTCGAGGCATGGGAGATGTTTTCCAAATGTGACATTTTGACAATGATGGGAGAGTGTGATGCAATTGAAAATGACAGCTGCCCACTGCTGGATGACTTCCTGTAATAAAGTTATTTGTGGACCATGGAAATGATGTCAAAATCAAACCACTAATGCATTTTTCCATCTCAGGAAAACAGCTTTCGTGATTTTTTTCAAACTAGACAACTGTCAGCAATTAAGGGTTGTAGTGCCCCTATTAATAATGTTGCTCAGGGAAATCAATGTTAGCTGGTGAGGGGAAGGCAAATATAAAGTTATTCTCTTTGCAAAGAATAAAATATGCATTTTCCTAGCCGCAACCTCCTTTTCATTTTTACCTTCACGAAGGTATTGTTTGATGTTAGGTAATGCCATCCTATCTGCACTTTCCCTTCGCAAATTCTGTACCTACATCTCCTCCAAAGTGAAGACAGATGTGAAGTACTTGTTCAACACCCTACCAACGTCCTCCATCTCCACACACACGCGCTGCCCCCATTGGGCCATAATGGAGCCTGCTCTTTCCCTGGTTATCCTCTTCCCCTTGATGTACTCACAGAATATTTTAGGATTTTTCCAAATCCTATCCGTTAATGTTTTTCTTCATGATCCCTCTTTGCTGTCCTAATTGGTTTCTTAAATTCCCCCCTGCACTTTCTATGCTCCACTAAGACCTCTGTTGATTTGCTCCCTTTGTAAGTGTTAAAAGCTTCTCTTCTCCTTGTTATCCAGTCCTGAATATTCCTAGACATCCAGGGTTCTCTGGGCTTGTTGGTCCTACATTTTGTCCTAAAGGGTCAGGCCGGACTCTCACCAAATCCATTTTGAATGTCCCTACTGTTCTGCTGTAGACATACCCAGAAGCACTTGCACCCAGTCTACATTGGTGAGATCCTGCCTTATATTAATAAAATTCGCCTCCCTGAATTCCAAAACATTTTCCCTTTTCCATAACAAACTCAAACAATTTGAGTATTGTTTTGTGGTTGCGAACACTATAATGATCACACTGCCACGTTGAACTCTTGATTCATTTGACTGCCATTTATTTTGTAGCTGCTTCCTAATTTACATTTTTATAGCACCTTTCATGATTTCAAAGTACTTTACACTTAATGAAGTAATGATTAAAATGTTGTCATTGTGATGTAGGAACAACAGTGGCCACTTTGTACTGTATAATGCAAGCACGCAGAAACATAAGTGTTAGGCAGCTAAGCGTACGTGAGCAAGCTTCCAGCCCTCTCAAACAAGAGCAAGATGAAAACTCAGTAAAGACCATTTCTAAAGCAGTACACAGGGCCAGGTTAGCAGTCACCTTGATGTTTCATTTCAAATGGAGAATATACTATCCTATTAATTTCAATCTTCTGTCAGATGTGAGAGAAAAATAGCAGAAACAAATAAATAACCTGTATTTAGAAAAGATTTATTGCAGTGAAGTCGGACCTGAGCAAAACTTTGTTAATACAAGAAAAGTTTTCAGCAATTCTCAAAGCCAGAGAATTGTCTTTGAAATATAGTCATTGTTATTGTTGACTTACATGCATCCTGTTCGTACAGAGGTAGATCCCACAAACAGCCAGGATGTAAATGTTTGAGGGAGGATTGTTGGCCAGGTCATGAAGCAGACTCCCAGCTCTTCATTGAATACTGTCATTGGATCTATTGCATCCACCTGAACAGGCCTATGTGTAACTTGTCATGTAAACCAAAGTATCTCCAGCACTGTAGCTGTCCCTGAGTATTATACCTAACATTTGCCTGGGGTATGTAGTACAGTCCTGGTGTGTGTTCTAAAGTTGCAGCGTTCTGACTCAGGCAGGAATATTTCCAGTTTCCCATGTGAGCAATAGCAAGGTATTCAACTCCGGAGCCTGTTTGACCATTTGGTTTGACCATTATTCATCCATGCGGAGCAAAAACAAAGTTGTTGGAAAAGCTCAGCAGGTCTGGCAGCATCTGTGCAGGAAAAAACAAACAAAGTTGACATTTTGGGTCGGGTGACCCTTCCTCAGAACTGAGGTTCTGAGGAAGGGTCACCGGACCCGGAATGTCAACTCTTTGTTTTTGACTTCACAGATGCTGCCAGACCTGCTGATTTTTCCAGCAACTTTGTTTTTGTTCCTGATTTACAGCATCCGCAGTTCTTCCAGTTTTTACTTATTGATCCACGTGGCACCGTTTTGACATTTCACTCAGAGCTCCAGGTGCCCACTTAAACGCTTCCTTTGGTCAATGTCTGTCATCTCTTACTTTTGACCTAATAATGTTTTGCAATTCTTTGATCAATGAAGGGAAAGTTCTATCATTATAGAGCTCTGGGTAGAAAGTAAATTATATGCTTATAGCAACTGTAATGTTTGCTTTTCATAAACCAGTGCTCCATTTAGTCTTTAAAAGTGATACCTGTGCTGCCCATCATACTGTATCCCATCGGCGTATCAGGTCTGCTGTCTTTCATTGCAGTACAAAATATTTCTGTATTCTGCAGTTTTTGAGGTTTTTAATTAATGAATTGTTCCAACAATCCCACATTGTTACTTAAAAAGAAAAATTCTGTGTTACAGTTGGTGGATCTGAAGGCAGAACTTTACCGGAAACAAGAGGAATTCAAACAGGATAAACTTCTGAAAGAAGCAGGGGCTCCATTTAAAGCCAAATCAGTGAACAAGGTAGGTGCGCTGTAACTGTCATTACTACTATTTCCTCATTAGCCTTGTAGAGGTCATATAGTTAACCTGACTTTGCTAAATGACAGTAATATTATTTATCATGTCTGTATGAATGCTTCATGCTTGTGTTTTATGAGTGAGGGAAAACATCTGACAGTTATTTTCTCCTTTCAGTTTGATTTGGTGAAGACACAGTTGGTGAAGTGAGGGTATCTCACAAGATGCATGTTGGCACATCAATGTCCATTGGCTTAAGTTTGATTTTCATTAGCCTTTGTGTATTAATGTCGTTGTTCTAAAAGAGCCTTGTGATGACGCTGCAAAATATTGCTCTTGATTGAACTGCTTCACAGTGACCTTAATTGCTTCTTGAAAAATGGTAAACTTTGTGAGCTTGGTTTGTTTTAGATTTTTTTTTCCTCTGATTGTACCTTCCGTCTCACCAAACAGTTGAGGGGGGCCATTCTCCCACTTTTATGTCCATCTTGCCCCATCCTTATACCTATCAGCATATTCATCTTTTGGTTTCAGCTTGTAAGTTTTTCTGTATAACCGTTATTCTTACCTAAACCATTTGAGGATGGGGCTGAGACACATTATTGGTACAAACTAGAGGATCTTTATTCTGTATTTAACCTGTTTGTACCTGACCTAGGAGTGTTTGATGGTAGCAAACTGGGAAGCATTCTAGTCTCCCACACTAATACGCTACACCTTGGTGAGCAAATTTATATTTCTTAAAAAGGAAATCACTGCTTTGTACTTTCTCTGAAACCAAGGTTGGCTTATCCTCCAAAATTGTATGCTCATTACTTTGCAACACTTGCACTATTCCTGGAGATGCAGGGAAATGGGAAACTGATGATCTGTAAATTTTAACAGAAGCCAAGTATCTGGACCAAACAAAATGCAGGCGTTTTAAATCGAGCTGAGAAGGACGTAGAAGAAAGTATTGAGGAACAGCAGACTCTCGATAAATCAAAGTAAGAGTTTGATCTGGAATTTATCTTCACTGTGAGTCAAAGTCATAGAATCGTACATTGTCATTAACTGTTTAGTGAGAATTCAATTGACAACCTAACAGCTGTGGTGAGGAAACTGTTAAAGTCTATAATTAATGATGTGGCAACTGAACACATCGAAAAGTTTCAATTAATCAGGGAAAGGCAGCATGGATTCATGTCAGTAGGTCAATGCCTAACAAGCCTCAGTGAATTTTTTTTTAAAGAGGTGACTAAGGTAGTGGACAGGGGAATGTCGATGGATGTTGTTTATATGGACTTCCAGAAGGCATTTGATAAAGTCCCACATAACAGACTTTAAACTAAAGTAGAAGCCCACAGAACTGAGGGCAAATTGCTGACATGGCTGGGAAATTGATTGAGTGGCTGGTGACAGAAAGTAGGGATAATGGGTAGGTACTCAAATTGACAGGATGTGGGCCCAGTGATGATCCTCAAAGGCCTGTGTTAGGGCCTCAATCGTTCACGTTATTTATTCATGATTAGATGGTTGGATAATTGCATAGAATGTTATATATCCAAAATTGCTGATGACAGAAGGCTGGGCGGCTTTGTAAAGCGTAGATAATAGCATAGAATTACAAAGCGACTTTTGGTAGATTGAGTGAATGAGCAGAGCTGTGGCAGAACTCAATGTAAGCAAGTGTGAGATTATCTATTTTGGACCACAAAAAAGATTGATCAGGGTACTTCCTGGGTTGTATGAAGTTAAATACAGTAGAATTTCAAAGAGACTTGGTGGGTGGGGGCCGGGGGATGGGGTGCGGGCTTGGACTGTGGGGTTCGGCTGTACATATCTTTAAAATGCCGCAATGTGTGCAGAAAACAATTAAGAGAGCTAATGGAATGCTGACCTTTACATCTGAGGGAACTGAAGTGCAGGGATGCAGAAGTTATGCTGCAGTTTTGCAAAACCTTGGTTGGACCCCACTTTGCGCGCTGAGAGCAGACATGGGCACCACATCTTGGGAAGGATATACTGGCCTTGGAGGGATTGCAACATAGGTTTACAAGAATATCTGGGCTTCAGGGGTTACGTTATGAGGAGAGATACAAATTAGTCGTGTTTTCTCTAGAATTTAGAAGGTTAAGGGGTGGTCTGATCAAAGTTTTTCATGATAATTACTGGAAAAGACAGGGTAGATCAAAATAAACTATTACCACTGGTTGGAGATTCTGGAACTAAGCATCAGACTCAGGATCAGGGCCAGACCATTCAGGAAAGGTGTGAGGAAGCACTTTGACACCCAAAGGGTGATAGATGTGTGCAACACTCTTCCAGAAACAGCAGTGGATGCTGGATCTTGTTGTTAATTTTAAATCTGAGGTGGATAAATATTTGTTAAAGTAAAGATATTAAGGGATATGAGCCAAAGGCAGGTATATGAAATTCAGCCACAGATTGGCTATGATCTCATTGAATGACAGAACAGGCCCAAGGGGCGGAATGGCTTACCCCTGTTCCTATGAATGGTGTAACCTATTCCAGTCAGTTACTGAAATGCAGAGGTATTGAAAGGGGAGGATTGTTGAGAATTTCTGCCATTTTCCCATGATGTAGTCATGAACTTGTTTATGCTTGTGAGTTTTTGTTCTTTCATGGAAGCGACACAATGAGGGGAACTGGGAAGGTTGCTCTGCTGACTGGGAGAAGTCAATGTTTGGCCAAGGAATGGACAAATGTGTCCAAATTTGGCTTTTGCTTATTGCATCTTTCAGGAGCATGGATGGGATCAGTAACTTAATAAAATGGGATTTGAATCTGCCTGCTTCTGCAGATAAATCTCTTGGGCACTACCAAGTTCAATATTTGAAAACTGCTCCCTTATATAGGGACTGTTTTTCACCATGTGACCTGATAGCCAAACCCTGTTATTACCTTAAGTTTTTAAAATTAATTCACCAAGTGAGGGTGTTACTATAGCAGTCAGCATTTATTGTCCATCCCTAATTGCCCAGAGGGCAGTTTAGAGTCAACCACATTGCTGTGGGTCTGGAGTCACATGTAGGCCAGACCAGGTAAGGATGGCAGTTTCTTTCCCAAAAGGACATTAGTGAACCAGATGGGTTTTTCCAACAATTGAGAACAGTTTCATGGTCACTTACAGCTTCTTTGTGTCTTCATTTTGCAACTTTTTATCTTCCTCATTATAAGCGCTCTGAAATGTCAGTGTGTAGGAGAGGAGTGCTATATAAATGTAAGTGATGAACTCTTCTTTCTTTATACTGTTTCCTGAGCTGCTCCAATCATTCTTCTCATTCTAGTCAAAGGTTTCGTCACACCGTCTCCATCTTTTCATTTCTACTTTTGCAAGGCCTTAAAACTGAAAATCCTTATCTTCCTTAAACTTTTGTCCTTTTTAAGCTTTTACCATCAGCAGTTTACTGTTGCTTAGTCAACCATGTCTTTTTCTCACTCTTTAGACCTCAGTGGCGTCCTGCCACTGTCGGACAGCACTGCTGTTTGCTTGGGTCTCTCAGTTATAATGAACCAGTTGTAAGAAAGATTTGCACTCATGCCAGACATTTTCACAATCTTAACATCCCAAAGTGCTTACCGGCCAATTAAATACTTCTTGTGAGTTATAATAACGGTTCTAAATTAGGGAATGTGGCATCCAAATTTCACACAGCAAGATTCCACAAACAGTAATGTGATACTGACCAGATTATCTATATTTCTGATGATATTGGCCATATGATGCTAGAGAGCTCCTCTGCTGTTAGTGAAATAGTGTCATGGAATCTTTTATGTTCACCTGGCCTAAGATCTCATCTACAAGCTGACCCCTCCATCAATGTAGTACTGTTTTGTTACTGTACTAGGACTGTCATTCCTGGATTTTGTGCTCAAGCTACTGAACTGATGTTTCTTCAAATAAAGGATTTCCTTTCAAAAGAGTGGTGTTTGATAGCATGTTTATACTGTTATAAAATGCCATGTGTTAGCTATTATAGGCTAAATTAATTTCTGCTTTCTTTAGGCAGAGGCTAGAGGAAAAAGCAAAACTTTATGAACAAATGACAAAAGGAGACTTACCAGGTAATTTGTAGCTTCTAAGTTTTGTTCCAATTCCATTTAAATCTGGATAAGAATAAACAGAAAGGCGGCTTTGTTTCTGAGATGTCTCAGTCGAAGGTTTGAATCTCATCTGGGATTTTTTGATTTTGACAGTAGGGGTTTGAAGGTTCTAATCACAAGCGCCACCTCTCATTTAAATGAATACAGATTCACGGAAAACATTTTAATTTTAAAAAAACCCTCTGTGCTTAATTTTTTTTAATACATGGTATAATGGTCTTTAATGTCAGACCATTGATAGTCTGGTTGTCTGCCTCTGTTGACAGTACTCTGTGTTAACCTTTCTCATATGGTGGAGATCTTTGAATCAGTACATGCCTTTATCGTCCATCTGGACTAGGCATGTTCTTTTCCTCTTGTTTTCACATTGTATAGCTCCCTCTCTGCCAGCTCCGTGAGCTTCAGTTTGATGACCTGTTCCTGCTGTCTTCGAGCGGCATTCCAGGCTAGCAGAAGTAAACAAGGCTGTCTTCCTTAGGGAAAGGACTTTGTTCCGATGAATCATAGAATACCTACAGTGCAGACAGAGGCTGTTTGGCCCATCAAGTCTGCACTGACCCTTCAAAGAGTATCCTACACAACCACTGTAATCCCACATTTCCCATGGCTAATCCACTTGGGCACTGCGAGGCACTTTAGTACAGCCAAACCATTAAGCCTGCACATCTTGTGACTGTGGGAGGAAACCGGAGCACCTAGCAGAAGCCGATGCGGACACAGTGATGATGTGCAAATTCCACACAGACAGAAGTATCACCTTAAATTGGCTGTAATTTATGACAACAACTTGCATTTATGTCCCACCTTTAAAATACTAAAAGACAGTTCACAGGAGATTATCAAACAGACTTTGACACTAAAATATTTACAAAAGAAAGGAATAGAAAAGATGGAAAGATTGCTAGAAAGGGAATTTCAGTTCTTAGCGTGGAGGTAGCTGAAGACTGACCTCGACTGATGGATTAGTGAAATGTGACAATTGACATGTTAAATAGAAATAAACTTATTCCTGAGCTGGGGAAGGCCAGAACTATTGATCATGGCTTTAAAACTAGAGTTAGACCATTTAAGAGTGAAATCAGGACAACCTCTTCATACAAAGGACGGTGGAAATCTCAAGCTGCTTGTCAATAGTTCAGAAAACAGTTGGAGAAGGAGAGAGTTGGGTCATTCTTCACATATTTATGTTTTTATTTACAGAGTTATGCATTAAAAAGATGCACCTCCTAATCCAACAACCACTGTTTCATTCTGTATCTGTTTTATTTTAAATCAACTTGATATGTCTCTGTGACCATCACATCTGAGGAGCGGGTGGTGGGGGTCTATAACCCAGATCTTCAGCCCAGAGACAGAAACACTGTTGCCACAGGACCCCTGAATGTGTCTGTCTATAGGAGCAGAAGTGAATCCCCAGTTAGTGCCCACTACCTGCGTATAATTAATACACTATTAAGACTCTTGCTCTAAAAGGCTGTTGAGGTTAGATCTGTTTAATATTTCAAAACTGAAACTGATTTTTCTCATTTATGTGAAATGTTAACTCTCTGTTTCACTCTGTCCATGGCTTTGACCTGCTGAGGGGAGGCGATAGTATTATCGCTGGACTGTTAATCCAGAAACCCAGATAATATTCTGGGGACCTGGATTCGAATCCTGCCACGGCAGATGGTGGAATTTGAATTCAGTAAATATCTGGAGTTAAGAATCTAATGATGACCATGAATCCCTTGTTGATTGTCAGGAAAAACCAATCTGGTTCACTAATATCCTTTAGGGAAGGAAACTGCCATCCTTACCTTGTCTGGCCTACATGTGACTCCAGACCCACAGCAATGAGGTTAACTCTTAACTGCCATCTGGGCAATTAGGGATGGGCAATAAATGCTGCCCTAGCCAGCGACGCCGTCATCCCGTGAATGAATAAAGAAGTATTTTCAGCATTTTTGGACTTTATTCCAGATTTCTACATTTTCACTGTTGATAGACTTTTGTTTGGCAAGGGTATTAAGGGGAGATACCAATGATAGAGGTAAATCATGGAATCATAGCATGGAACAGTGTGGAAGCAGGCCTTGTGGTCTGTCAATTCCACGCCGATCCTCCAAAGAACGTCCCACCCAGACCCAACCTTTGGACCGCGGGAGGAAACCAGACCACCCAGAGGAAATCCACGCGGAAGTGGGGACAATGTGCAAACTCCACATGGACAGTCGCCTAAAGGTGGGATTGAACCCAGGGCCCTGGTGCTGTGAGGCAGCATTGCTAACCACTGAGCCACTGTGCCGCCCCCTACTGGAGGCCCTACTGCTGAGCACCTGATTTGAATAATTCAGTCATTCCTACAGTGTATACTCTCTCAGTGTACAGTACATTTCTATATTTTCAGTTTCTGTGATTGATCACTGTCATCAAACTTCAAACTAATTTGCAGATTTTCTTTTTATTCATTTGTGGGGTGAGTGTGCTGCTGGTGGGACCAGGATTTATTGCCCATCCCACGGGGTGTTAAACGGAGTCAGAATTTAATTAACCAAACTGACTGAAGGCATTGAATGATGTTGCGTTCTACATCTGGGGCCTCCACTCTGAACAGAATTTCGAGGAGGGTTGAAACCACACTTAAATGGAAATCTTTTTTAAGAAACTGCCATTTAGGCAGAAAACAAAATAAAATATTCTGAGGAAGGGTCACCAGACCCAAAACGTCAACTCTGTTTTTGCCTTCACAGATGCTACCAGACCTGATGAGCTTTTCCAGCAACTTTGTTTTTGTTCCTGATTTACAGCATCCGAGGTTCTTTCGGTTTTACTAAAACAAAATGTGTCTGGGCTTTATTTCAGGCAGAGTTGATTGTTCCTATAGTAAAGCATGTTTTTAAAAAACAAACCTCAAGTTCACCAATTTAAAAGAAAAATTTGTCTCTGCCCTTGTATCTCCTATCCTGCAATACAAAATGGGCACTCCGCTATCCTAAGCCAGATGAAGAAACAGAAAGCACGTACTTGGTCGATTTCACACAGAAGATTTTCGACAAGCAGAGAGAGTTGCAGGCTCTACGTGAGAGCGAAGCAGCAAAGAAAGCAGTGGAGCGTGATCAAGATGAGGACGCAGTGCTCGAGTCTGAAATTCCAGCCCCACAGAACCCTGATGAGGAATGGTGAGAATCTCGAACATTCGAGAGAAACCTGTAGTATCTTAGAATTTGTGCTTCGTGCTACAAGAAACACTTTGAATTACTGGCACTGTTAATTTTGTAGTAACACAATAATACATTTCAGGGTGTTTATATTGTTCTCATTTGTTGAGTTTATAACGTTCCAAAACTGAAAATGTCAATGAGCAGAGAGCTTGTAGGGATATAGCTAAAGATGCCTCAATAGCCTTTCACACTGTTTGATTTACTCTTTAACAATGGTAACTGGAGGGTTAAAAATACTTATTGTAATGTTCCATTGTATATGTAACCACTTTCAGTAGGGGTCTCAAAGACTCCCTTTAAATCTGAGGATTCGGATAGCACATGTTTAAAAACATTGATTTTATCATTTGTATTCATTTTTAAGGAGGGCTTAAAACATGTTCTCACTACTTCTTCCAAATGTTCAGGAGTTCTACAATTGGATATGTTTCCAATTTGGTGTTCAGCTTGAAAGTATGCATATTGTGACATATTTTCCCATCTGTACCAGCTGTTATCCCTAAGGGATGATTAAGTTGAAGTGGGAATTGAGGGCTGTACTTTTCTGTTTCCTCAACCTTCCTGTCTAGGGTTGACTATGTGGATTCCTTAGGCCGATCCCGAAGATGCATGAAGAAAGATTTGCCAGGACTGCTTGCTATGGATAAAGACCTAAGAGGACCAAGGTACCTATGAATTAATAACCAACATTTTCCGCTTTTCATTCCCAGCATCTGCAGCATTTTGTTTTTGTGGTAATGAATAATGTGCCTTCATGGAGAATGAACTACAGGAACATGGGTAGCAATCAGCACTTGGTGAGAAATTCCGGCACCTTTTGTAGGAATACACTCAGAATATATGTATATGTTTATACTGTAATTTTACTTAAGCAAATATTTATATTGCTATGATCGACATTGGTATTGGACAATTAAAACACCTATCCATTTTAAGTATCCATTATTATATATAGTGAGTATCCCTAATTGTACAACAAAACATTCCCTACAGTGCCTCAGCCATGTTCAGTTTATTGCAGTATTGATGGAGTGCAACACTGTTGAAGGGTCAGTCTCTTGACTAGTTCCTCCGTCAGCCTTAACATTGCAAGCCAACCTATTACTGTGTCTGGATTTGCGTCACCATCTGTTTTAACTTGGTAATTAATAATGAAACCAAACTGAAGCTCTGCTGCTCCTGCTTGTTGGGGAGTGAGCAGTGTTCTGTGACATTGTAACTGTAGAAGTTGACATGGCTCTCAGCGATGACTTGAACTGTTCACAGGCAGGAAGTGGAAAAGAAAACCTTGCTTTCCGAAGACATGAGAAGGGAGCTTCAGCGGCAGCAATGGGAAAAAGAGGAAGAGGAGGCACTGAACAGACCAGTAGGACCGGTGCATTATGAGGACATCCGTCAAAATGGTATCAGTTCCATCCTTTATTGCACACTTTGTTAAGTATTGTTTAAAGTGTCCTCTTACCAGGGTTAGATTTCCACATGCAGGATCTGTTATCGGGCATTTCCCATTTGCTGTTAGTTTTATTCTCCTTCTTTTGTCCTTTTCTCTGTATCAGTTGTCTCCCCAAATACACCATTCTTGTTGTGTGAACCTGCAACTTCTGGTCCTCAGCCAGCAGGTCTGGCTGGATGATAATTGACGCTGGAGAACCTGTCTCAGAATCTGGAGCAAGAAGAGCCCCGCTACCTCCTTGTTAAAGTAGAATTGAAGAGGCTGCACTTGCCTTTCAGTTTGATGTCTCACTGGGTCGCTCAAATTCCCACAATAGCTACATCCTTCTGTTTCAGCCAGTTCTAAAGTTCCTGGCTGGAGCAATGGCTGCAGAGCTGGAGTAAAAGCAGCTAGTTGCTCTGTCAAATCTCCTGATCCCTGATAATGCCATCCTTCCCAAATGTCTGCTATCTTTGGCTGTTAAGCCCAGAGACTGAATTCCAAGATTGCTTTTTCTAAGCGGTCTCACATCCTGTTTTCTAGCCAATAAACATGGTTATGCCCCGTCATTAACCTTGAGTAAGATGGGGGTTGCATACAGCCTGCTATTCACCTCCGTTCCTCCCCTGCCCTGCCTCCAATGGTGGTTAATGGTATCTCACCAGACAGTTCATGATCTGCACTTCCTTCATGTGATACACAAAAAGATAAACCGTTACTATGGAAACCTTTTTCTCCCAGTTAAAGGAGATGTAGTACAAAATTATGTAGTGTACTGTTTGCATCACCTGGGCTACACTTGCCCAAAACAATTCCTTTAGAGACCTGGCAATGGGTTGATGGCCCAAACTATCATCTGAAATGTGAAGTGTATGGAGAAACTAATCTTGAAAGCAGATAGCTAATGAATCTGAGATAACAAGCTGTTGATCTGGATGAACACAGCAGGCCAAGCTGCATCCGAGGAGCAGGAAAGCTGATGTTTCGGATCTAGAGGTGAAACGTCAGCTTTCCCGCTCCTCTGATGCTGCTTGGCCTGCTGTGTTCATCCAGCTCTGTACCTTATTATATCAGATTCTCCAGCATTGCCATTTCCTACTATCTCTCCAGCTAATGAAGCTGTTCTGATAGATTGACCTTACTGTATTACAGAGGCTCGAGAGCTGGGTGTAGGTTATTTTGCCTTTGCTCGTGATGAAAGTGCCAGGAAGAAGCAGATCGAAACGCTCGACATGCTGAGAGAACAGGTACACTCGCACTAAGTAGTTACAACGGAGACACTGAGCACTCTTACTTGCTCACCACCAGCACAGTGTCTGTAGTATGTATACCATCTACAAGATGCACAGCAGCAACTTATCCAGGTTTCTATGATAGCAGTTTTCAAACTTGCAACCAAACCATCTGGAAGGATAAAGGCAGAGGATAAACAGGAACAGCACCCATTTTCTGTTTTCCCCTCCTCGCAACTCACCAAGCTGATTTGGAAATATATCTCTGTTCCTTCACTGTCACTGACTCAACATCCTGAAATCCGCAATCCGAATGCACTGTGGCTGTCTCTACGCCACTGGGCCTGTAGCAATTCCAGAAGGCAGCTCACCACTACCTTCTCCGAGATAGTTAAAGAAGAGCAGTGAATGCTGGCCTGGCCAGTGACACCCTGCCCTAAGACCAAATTTTATAAATAAAAAAAGGCTGGCTAAGGATCTGATTAGCTGAGCCATAGAGTCCAGGTGCACGAATCTGTAAACATTAGATTGTACTACAGCAAGTGTGTTTCAGGAAGAAATTGGTGGATAGTGTGAAAATTATGACTTAGAATGGTTTGGGTGGGTGAGAGAAATCAGCAAAGAGTAGGGGAAGGTGTATGCAGGATGTAAACCGTGAAATGCCCCATGGATTCATGAAAATGCAAGAGCTAGGAGCAGGAACAGGTCATTCAGCTGCTCGAATCTGCTCCACTGTTCAGAACAATCATGGCTGATCTTGTCTCCGCCTCAACTCCACTTTGCTGCCCTGTCTGTATAACCCTTCAACCCATTACTAATTAAAAATCTGTCTAGCTCCTTCTTAAACTTACTCAGTATGCCAGCATACACCACACTCTTGGGTAGTGAATTCCTTAGATTTCTGACCCTTTGAGAGAAGCAATGGTCCAGTACCTTGTTTCCATGCATATCAATGGCTTGGGCACATTCACAAGAGGGATGATCTCAAAAGTTGGGGTGATATCAGTTTAGGCAGGCAACTGAGGATTACTGAATAAAAACACTTACTGATTAGCTAAGTAGGAAATTCAGGGCAGCAAAAGATTTTTTTTTTCTGAAGAGTCCTGAAACAAAATCAGCCCTAAAGGAACAGAAGAAGGGATAGATCTTAGGGCACAGATACCTATATCCCAAAAGGTGGAAGTGCAGGTAAAGACAGCCATGAAATGTACAAAGTGGCAAAGGGGAATCTACGCTCTGTATCATTTTGATTTACTTTTATTGATTATGAAAACAAGGTCGTGGATTTATACAAAGATATGGGTGATGTTGAAATAGAAAGAATGTTAAAGTCATGGTGAAGGTCGAGTGAACATTTATGATGAAACTAGGAATAGAAGTTCTAGGTTAAATTGCCAATCTGTGCTGGAGTATTTGGGCTGCTACTACTGGCCTTGTGAGCTTTAATCAAGGAGAGGGCATTCTAACCCAGGTTGCCCTGATTTCTATCAGTTCAGCGTGTAGTGGAAAGTAAGTGTATATGGGTGTTACGTGAGAGTAGTTCCAAGCTCGAGATACAGGCAACTTATCTGTGTGCTGAAGATATGACTTGACAAAAGCACTGTTATATTTAAAATACAGTAAACTGTATAAGACTAAAGTATGTTACAATACTAGTCCTCTAAAAGCCTGGACCAATAAGAAGTGAAACTTGTGTTCCATCATGACAATTTAGATTCAGTCTTCAAAAAAAATTAAATCTGGAAATGATAAGCCAGCATTAGTAGAAGTAACCATGATAGATTGTCATTTTACATTTGGAAATGTGTTACCCCTATCTCGTGTGGTGTATAACTGACTTCAGTCCCGCACCAACATTGTTGACTTTTAACTGTGCTCTGCAAACCACTGAGTTTTATAAGGGAATTTGTAAATGGTTCTTGGGTTGGAATTGGGTTCAATTTACTAAATAATTCACTTTATCAGCAAAAAAAAAAATCTGAAAGCAAAAGTTTCCTGAAGTATGGTTGCATTTATCTACACAAGATGGGCTCAGACTTGCTCAGCTGGGCACTTTCTGACCATGCCAGAATAGTGTTCTTTCTCATTTATTGGAGCTTAACCAGGAATTTTGGAAAAAACAAATGGTACATCATGCAATTGAGTAGTAATAATGGACACTAACCGTAATAAGGAAACTGGCCAGCACCACCAGCTGAAGGGTGTTTGCTGCAATGAGTGTGCTGTTCCTCAGTTCCTAGTGTAGCCATGCAAATGCTGTTGTTAGTGAACTAAAAGCTGGTGAGAAGTAATCTTGCTTTGGTCTTTTCCATTCCTGTGAAGAACTGCAACTTCATATTCTATCTTGTGTTATTTGAGGTCAGCCATGAGGATTGTGACAGGTCCTGCCTAACGGAGAAGCTGTGGTTCTCGAGGTGGGAGCAGGGGGCACAGGAGATGACAGTATCACCTGAGTGCACTAGAGTTCTGATTGGTGGCTTTGTTTGTCTGCAAACTCCAGCGAGAGTCGTAGTAGCTGAGCTTTGCTTTCTTTTTTAGACAATGGATCAAAGAACAAAACGAGAGAAACTGAAAGAGAAGCGCAAAGCCATGTTGAATGCTCGATTGGCAAAGGTTCGTCAGAGGAAGATGAAGAAATTGCAAGGTGATGGGATTGAAGACACTGCAGAACTGCCAGAGCAGAATGAAACAGGTGCGAGCAAACCTTTCAATTGGGTAAGGCCCAGGAAATGGGACAAGGGGAGTAGAAACAAAGATTTCCATCTTTGTTTTGTCAATTACCAATTCCTTATTATCTGCAGAGAGTAGAAGCACGGACCTCCTGAGAATGACAAAAACACGTAGATACCACTCCAGCGTAATTTTCCTGTTTCCCAAAAAGGAGTGTGTGATCAGGCCTGATGAGTCAGTGGGGGAAAGAAAGGGGTCTGAGGCTGACCTCGTTAAATATGTGGGTAGATGAGTGAGCGTACACAGCGCAGCCCTATACTGTGGGAGGTTTGCTGCAGCAATCCCCAGGGCATGTGGGAAGAGTACATTTTCCCTTTGGCTCCACAAGCAGAATCCGGAACCGTGGATGCTTGGTGTTCCTCTCTTGGAATCTGTGGGTAACTTTTCACTGGGCATTGCTGCTTTGTCAGTTGGTCAATGATGCATCAGCTAGGGAGAAAAATAATTTTATAGCAAACAGGCACTTTAGAATCTGGAAGTTTCCTGAAGCTTATGTTCATCCAGTGCTACATAATTTCTCCACAAGGTATCAGACTGTGTAAAAATTGCATATAACTAGTATCATCAAAGGGATTTCTAAATATATGCCAGCTGCCTTACCTACAAACCTGTTTCCTAATGGAATTTCCTTGCTTATATCCACTATCCCCACCTGTCAGTGACTCACATAAGTGAGAGTTGGGGGTAACTTGTTTTGATCTTTGACCTCTCGTTCATTTCCCTGACACTTCAGGATGTAATGGCAAAGGGATCAGCTCAGTGTTTGGTAGCTTTCCAAGGCAGCAAATGCAATTCTACATAATGTTGTTCAGGCCCACAGGATGTGTATTTCAAAGACGTACCTGAAGTGCTGAAAAGGTATGTTGCAGAACAGTAAGAATAGAGTCTGTCGTAAACATGGTTTTGCCTTTTATAACGGAAGTCTTGATTAGTTTACAACTCATGTTCTGAGTGTGATCTCTTTTCATGCACAGATGAAGGTACTGAGGAATCAAACTCTATGCCAGTAGAACCAAGTGTAACACAGTCTGAAGCTACCTGCACAAAGAATAAGGTGGAGGTCATTACACAGGAGCGGAAGGACACAAAACCTGGTGTGCCACACGTCCGGGAATGGGACAAAGGGAAAGGTAACTAGATCAGTATTTGATGAAGAGAGAACTGAAGGTTGGATAAACTTGGTTATCTTTCTCTATCAAAAAAATGTATGAGTTTGAATTGGTGTTCATTAAAGTAGGGATCTGTGTTGGAGGGTGGAGGGGGAATTATCATGCTTTGATTTTATGGCGTTGCTAGTTCGTGGGTAAACGTGTACCATACCAATACAGAATAAGGTAGGTATGCAAGTGGTGAGGAGGATGTAAAGTGTGGTAAATTCACTTTGGTAACTGGTACAGTGTAATTTAAATGATAGATTGCATCAGCATTTTGCACAAAGACACCCAGATCTCTTTGTAAACTGGTTACTGAAAGTAAGGATGCAAGTGCAGCAAGCAAATATTAATTTTCATTGCAAGAGACTTTGAATATAGGAGTAAGGAAATCTTACTGCCAACCATGATGAAACTTGGTGTATTGTGTCCAGTTTTGGTCTCCTCACCACAATCACACCAGACTGGGGATGGCAGGATCGTCGTGAGGACAGATTGGATGGATGAATGAATGGGGAATCCTATTGGCACACAACACCCCCACCGCCCTATTAAAATCTTGTTTTAGACCCAGTGGCTATGGGAAACAAGGGTCACAGTTTAGGATTCATTGTAGATCATTTAAGACTACCATGGCAGGCTGAGGAGGCACAATCTCAGAATATATTCAAGAGAATTTTGAGATTTTCAAGGTATCGGGGAGTATCGGGAGAAAGTGGGTGTATGGCATTAAAATGGAGGGTCAGCCATGATTATATTTGAAGGGCCCAAATGGCCTAATCCTGCTCATAACTTCCTGCATTATTAACATTTAACTGATCATTCCAGAACTACTGTTTGGACATTGGTCTAGGAATCGGCCAGATCCCAGGGATGAAAGGCCATCAGAGTTTGCACCCCCTTCAGAGTATTATAGTGATCTCAAGAAGTCGAGAAACTATGGAAGCTGGAAGAAGGGACTACCCAGATATTCCTACCAGCAGACTGAATCTAACGAGGGACAGCAGTATACAAACATGGGGAAGTCACAAGCCCCTTTGGAACAGGATCAGTCAGCAAGAATCAGTTCCCTGGAGGAAATGCTGTCTTATTACAAACATTCAACCTGAGCAGTGATGAACTACATGGGGAAAGGCTAGACTGGAGCCTGTACTTTTATCTTGATGTCACAACTTGCAAATCAGATTAAAACTTTTTTTCCTCATGCTATATTGATTGCTTTTGTTGAAATTATCAATCACTTCACATTTTTGTATTTTCATATTTATGGGTCGTTATCTACCAGTGACAGCAGCCACATTCCTTATGTGCTGGAACACTGCTTCCGAATCTTCACAATGTTGGTATCAACATGGGAACCTGGTTTACCTTTGATGTTCATGGCTACCAGCTGATAATGACTGTCATACTAGTGCTGAGCAAATTGGTAGGATTGTAGGATCAGTCTAGTCACCTGGCTCTAGTACAGCTCACTTACTTACCTTGAGCCATTTTGATTGCTCTTCCTGCACTGATACATGTTCAACTCTCTAGATGCAATGTTTTAAGCAGATAGGCTACAGCCTGGTGCAGTGGGAAGATTACGCAGATCTGAGGCATATGACAGTAATGCACACAAAGAACCCCGTGCTTCAACCTTTATTTTTATAATACCACTTGCTCCAAAATATTTTTAAACTTTATTAATATAACACTCCATATTGACAATTGCCTTTGACGTTTTAAAAAAAAAAAACTGGAGAAGTTGCAAATGAGTCACTATAATTGCTTTCTGTGGCAGTTTTCCAGTGCACTTTGTAGCTGATCAGGTTCAAAAAACATTTATAGCTTACAAATCATTCAAGTCATCTTGTATTTTAAGCTGCTAGATCCAAGAAACATTAGCAACACTCAATCTAAACCAATGCACGATGAGCAGCCAATATTTCAACTGGGCACAAGATCAAACAGATCCAATGTCAAACAAACCACCTGCTGACACAATTCAGTGCATGTGACAGCTGCCACAGTATCAGTATAGTGACACTAGATGCCAGTAGCACATTTGATATATTTACAAGCTGTGCTGGAGACATCTAGGTGTTGATCATCATCACTGCGCCCACTCTCTCCCAGTTTTGCTAAACTCTAAATCCAATACTGACGAGTACCTGAAAATTTACATGAGGACCCTAAGTAGGCTACTTCACCTCAGATCCCAGGTCTAACAGTGCATTACAATGAACGGACTTTGTCCAATTCACTGAATTTATTTTTAAGCTTAAATATAGAGCAAAATGCAATAGCCAAATTAGCTATGCCTTTGAGGAGTGTGCACGTGCTTTAAATGCAGTCTGTGTTGGCACTGAGTTCAGGTCAATTCAGGTGATTAGGGTGGGGGGGTGGCGAGAACTTCCACCAGCAGTTCACCATTTCAATCCTATGAACTGCTCCCACATAGTAAAATGAAATGCTCTGAAACCAATGTACTTTTCCCCTCCAATGGTTGAATCTGTAAGAACCAAAACTCACCTAACAGCGATAAGCACATATTCAGTCCGAAAAATCCTCAACAGAAGAATCTGGCTGTGGGAAAAAAAAGGTGCCTGACTTTTAAGGACACCACACCTTGATCATAGATTAAAGGAAGGTTTGTGGAAGGAAATATGTAGTGAGCACCACTCAAATGGAACATACTATACTTGAGCACCAAAGGTTCATTTCTCACAGGTCAACATCTAGATACCTTCAAATTTACTTCCTCTATTATAATCAAAAATGTATCCTCATAGCAAGAAGGTAGTTTTGTCTGGGATAAGGAATGCAACAGGCCATGAACTCACTGTGCATTCCTTAATTATATTTACCCAGTGGCAAATATATGGCTGGAAAAGCATGAGAGATTATGAACAGCCAAGATTCCTTCTATTAACTTTAAATGACCAAGACTGAGAAATACAATCTGTTTGTGGAGCCTGGGGATAGTAGAGGTTGCTGTGTAGCAACACTGATACAAGGTTCAACTGGGCCACGTGGATAATTCAATAAATCTTGCATTAATAACCCATGAAAATCCATGGTAGTAAGGCAACAGTGCTCTCAGCTACAACTGCCTGAAAGCATCCAGGATTTCCTGGCTGTGAAAAAATGTTTATCCATACAGAATAGCAACTGTCAATTTGCATGTTATACGGGTTACTGTCACTGCGTTTACACAGTTATTGTCACTCAAGGGTCATTAATTTGTAACTGTCATCTGGCATTATTCATCAAGTTAAACATTTTCTTCCTCCTCAGGCCAATTTCCTCATCCATACTTGATGCATCTTCCTACAGTCAGTTCTGTCCTGTCTTTTTAAAATGTGAACATCCTTTGGTGCTTGCCGTCCAATATTTGGACCTTTTAGCTTATGGAATCTTCCAGATAGTAGTATGAGCATGCTATCTGGAACTGAGGTCATGCACTGATAGATTTGAAATTCTTCTTTGGTTAGGGTGATAAGGTCACCAGTACATTCTCCAATTTTATTGTGCAGCTCATGAGGCAATCACTTGAGTGACGGTACATAAGACCTTACATTCTCTCTTTTCTCCTTCCCTTCCTCCCCCAGCTCACACACAGCCCCAGTCTTCTTTCTTCCCAAAGGGATGGGGTTGAGAGAAGCAAATCCGAGTACAACCATCAGTCACCATTGAGACCCCCAACATTCTAATACAGGAGTTGGGTGATGGGTAGAGGGAATACTATATGGACCATATAGTGAACATTAATATCCAGAAACAAAAAAGTCATGCAAAGGCAACACAGACAGCCAAACCATCATATCAACTATTATGCTGATAGCTGGGGCTGCAACAACAGGAAAAAAAGTCCAAATGGCAAGATATAAATAATATTTCACACAGGAGTTAGTTATGAAGCCAAAGCATCTTCAGATCCTTTTGGTTTGCATGTTTTAGCTGAGGTCCATTGTTTCTGTACTACTCGCGGATACGTTGTCTTTCTGGATGCTTTCGAAAATAGCCGCCATCTCAGGGTTAGACCGAATCTGCGACTGAAACTCCGCCATCAGTGCGCTCTTCTCAGCCTCCGGGATTGTGAGTAAAGCTGCTACTGCCCTCATCGCTGAGCGCTTCAGCTCATCTTGCTTCTCAAATTCCTGTTTCACCGAGTTAGCCTTTACCTGCAAAAGGACGTAACATAGCATAAGAACCTTGCCCCTCAGATAGTCCCTGGGAATTGTGGGCTTGTCAATGTGCAGAAGTACAAATAAAGGGCGGCACGGTGGCTCAGTGGTTAGCACTGCTGCCTCACAGCGCCAGGGACCCGGGTTCGATTCCAGCCTCGGGCATCTGTCTGTGTGGAGTTTGCACATTCTCCCCGTGTCTGCATGGGTTTCCTCCGGGTGCTCCAGTTTCCTTCCACAGTCCAAAGATGTGTAGGTTAGGTGGATTGGCCATGCTAAATTGCCCATAGTGTTCAGGGAAGTGTAGGTTAGGTGGGTTGTGGGGGGGATGCTCTTGAGATTCGGTGTGGACTTGTTGGGCCAAAGGGCCTGTTTCCACACTGTAGGGATTCTATGAAACAGAAGTCAAAATCGAGGTCATATTAAAAACTTACACGAACCACTGGTTAGGCCACAGTTGAACATACTGTCCAGTTTTGTTCCACTTTGGGTAAGATTTCAAGGGAATGAGAAAGATGCGAAGGAAATGAAGCTAATTCTGTCAAGAGACACATCAACCATAATTGATTTTCATGATAACCAGACATCTCAAAGTGTCTTAATAATGAGCAATGTCTTCACCCAGAGAGAGTGGTAATGTAATTTATCACTATAGAAAGCAGTTGAGAGCAAAACATTGACTTTTTTTAAATGAGTTAGATATAGTTCTTAGGGCTAAATGGATCAAAGGGTTTGGGAGAGTTATCAGCCACGATCATACTGAATGGTGGAACAGGCTCAAGGAATTGAATAGCCTACTCCTGCCCCTATCTTCTATGTATCTGGGGGCGTGCTCATGTAACTAAAAAGGAACATTAGCCATCAAACAGGTATGACAGGTGACACTTTGGACAAATGTGTCCAAGATGGCACAACAGAGAATGGGAGAGTCCCATACAGGAAGCAACTTGAAATTGTTTAGGTACCTGTTACAGTCAATTGGCTCATAGTAGATCTCCGTTCTGAACTTGAGGTCTGTAGAAGAGTCATATTGGACTTGAAATGTAAACACTTTCACTCTTCACAAACACTGCCAGACCTGCTGAGTTTCTCCAGCACTACTACTTTCTAAATTCACAGAAAACTTATCAATAAGTTTATCCTCAGAAATACAGACAAAAAAAAGTTGAGGAAGGGTAGAGTATGAGAAGGATCATGTAATGTGAAACAAAGGGTAAAAATTGGAAGTGAAGCTGGATTAAGTTTTCCAGTTCAGGTCAAAAGCTGGAAACCTTCCCTTCAACAAACTGGGTATACTGGATGAAGAGATATGGAGAGGGCCCGATTGAGTGAATCAATTCCACACAGCCAATAGCTGTTCCCATATGACGCTTATTACAAAGGGAGGAAGTGAGTAAAATTAAAGAAGAAATTATTCAAAGAAAGAACAAGTTCAGCCAAGATAGAGCAAAGTGATGGCAGATGGGACTGGGTGGGGAAGCAGCAGAGGAACTTACCAGATAATCCTGGTGGGGATGGCAGTTTAAACAAGATTGAGCATCTAAGCAGATAGTTAGGGACAGGTGACTTTAGAAGGATTGGGGCATGGGTGGGAAAGAACTAAGCAAGAGCAGAGGAAACAAAGACAAGAAGAAACAAAACAGAAATTTAGAGAAACTCAGCACGTCTGGCAGCATCTGTGGAGAGAAAGCAGAGTTTATGCCGAGTCCAGTCATCTTTCTTCAGATGAAAGAAATCAGTTCCACACAACAAAAACAGGTTTACAAGAGGAGTCTACTAGGACAGTGTTCTCTGTGGATCTTAGAAGAGCACAAGAAAAAGGCTGTACTAGGTTGAGGAATATTGAGAAGGGAGTTCTTGGAAGGAGATGACAATGAAGGCTTGGGAAACAGTAACTTGAAAATTTTTGGTGGGAATCATTGTCCGGGAAGGGGATGGAGTTAGTATTGAGAGTGGAATTGCTCTTGCAGATGTTATCGTTAAGTTACAGCTGATGAGTGAGGACGTGGAAGTGTATGGAAAACAGTGAGAGAGGAAGAGTAAGATTTTTGAACTGGCTTCACTTTGGACAAGCACCTATTTGTCTACATTGCAATAAAACAGGAAATGTAGAATTAGGAAAGGAAATTCAGCACATTTAGTACACTCCACCCAGTATGCATCAACCAACACTATTTCAGCCTCCTTTCAGTTTCTTTTACCCTCTAACCTGGGAGGGGAGGGAAGGGAAGGAGAGCAGTTTAAGATTCAAATCCATCAAGCCTGTTGCTAGCCAGTTATTCACATGGGTATTGCATTAATCCTCAATGTTCAATAATCTCTAGCAAAGACATGAGACTCTTAGAAACCAGTCATCTCGATTCTCGTACATTGCTGCAGCAGAAGGTTCTCAGGGTATATTCCTAGGCTTAACCACACACAGGTACGAAAATGTGAAAGAGGAGCAGAAGTAAGCCATTTAGCCATCATTCAAAAACAATGGCCGCTCTGTTTTATGTTGAATTTCACATTTCCATTTATTCTTGACAACCATCTCCTTAACATTCAATACTATCACAGAATTTATCAGAAACTGAACAAGCCACATAAATTCTGTGGCTACAAAAATCAGGTCAAAGGCCAGGAATTCCGCAGCAAGTGACTTGCTTCCTGACCCCTAATGCCTCCGCAGTGTTTACATGGCACATATCAGGATACTCTCCACCTGCCTTGATAAGGGCAGCTCTAACTCCAAAGGAAGCTTGACACCATTCAGGACAAAGCAGCTCACTTGACCGGCCCTTCATCCACCGCTTTCCACCATCTAAAGTCCAGTAATGTGTACTGTCTGCAGCAAGGCTCCTCCAACAGATCAAGGATCACAAACACATGACCTTCACACCACCTACAAGTTCCCTTTCAAGCCACACCATCCTGACTTGGACATATAACACCTTCCTTTGACTGTCACTGGGTCAATAACCTGTAGCACGATCCCTAATGCACTGTGAGCATTTAAATGATATGTGCCGCAATGGCTCAAGGAGGAGGCTCACAACATCTTTCAAAGGTAATTCGAGGTGAAAAAAACATTGGCCTTGTCAGCAACACATTCATCCCATGAAATAAAAATTGAAGAACTCACCTTAGTAGTGCAGGTTGCACGCAGCGGCTCCACCAGCCTGTCTAACCTCTGAAGCACTGCACTGGGGCTAACTGTTGATAGCCGTGCTAACATGATGAACGTCAGCATCTGTGTAACAGAGAGAAGAGCAGAGCTACTTTAGAAGGGATGGGAAACAGACACTCACATTAGTGGGTTGTGCAGGACTGAGAAATAGATTGCACAGTCAAAGCAACGTAAATCAGTCAGTCAGGCTGGCTGAGTGTGCTTGCATCTCTGCTATTATAGTACAAACTCAGCAGAGAACAAAAGGGATCTGCTTCTCCTCTTTAATGGGTGAAATAATAAGAATTCAAAGATGAATACCTTGTCGCCTTGAATCAGCTCATTTTGAGCAAGTTACTTGAACACAGACCTCAAACCTGCCCACTCAACTGCCAGAACCCCCAGCCTCCATCTATTCATAACAGAGCAGACTACGCACTGACGCTTGTCTGCCCGTAACTGCACCTCTGCCCACTGCCTGCCATCACCAGGTCTCTGCCCACTCATCACCCACACAGGAGCACATATTTATGGATAAGCACATTCACCTTGATATCATAGTGATCCTTTAAACCATCTTCCACATGGTTGAGAAACTCAAAAATGTCCAGCCTATCAAGGCAACTATCCAGCAAGGTATACATGCATTCAAAAGCAGCTTTCCGAATGTCAAGCCCATCATCTACCGTGTGTTTGAAAGGTCCCATTTCTACCTGGGGGAGAAAAAAAAAACAAAGATTAGTCAGAAAATCTCTGGCACAAAAGGAAAAAGGAAGGATTAACATTGCAAGTGTCAACATTAGTGGAACAGTGTGATAGTAAACAAAGCCACATTTCATCATTGATTATTCCTAATAAAGTTAACTGCTTGGAAATAATACAATAGGTGTAACATTTACAAAATTGCAGGACAACAAACCTAAAGATAGAAAAATTACTGGATTTGTACCCATCGGTGAATAGGGGCCTTGGGACATAATCCATAAACTCGGAGTCAAGGATTGGGTAGGAGACACCAATGAGGTCTCTGTTACACTGCCCAGGGATTAATCATGCCAATAACAATGGGAAAGTAAAAGTGATTTGAGAGTAATTTTTCAACCTCTTCCCAGTAGTGTATTGGAGAGTCATGAGGAAGGACTCTGAACCACCTGGTAACACTCAACTCAGTTTTGCATTTTAGGTTCAAGTTCCACTCCGGACTCAAAGCTCAAAATCTAGCCTGACATTCCAGTAAGGCAGTGCAACACTGTCATCAGGAATACAGTTTCTCAAATTAAATGTCAGCGCCACCTGCCCCATCATTTGGAGGGAAAGATGCTGCAACTCGATAGTGAACAGCATGGGAGTTATGGTCAGTGCTTCGGTCAAATGACCTGATTTAATGTAGCCATTTACCATGTCATTGATTGGGACTTTGCTGTGTACGTTTGGCAGCCACACTTGGGACAGTAAGAGAGGTGATGCAATGCTCTTTAGTTCAGCTTTGTTTTCAATCCTCCTGTCTGGTGTGCTTACCTCCCTGATGAGCTCCTTCCTGACCTTGGTTTCGTTGTAAAGCTGTGGAAGCACTGTTTCTAGCAAGTCTCTAATCAGGGAAGGCTTATTGTGAGCTGCACAATTGAACATCACCAAGGCAACGCGTCGGACATTGAGATCAGGGTCCTGCAGGGTCCGCAAAAAGTCACCTGTAAAAATAAAGAAGGGAAATGTTAGGACTGCAGATCAGCATGGCATAATCATTCTCTATAATCAAACTATATTGTCCCAACAGCTGTCATTGCTGCTCTGCTCAGCATGGGGAAAAGCACTACCTGGGCCAGCCAGCAGGTGGCAACCAACTTAGCAATAGCTGACTGATCAGTTCAAAGTTCGTCATGCTGAGACAACGTGTATCTTGTATCCCAAACACTTTTTTTCTATTGTGATCCTAGAGTGTGGAGAACCAGGTCAGCTCAGAATGAAAAGGGAGAGAGCGCAGGGGCTATTCAGACTGGCAGCTTTTAAATAAAAAGCCACGCACCTTTTCACTGAGCTTTACAGAACATGATCCAGACCTCAAGTTGTCCAGTTAGGCCCTGCACAGCATATAATCTGTGGTGATTTAAAGGGGCATTGCAGTGGTGAACATTCAGCTAAGCTCCACAGCCGCCTGTGTGACCCCAAGGTCTGACCCCAAAGGTACAACCCAGTGGGTTCAACATAGAAACTAAGTCTGGGTTTTGGGTGACGATATTCCCAAGTTCTTAATCATCAGGTTCCATTGTTTAAATAAACTGGCAACATTCAGGAAGTGAAATGCACTTTTGGCATCTGTGTCACACGGAACAGAACAGGCAACTAGCAGCAGAAAAGACTATCAGGCAGATAGTAAAGTGGCAGCCAAATCTCGATGCAGATTTCACTAGCCCCAAGGATTCTCCAAAAAAAAAAAAAACACCTGCACAGACATATAGAAAGACAAAGGCAGCAGACACATTAAAAGCGGCAACTGCAAATTCACTTCCACGCCACACTGTATCATGAAATGGAATTATATTGTCGGTGAACGAATGACACTGGGACAAAATTCTGGAATTCCCAATGCCGAACAGCACTGAAGGACAGAATTAATCACCACTTGGAGAGACAAGCTTTGATAGGGCAGTCAGCATGGCTTTGTCAAAGGGAGGTCATGCCTCACAAATCTGATTGAATTTTGAGGAGGTGATCAAACGTGCAGATGAGAGGACAGCAGTCGATGTAGTTTATGGATTTCAGCAAGGACTTTGACAAGGTCCCACGTGGGAGACTGACAAAGAAGGTAAAAGCACACAGGATCCAGGCTAACTTGGCGAGATGGACCTAAAATTGGCTTAGTGGCACAGGATTGGTGGGGGTGGGGGTGATAAGTTTTTAATCTATATTCAAAAAACTGTGTGGAAGTTTCAGGGTGGGGGTGGTGCTAAGTACATTTGCGGATGACATGAATATAGGCCGAGTGATTAATAGAGGAGAGAAAGAAAGCCCGAGGTTACATTAAGATACAGACAGCTTGGTCTTATGAGCAGATCAGTGGCAGATGGAATTTTAACTATGTAAGCGAGAGGTGATATACTTTGGAAAAAACAAGACAAGGGAGTACTCGAGAAATATTACCTGAGTTGGAACAGTTTAGCTATAAGGAGAGGCTGGATAGGGCTCTGGTTGTTTTCTTTAAAGCAGAGAAGGCTGAGGGGGCTGTCCTGATGGATGTATACAAGATTATGAGGGGCATGGACAGGGCGGATAGGAAACACTGCTGCCCTTAGTTGAATCGTCAATAAAAAGAGGGAGCTTAATTTTAAAAGGTGACAGGCAGGAGGTTTACAGTGCATTGGAGGAACCTTCAACTATAAAAAGTACGTGGATGAGCACTTGAAAACAGCATAACATTCAAGGCTATGGACCAAGTGCTAGAAAGTGGACTAGTGTAGATATGTGCATACTCAATGGGCCAAATGGTCTCTTCTGTACTGTATCACTGACACTGTGGGTGTACCTAGACTACACAGAATGCAGTGGCTCAAGAATGCATTTCACTACTACCTTCTCCAGATCAATTAGGGCTGAGCAAGAAATGCTGGCCTAGCCAATGATAGCCACATCCAGAGAACAAAATGAATTTTAGAAGTTTCCAATCTGATGAGGGACAGCTGCGTCAGCAACGTGGAAAACACTGAACACCCGTGGAACGGAATCCCAGCGAGGAGCTGATGCATTGTGGAAGGGCTGGTGCATGAGGTGAAATCTTAGGAAGAGTATTCACTGGACAGCAAAATGGTAACACCCAGGGACAACAATCCTGTTGTCGCCTGACTGCAACCAGCCAAACAAAGCCTGGCACTCGCACATTCTCACTCAATAGAAGGCCCAATGATGTGACACAAAGAGACTCGCTGGAATTTAATGGGCTTAATCAAGCAATGCTCAACCTAGCATACAGCATTCCTGCAGCATTTCAGACTGTACCAAGTTATCAGCTGCCAATAGGGAGGAGGAGTTCAGGACAAAAATTTTTTTTTTTTTTTTAAGCAGAACTTCGAGAGTAGCACTGTCCATTGGGCTGGAAGGTCATGGGTTCAAGTCCCACTCCAGAGACATCAGAACATAAATCAAGTTGTAAGAGATAATCCTGTGTTTACTCTGTCTAATCCCAGTAGGATTTTATAGGTTTCTATGAGATCACCCTCATTCTAAACTCCAGTAAATACAGAGCTAACCAATTCTCTTCAAACATAGTATGGCAAATCTTTGCTGCACTCCCTCCGTAGCCAGAGCATTATATGTAGACTTCATCTTTTTATCTGAGGTTCAATGTGGTCTCACCAAGCCCTGCACATTTCTCGCAAGACATTCCTGCTCCTATATTGGAATCCTCTCGCTATAAAAGCTAATATACCATTTACCTTCTTCACTGCCTGCTGCAGCTGGGAGGCTTACTTTCACTGCCTGCTGCATAAGTACACCGGGTCTTGTTGTATCTCCTCCTTCCCCAATTTATCACCAGATAATAATCTGCCTTCCTGCTTTTGCTAAAGTGGATGACCACATATTTATCCACATTTGCCATGTTTTTGTCCCCTCACTCAACTTATCCAAACCACATTGAAGCATCCTCCTCACAGTTCACCCTCCCAGCTCCATTATGTGAAGGTCACAAATGAGAGAGAAATTACATTTAGTTCCCTCATCTAAATTATTTGTATATGTTGCAAATAGCTAGGGTTCAAGCACTGAGCACTGGCTGCCATTTGAAAAATGACCCAAATTTTCCCAACAGATCAGGTAAACAGAATCTACATGCAGCATTTGTGTCACGTTTAGATAATACAAGATCATTACATATTATGTATTGCCACAAACGTGCCCTCCCTCACACTACCTTCTGACAGAAGCCCATTTGCCAATGCCAAGACTCACCTATGCAGCCTTTCAGCAAAGGGTCAATCCCCTGTGGATGGTCTGAAATTGTAAACTTGACAGCAGTCACCACTGTACTTCGAGAGTAGGCTGAACCTGGAGGGAAAAGAATTTGAAACTTTAAGCACTCAAATGAACAACTTTCTACAAAGCATTCGTAATTCATCAACTGTTGGCCCCAGTGGTTTGGAGAGAAAAAAAAATCCCTTTCTGAACAGAGATGCCTTCAATTTTAGCTGAGTAGTGGAAAGATGTGGGTTTAAAAGCATGGGAACAAGAGCAGCCCATTCAACTCCTCAATCCTACTCCATCATTCAAATAAATCACAGCTTATCTACAGCTCAACTGCTACTTAGCTGCCTTTGCTCCATCTCCCACAATATCCTCGGCTAGGTAGATTTCAATTTTGCAAATGCCAACTGGGATTCCAACAATTCAATATAGAGGGAGAGATGACTGCGAAAGTGTCAGCACAGCGGTGGGTTGAGAGAGACCGAACAGCAGAAAAATACCTTTTTTTTTTTTTAAGAAAGGTCTCACTCAGGGAAGATACAAAAATGTCCAATGGTGTGGAGCAGCAAAGTCACAAACTGAATAGTTAACCCTAAGTCCACTGGATGCACTGAAAAGCAGTCTTGTTTATGGGTTGGATAAACAGACAAACACTTAACATCTGAGACAGTTTCCCAAGTTGCCCTGAGAGTTAAGCCATTGGTATAAAGAGCCAATGACGACCGAGGAAGCAAGTGATTCCGCCAATTGCCTGACATTTGTTTCTGTTTTATAAACTTGTTTCAAAATTTCAAGAATTTTGAGGAAGTTTATAGTGATATATCTCACCACCTTTTAACCAACAATCTGCAGTATAAAAACAGCCTTAGCTTAAGAAACCATTACGCTCATCATCTTAAAGTCCTTGTGCTCCTTTCTCTATCCTATCAACAAATGCTGACAGACCAGGGAAAAAAGTGATTTACTTGAGTTTTGTGATCATTCGGAAACATTCTCATCATTTATTTCCAGATACCAATCCACAAAATTACCAGATTTGATCTATTTTTGTCACATGTACCTAGGTACAGTGAAAAGTTTGTTTTGCACATTGTCCCAGCAGATCATACCATAAAAAGTGTAGTAGGGTAATGGAATAGTGCGACAAATACAATGTTATGGCTGCAGAGAAGGTGCACAAAAAGGAAGATCAACATTCAAATTTCAAATTTGAGAGGTCCATTCAGAAGTCTAATAACAGCGGGGAAGAAGCTGTTCTAGAATCTGTTGGTATGTGTTTAAGCTTTTGTTTCTTTTGCCCAATGGCAGAAGTTGGAAGAGATTATAACCGGGACTGCAGGCGTCTTTGATTATGTTCGCTGCCTTCCTGAGGCAGCGAGAAGTTATAGATAGAGTCAAGAGGTGACTCTATCTATAGTCAATTTATTAGACTTGAATTCAAATCCACCATGGTCAGATCTGAATTCACGGCCTCAGAGCTGCTAGTCCAGTACTGTCAGCATGGTGTGCTATACATGAATCTATTGGGACTGCTCTTGTATTAATGACTTGCACGTTGAGACAACAGTATCAAAATTTGCTGGTGACAAAAACAGGGGTATTGTAAATTGACAGATTGTAAAATGTTGGACAAATGCAATTCAATGTGGAAAACAAAAGTAATGCATGTTGGAGGCGGAATTAGGCAAAGGAAAGATTATAAACATCATTTTAAGTATGATAGGGAGCAAGCAGATCTTGCTGCACATATGTCAAAGTCATTTAAAGGCATAAGCACAAGATGAGGATATAAAAACAGCTTTAGAATCCTTGTTTTCCTATAAAGACCACATGGCACAGTGTACATACAGAACAAAGAGTTAATCACAAAGTTCTTCATTAGCCCAGTTAGATCATGTACAGTGCAGATACTCATTACAGGAAGGATATAAAAGCAACAGAAAAATTGCAGTATTAGGATGAGGGCTAACAGTTGAGAAATATTGTTGACTCGCTCGCTGAGCTGGCTTGTTTTCATTCAGACATTTTGTCACTGTGCTAGGTAACATCATCAGCAAGGCCTCCGATGAAGCAATGTTGTTCTACTCCATTTGGAATTTATACTGTCTGGTCCGTGACACTATTCACCATAATGGACACAACAGTATAAGTTCCAAGCTGAGTAGAACAACGTCGCTTCATCAGAGGCCTCACTGATGATGTTGCCTCGCATGGTAACGAAACATCTGAACGGAAACAAGTCAGCTTGGCAAGCAAATCAACAACTTCACCCACAACCCGAGCTACAGATCTTTGCTAAAGCTTTAAATTATGAAGAATGAACAGCTGGTGCTTGTTTCACTTCAGCTAAAATAAGAAAAAGGGACAATTTGGCAGAGGTCTCCAAGATTTCCCAGATTTTCAATGACAGTGGACGAGCATTTAATTAACAAAGTAACAAAATCAAAGGGTGGGTCAGAAATAATTTCTTCAGAGGGAGTTGGCTGACAATGGAATTTCTCTGTCACAAGTCCTTGCTGAAAGTTCTGTTACAAGAAATATTCTGATGAATAGGCAGGGAAGCAGAATTATACAAGACGGTTCAGATGCAGATAAACACTAGAACAGATTTGAAGTGAAACTCATCTATCTGTGCTGTTCAATTCCTTGATCCAAATTAACTGTTATTCTTTAGAATAGATGTTATTAAAACACACTTACTCAATGCCCATTTCCTTCAATGGTGGCCAGAGTTAAATTTTGCTTCCTTAGAATATTGATGAGTGGGGCTAAGCCAGTTTTTAGGATTACAGTACCTTTTTTTTTTGCACAAAATCTGCCAGATTTGAGCAATGTTAGAGACAAGAAATAAAACCCCTCTGAATGGTAGCTTCCTTCACAGAAATTAGTTGATTCAGGGTTAGGACATCTTTCATTGGTGCAGCAATATTCATTAAGGAGGGAGAGAGATATTATTAAGAACTACTGTGCAGAGGAGGCAGCAGTGCTTCTTAAGAAAGGGATGAAAAATTGATACTGAAAGGTTGAGAGAAGAGCAGTCCAAATTCCATTAGTACACATGGACGGAACTGGCTTGATCCTCTTCACTGTTTGAGCTTTATGGTATCGTGATTTTGTTCCATTATGCACTCCCTCCTCCCTTTCCAAGGTGTAGCCCACGACGGGGCCTGGCCCATTTGTCCGATCTACCCTTACCAAGTAGCTTCATTTGATCAGCACAAACAAGACTACTAGGCTCCAAAACTATCACATCGGAGTCAGGGACAGACTAGTTTCCAGCAAGTGGCATGGGCAAGTTGTCTAAATTTGAATTTCAGATTCCCACTTCTCAAAACCAGGGACAGTGAAGTCTAGTACTGAGGGCATCTTACTGAGATTAGGGATGAATTCCTATCACTCCCTGGGCTGTATGATTCAACACATCATGCGGGCCCGTTTACCAATCATTTCGAACTCAGATTTATCCACTTTTTTCCTAATGCCATCTACCCAGAATGCGGGAGTGACTTTTCAATCTGAATAATGTGTCTCGGCACAACGTACATAAAACTTAGTGAGTAGAGAGAGAGAACATACAGACAAAGAGAAACACATCAGAAAAAGTGTTTGGCTCAGTGGGTAATACTTCAGTCTCTGCATCACAAGGTTGTCTGTATTTAAGACACTCTCTAGTGCAGTTACAATGGGAGTGCTGCATTGCTATGGGTGTCAACTTCTGAATGGAATGTCAAACCGGGCTATAAAAGATCCAAAGACACAATTTGAGGAAGAGCTAATGGGTTCTTTCTGTTGTCCGGGAGTCAGTTACAGCACAGAAAGAGGCTTTAGTTCATCACGGCTACAACCAAAGCACACAGAGCAATTCAGTCAGTCTACTACACTGATTTGATTCCTGTAGCCCCTCTGCTGAACCAGTGACTGTCATACACAAGTATTAAAAGGAATAAAAACTTGGCTCAATGTCATGTTGTTTGTGACATCTTGCTGTGCATGTTTCATCACAGTTTACAAATTACAGTATTTCAGAAGTTGACTGTAAAATTGTGCACACTATCTGGAGAGCAGGAAAGATGTTACATAAATGCAATTTTTCTTTTAAAAAAAGTCCATTCTGATGTCAGTGGATTTAACCTGATGCACTATAAGCTTGTTTCCATATTTACCTGATGTGAGCTGCTTTTTCAGCTTGGGCAGCAGGTGGCCGGGGTCGATCAGGGTCAATTTTCCCAAACATTCAGCCACCACGTTCCGAGTCCCCTCTTCAGCACACTCGCAGTTTTTGAACAGCAAGGCCCAGATGTCCTGGACGTGAGATTTCAAGCTGTCTGCTGGTGAAGAGCTAATGACTTCTTTCAATGAGTGCAGCAACAAGTACTGGCGCTTGGGTTGGCTGCTGATCTCCTTGAGAATGAAGGGAAGATATTCACTGAGGTTTCCCACACTGATGTTTCCTAACGCATAGGAGGCCGCTGACTTGACTTCCTCGCTAGGTGACGAAAATGCTTCAAGGATCACCAGCTTGAGTTCTTTCTGTGCGCTCAGATTCATGGTGCGGCCGATCTCACCCAAAGAAAGTAGAGCCAGCAAGCGGACTGAGTCAGGCGATTTGGGACTCTTCACATCTTGGACAAATTGATTCACCACAGTATTGGCATCCTTTGGACATGCAGAGGTAAGTGCGGCTACGCATTTAGCCACAGAATAATAGGCCTGTTTGTGCAAAACTACGCCGCCACCCGACTGGGCTGACGAATAGATAGTTCCTGTCAGTTGCTTCAGAAGCTCCATGTAGCCCATGTTGGGAGCCTTGGATACCACCAAAGCCTGGAAGAAGTCTAAAATGGCATTCAGAGCCCCTCCTTGGAGCAACGGTGAACGAACTAGGTTGAACAATTCCATCAATATGGACCCACCAATCTTGGACACCGACGATGGATAGACTTTGGCCAATGATGTTAGGAAGGTAATGGCCATCTGGGAGACATGCATGTCACTCTCCCCAATCAAGGATGGAAGCTCCTTTAAAACTGACTCAATCATCACTGGCTTAAGACTGTCACCGTAATTCTTAATCAGGATGTCCAGTGCCGCTAGGGTACTGAGTTTCAGCGCACGCTGGTTCTTCCTAAGAAAGGAAGCCAGGATGGGAACACCCTCACCAAGAATCGGACGTAGGTCAATTTTTAAAGGAGAACCTGCAATCAGAGTTAAGGTTTTGACCGTGGTCAGTCTGGTGATCTCATTTTTCAGTCGTTCAAGGAAAATCTGCAACGTGGGATTCAGGTCAGCACCTAGGTTGTCTCCAAGATTACAGATGATCTGTCCCATGCAGGCTATCGCTCTCTCCTTCACCTCTTGGTCAATGTCAGATGCTTTCAATCTCTTTAAAGTGCTACTAAACAGATCCTTCACGTAAGGCTTGGCATCAAATGAACAAGGCTTGTCCAGTGGACGGATTACCTCTACAAGCTGCTGAGTCACAAGCAAGGCCTCAGAAGTGATTTTGTAGAACGGATCACTAATACAGGCTATTGTCGGTGGCAACAATGTCTTGATATGAGGGTGGAACACTTCTGGAGGATGATTGCAAAGGATGACGTGCAAAAAGGTCAGTGCATCAATCTTCATGTTTGAGGTACTCGATTTATCGGTCAAAGAGTAAATAATGCCTGTAAAATGAGAAAAAAATTATTTATTGTAACGGAACATTCAACTACTTTTAAGCAAGCACTCCTCCACAAGTCTACCCCCAATAAAACCCAAATCTATGAAATTTCAGTCTCACATGCACAGACTAGGCACAGTAAAAGAAAGAGATCTTTCACTTCTAGCCTCATATCACCCGATTATAATGTAATCTTTGACAACTTAATCGGTACTGCCACAGTTATTGTTCCCTCACTCCAAGTTTCTTTAATAGGGGAATCAGAAACAAGGTGACATGACTCTAACAACACACGCAGGCCTTTCAGGACACTTTTCCTCAAAGAAACACGGAACTCTTTTCCAAAGTTCATCAAATGAAAATTAGAAAATAGAAATTGATGGATTGTTAAGGAAAGTTATCAAAGGTTATAGAAGCAAAGTGATGGGATGGGATGGGATGGCATTAAGATATAGATCAGCCGTGATCTGAGTGAAAGCTGAATAGACTGAAAAGGTCACATGGGTTGTTGATATTATAACTCAACTTCCAACGTTCCTGCTTCTACTTACACTGCACTGAATTTAAGATACACCTCTTACTCCAACACTTGCCTTCAAGAATTAAAAACTTTCCTCAGTCTCTGATCCAAATTGAGCCTAACTAATTTTATTTTATGCTTTCATGGTATATCATCATCACAGGCAATGTCGGCATTTGTTGTCTATCCCCAAGTGCCCCGTGAACCATGTGGCTTGTGAAAGGACGTCAGTGAACAAGCTGGATTTTTACAGCACTGAAGACAGCTTTGTGGTCACCACTATGGAGACTAATTTTTTTTTAATTCCAAAATTGTCAAGAGATTTCGAATTCCAACCAGCTATCGTAGGATTTGAACATTCAGCCTGAACGTCTGGTTTTCTAGCACAAAGACATTACCCTGTATGTGTTTGTCTGCCCAGATTGAAATATCCTTAATCCGGTCTCATTCTCTTCTCCACCTTTGGAAAAATAAGTTTGAACTTCCCAGCGGGTATCACCAGACAGCGAACTGTGTGGTTTATTTTAGCCTCCCTTCCTGACTGAGATACATCTAAGCTAATGACAGCATCTCCACTATTTCCCCAAATGAGAGCTGTTAATTCAACACAGACAACAACAGGGTTTTACTGCAGTGCATTGCTCCGTTTCACACTACATGTATTCAGTCATTCATGACAGAGGCATTTTTTTCCAACTTTTTGCAACAGACTCACAGAAAATTAGCTTTCTCCAAAAACAAACTGAAAACCATTTCCAAGTGAATACATACAACGTTATACAAAAGTTATATGGATTAGTTACAAATTAAAATAATTAAATATGACAACAGCTCCAGTGTTACTGGACCCATATGCTGTATGTGGTGTCTGTGGAGGATTTCTATGTGAGGATGTATTCTCCAACGCTCTTTTGTGAATCTTACAGCATTTAAACAACACTCCCCTCAGGAATTAAATGGATTGACTCAAGTCTACAAAGTACTGGTTTGGCAGTACCAGTGTAAGGAGTATATCGGATGATCAGAATGACGTTTTTCATTCTGTGCTTCATTTCTTGTTTAATCCTTGATTTGTCAAGTTAGCAATGATTTAAAAGAGGGTATTGTGAATCTTCTAATAATAACTTTTGATAATAGCCGACATAATCCATAGGCAAAAGGTTACGACAGAGTATAAATTTGCTGCCAACCACACAACAATGGCCTGGGTGATTTGCTTTGCCTGCTCCAGATAGCAACATGCATTCAATCCTATTTTAGGCCCAAGGTGTTAACTATATTCTACCACCACAATTAACTGCACTCCTTGTGCATACCTGGTACTAAGGCTGGTATGTGTTCTGACAAGCCTCCAGGTAGGACACTGGCCAATTCAGTGAGGAGATTGAAACAGCCTTGTCGAGTCTTCATACTCTTCTCCTTAAGCTGCTTATGCAGAGCTTTCACTATACTAGGTACCTGCGTGAAAAAGGGGCATGTAAGGAGAAAAGAGATGAAAAGGGAGAGGGGTTACACACACGTAAGAGCCAAAACGTTTCAGCAACTTCACGTTTTAATGAAGTAGGAGTGAGGACGTCTATTCATACTGTTCTCACTACGTAATCATACATCACTCCAAGGTAAATTAAAGATGGAACACGACTATAACAATACAGATACACAAACTTTTCAAGCAGTTTTGCTGCAATGGTAATGCAAATTATACTTATTGCAATTCTGGAAGCTTCCAGAAATTTGTTCTATTTATTTCTGAATTCTCTTAATGGAACTTGCTCCCTGTGTAACACCCTCACAACCCACCCTCACTCTGCCCCAGAAGATATACAAATAATTCCAGCCTACTATAACCTCATGTGTTACTCCTTCTTAGTCCATTAGTACAGTGTATGAAGGTCATTGCTAGTCTGCCAATACTCATTCTCATTACATAGATGCTAACCAACTGCTCAGCCAGCTCTGTTCCATGCGTGTGCTAACTTTTTTATAAACATTTCTGCCTCCATTACCACCTTTAACTTATTACCAACATTTTCACCAAGTCTATGACATATGGATTACCTGTTATTATGACAAATGCCAATCACTGCTAGACACTCATTAGCATTTTGGTGACTATTTAGGACCAACTAGTCTCTGCTGAGTTTGATCTCAGCAAGGGACAGACCACTTTGCATGGTCTCCGTGACCCCAAAGTTGGAATGAAAGAATAAAGGTACAGGTATTATTCTCACACAGCCCCTGCATGGATGTTTCATGAATGGAAAACATAACTAATGAAGCGAGGGGAAACTGGTGAAAATAATACCAACCAATTGAAAATACTCACTTGATGCTGAAGCATCATTAGGGGCATGTCCCCTTGTCCCAGGGCATCTGTAGTCTGCAACCAACTCTGGACTGGTTTGGTCTGCTTCAGAAGAGAGACATACGCATGGAAAATGTCAGCCTTCACATTCTCCTCTCGCTCCTTGAATCGACTGATGAGGGCTGGTGAGATCGTCTTGTAAAATTCCTGCAGCATCTCATGCCTGGTGCTCACAATAGCATCCAAACACTTAGTAGAAGCTCGGCGAACTTTCCAGCTCATGTCGTCATCATCAGTGTACTCCTCTTCACTGTCTGGGATGAGCATAAGATATACAATGAGGCCCATGGCCTACAAAACCATCAAGCGCCTTCCTACAGCATCCTGCTATGCCACACTTCCATAATTACTGGCACAGATAGGGGATGTATGGTTAACTGCAAATGTATCCCCTCTGTTCAAGAAAGAGGCAGAGGGTAGCAAAAGAAAGTATGAAACCACAGGCCACTTAGTTTAACACCTGTTATTGGTTACACGCTAGAATCCATTATTAACTAATGTTAGGTGAGTGGAACAGTGGTTATAGTAATAGTCTCATAATTTGGAGGCCCATGTCTGCAGAATTTAAGGACGCACTACTGTTCCCCAAAAGGCACTGATTCCTTCCTGAGGTCTAATATCATTGGCTCAATTAATTCTGGATATCTCAAAGTGTCGTTTGTTCACACCAGCTAGGGAAAAAAATCAGATACATCACAGCAAATCCCAATCCTGTCCATGACACTTATACACAGGTGTAGTTCAAGCTGGTTTGCTGCTAGGATTGTTTATTTTTCTCCCCTCAGACAGGAACACTTAGATCAATCACAACAGGTTAGCCAGTTAGGTTTAGAATAGGTGTCAAGTCTAGTGCCTTCCTTTCTAGCTATTCGCTCCATAAGCCTAGTCAGTCAGTTACTCATCGGAGAAACAAATATTATTAATTTCTGCAGCTAGTGCAGACCTTTTCACCTTTCTCTTGTCCTTCATTAGCAGCATATTTCCAGTCATCTTCTGTACTTACACTTCCCTCTGCAAGTCATAAAGGTCGCGCCCAACAGTTCAAAGCACTGACCTTGATCCTCCTCTTCATCGGTTTTGTCTGTTTCCATGGCATCTTCATCATCCTCATCTTGGTCATAGTTGTAATTTGGATCATATGTGATATATTTGAGGCACAGACCAATCATAGCAGGTATGTGAAGGGACATTTCCTTTGGACACCTTAACAATGAACACAAAAACTTTTTAAAACTACTTTTTGTCGAGTACAAAGAATAAGACTAGTGTACCATTGCATTAGATTTAATCATGCTCCCAGGTTATCAAACTATTCACTATTGACACTAGGATCTTTTATCGTACTAAGCCCGATGCATCCTAAATCAGAGTCCACCAGAGTTGAAAGTCAGGAGTTCAAAATTGATGACAGCAAGTTTTGACTGCCCAATGTGAAGGCAAAATAAAATGAAACAAAATTGAATTGATGGTCAAGCCAAAAACAGAAGAACACAAGCTCCGCCACCTAACAGCTCATTAAAGTGAAGACATCTCACAAGATGACTTACGCAAATCGTGAATGTTAAAAATTTGTAAAATCTAGTTACCAAGAGGAGGAACATCAGACTCTAAGGGTAAATTGCTTCTCTCTCCACAGACGCCGCCAGGTCTACTGAGATTCTCCAACACTCCTTTTTCTCAGATCTCAAACATCCGTAGTTTTTTGCTTGTATGTTCAAAATTTAATGCCATGTCAGTAATTCCTCAGTTGAGAATTCACAGAAAACACAGAAAAATGCCAGTTGACCGATCCAATAGGTGTCAGCATTTAACCTCCCATTGGAATGTGCAGAACTAATCATATTTATGCACCTTGTTCCCATAACCCTTCGATCATCTATCCAAACAAGCATGACATAGGAACCTCTTGAAAATGTTGCCTTTTTCACACACCTTCCACTGTGCATCAATTCTCTTAGGGTGAAACTGGAAATCAAGAGAATGCAAAATATGGAACTGATATCACCTGTTTTATGTTACTACCCAAAGTCAAAATTACTGTTTGAAGAAATTTTATCTGCTTTATGTATTTCTTGCATTTAATGTACTATGACTAACTGGCCATGCCACTTCAAATTATCTGAAATAAAAACTGTTTGCTTCTATTGCTATCTTTCCGAGATTTTAAACAATTCAAATAACTTGCCCTTAATCAGTACTGTTCTAACAAAGAAAGACTCAATCTTTCCAAATCTGATGTCAGCAAATTTGTGAATTGTACCTGGTCTGAAACCTCATCCTCAAAGCAAGAAAACGTATAACAACGAGCACCGTGCCTTCTCAGCTGTAAACAGGCAGTGATGGGAACTCCAAGCTTCACTAAGTGTCAAATGGATGAAGATTTACATAGAACATACAGGATAATTGAATTTCCTGGGACAACATAAAGGGAAAGCACAGGATCTCTGGAAATGAGATAATTTTTCACACACACAGATTTGCATGCACCCACTGGGCCTGGCAATGTCGCAAACCATAAGCTGCAAGGCACTCTTCAAAAACATCAATAAGAAAAGCCACTTAAGCTGTGCAGATAATAGCCCACAGTACTGCCATCCCAGAGGAATCTACTTAAATATGCAGAGAGCTACCCAAACACATTTCTTCACACTCACTGCCTCACCTCCCATGTAATAGATTTCCTTGTCAATTTCCCCATTATCAAATAAATTGAGATTGTTTCTTCTGTCTATGCTTTTAAATGTTTTTTGGATGGGGAGGGAAAAGAAGTGGAGTGGCATTTGAACTATACTTCTTATTCAGTGCGCAATCCAAGATGTCATGAGAGTGGAACCTTGCCAAATGGAGACGAGCAGCAGTGTGGAATGGGATCATGATGGAACAAGTTCAGGGGACCGAGTGGTATAATACAAGTTCCTACAAGTATCAGAGAGAGGAAACAAAGCAGTAGAGTGAAATGTAGAATTCTGCCAATAAATGTTCGTAGAATTGTCATCATGGGCGGTATGATGGCTCAATGGTTAGCACAGCTGCCTCACAGCACCAGGAAACTGGGTTCTATTTTACCCGCAGGCAACTGTGTACGTAGAGTTTGCACATTCTCCCCGTGTCTGAGTGGGTTTCCTCCAGGTGCTCCGGTTTTCTCCTACAGTCCAAAGATGTGCAGGTTGGGTGAATTAGCCATGGGAAGTGCAGGGTTACAGGGACAGGGTCTGGGTACGCTGCTTTTCCCAGGGTCGGTGTGGACTCAATGGGCTGAACGGTCTGCTTCCGCCCTGTAGGGATTCTATGATTCAATGTTATCCTTGGCAGCAAAGACTGGGGTTGCACACAGACAAACAAACAAATGAACACTGAACTATCTCAGAACAACTGCAGTGTTGCACTAACATGCTAAATTGTGAAGCACCCAATCTTAAGTTCATAAAACAACGTTTCAGTGATGATCAACTGCTGGCATCCATTTTGAGATCCTATGCCAGTACAGCTCCCAGTCAGACTGGTAGCACATAATCCCTCCTCCCCTCATCCGGTAGGGTTTGGAAGAAAAGGAGGAAAGGTGCAGAAGGAAGCAAGTGAGAACTTAGAAACCAAATTCAGGATTGCTTCAAGGTGCTCAATTACAGAACATTGATTTAAGAACATTTGGCAGAACCAAGTACATTAATCCAGAGGGATTACAGAAAGGAGAAGGAAGGGAATGGAAGCCTAGTAATTAACACATAGCAGCATACCTCCTCACAAAGGATTCGAAAGCCTGGAAGCAGTATTCCCGCAGCTCATCATCATCCACATTGCAGTATTTTACAACAAGTGGAATAATCTTCTCTAAATGTTCTCCTGAAAGACAACACAGGATTTTCTGTTAGAGGTCAACCTGGACCGAGAGAGAGACAGAGACAGAGACAGAGACAGAGAAAAAAAGAAGCTTTCCAGCCCATCATGCCTGCTATTTCCACACAGGTCATCCTTGGGGGCTACATCAAACATTAAGGAGTACTCCTATCCATAATCAAAAGAATTTTGATTCACAACCCTCTCATTACTCAAGAGGTCTATTGGCCTGGATCATGTGGTTCCAATAGCAGTAAATATTGAGACGTTTGCGACCATCGAACGCCATGACAGAACCAAGCCACTCACCATCCTGACTTGGAAATATATCACTGTTCCTTCACTGTCGCTGGGTCAATATCCTGGAATTCCCTCCCTAAGCGCATTGTGGGTCAACCCACAGCTGGTGGACTGCAGCAGTTCAAGAAGGCAGCTCGCCACCATCTTCTCAAGGGCAACTAGGGACGGGCAATAAATGCTGGCCAGCCAATGATGCCCACATCCCATAAATGAATTAAAAAACCCTACAATTTTCCAATCACCAACTTGCATCAAATGCAGGAGTTACAGTTTACATCAATGGAGCTCCATGGAAAGCCCACAGTGATAGTGTCACAGCGATTTGTCAGAGTGGAAAGTTGGGTTAATAGGTCCAGCATTTAACTCAACAGTTAGACCACTTTATTTACGGCAGCTCCTTGCACGCAAAGAGATGGTTCAGGAGCTCATCCCTTTAATTCAGCATGACTCTCCTATTCCACTCCACCCCAAGCTACGTCCTATACGCTTGTCCTCCCTCATCACTCCAGGCCACATCCACCCAACTTCCCTTCCAATGCAGACAGCCCAGGTCAAAATCCTGGAACTCCTTTCCTAATGGCACTGTGAGAGTACCTAACCAAACAGACAGCAGTCGTTCAAGAAGGCAGTTCACCATCAGTTTTAAGGGAAACTAAGGATTGGCAGTAAATGCTAGGCCAGACAGCAACAGCCACATACAAAATTTTCTGAAAATGCTGTTAAAGTCAATGAAAGATTTTTAAAATCAAGACATATACATTTTTGTTAGGCAACCAAATTACAGGTGGATAGAATCAAGATACAGATCAGCCATGGCCTAATGGAATGGTTTACTCACGTTCTTACATTCTTCGAGGCAGCAAGGGGTTAGAAGCAGAGTAGGGCTTTCTTGAAATTGTCCCAGTTACTCCCAGGGCAGTACAACAGAAAAATCATCTCTACACTGTTTCAAACAGTTCCAGGTCAGATAAGGTACAGGTTTGATGCACAATAAACCTCCTCCTACTCTTTTTTCCCCCCCCCCAACCCCCATCAAACAGCCTCAACGGAGGCACATAAAATATAAACAAAATATGCGGAAGATAGCACTGTCGGGCAGCATTTGTGCTGTGAGGAACAGAATTAATGCTTCATTCCATACAACAAGTCGTCAACCTGAGTCATCAACTCTGCTTCTCTCTCTACAGAAGTCACTTAATTTCCTGGGTACATCCACCATTTTATAGTTTTATTTCAGACTTCCAGCATCTGCAGTATTCTATTTTAGGAACAATGCCTATGAGCAAGTGTAAAGCTTGCTCTCCACTATTCTAGCAAACTTTCAGTTAAGTCAATCCACGATATATCATTCTGTCCATTTGGGTGACACTTAGGAAATATAGCAACATAGGAGCAGGAATAGGCCATTCAGCCCCTCGATTCCTCTCTGCCATTTTAGATCATGGTTCTATCATCTACTTCAAAGCCATATTCCCAAACCACCCCATATTTACAATATCAAATCACTTTTGCTGCCAGGAATGCATCCACTATTTTATTTTCATCCAGAAGTGTCAAACAACAGGGAAAAGGCTAAATCAGGTTCTTCAATTTGCTGAAATAACGGACAAAAGATTTAAAGCCAGTTGCTCACCAACTCTGTGCCCTGCCTGTCGGCTGATGGCACCGGCGCATTGGATGTATGTTCTGGTCATAGACGTAGATTCATTCTTTGACAGTTCAACCAGTAGGTGATCCATTAGTTCAGAGAAGAGACACGTGCTGCAGCTCATGACCAGATGCCCCAGAGCAATAATGGCTCTCTTGCGAACAGCCAGCCTTGGACTGGACAGCTGAGGCAGCAGGCAAGTCAGGATCGAGGAGTGAAATGTGATCAGAGTCCCACCCAACCTACAATGGGAAGCATGAGACATTCAGAATGCAGAATCACCAGAGTTATCAGGATAACCACCTCATTCAGCATATCTGTTTAAATAAGTTCCCTCTGCTACACCTACAGGAAGTATGAATCCAAAATTTGACATTTCCATCTTCCTCACCTACCAGCTTAGGAACACCTTCAGAATGCCAGTCATACTGTGTGCCAAACTGCTTTAAATTGGCACAAAGAATTTGTCCATCAATATCAGCCCTGCCAGATCCCAGTGATGAAAGGTCAGTATTATCTTGAATAGGTAACCATTCTAGAGTTTTCTGAACCAGTTTATATTTCCATATTTTCACACCCATAAAGCCACTTGGCCTGGGCACCTGTGCCAACTTATTAAAACAGTTATTCGATTAGTCCCACTCTCCTACACTTTCACCACAGCACTGCAATTTCATCCCCCTTTCCAATATAGACCCAATTTGCTTTGGAAAAAGAAAGCATTTAAATCAGCTTGAAGCATCCTTTCAAGCATTTAAAATCATAACTTGTTGTCCAACTTTCACCACCCCTTCCTGTTCAACATTTTCTTTCTTCCACTTAGCCTTCCCTCCGTAGTTTTGCTGGAAAGTTAATTCAATATCTGGAGTTTTAATATACTGCTTTCTGTGTATGTGTATGCTGGGCTCACCCTACCTCCATAACATTTCAAAGACAACATACTGTGTAGTCAGCTGTTACCGACCACCTCAGTCAGACATTGTGGTCCCAGCCCCACTCCAGAAACTTAAGCATACTGCATAGCCTGTCATTCCAGTGAAGTACTGAGGAGTGGGGCATGATCAAAGCTACCATCTTTTGGATGAGACATTACGCCAAGACCCAGTCTGCTTTCATTCTGAACGTAAGGGACACTATGGCACTATTCTGACAAGCAGAAAAATTCACCCCAGTGCAGGTGAAACATTGTGCAGAAAAAAAGACACTGCCTCTATCCGAATCAATACGTACTCTCGACTATCACCAAAACAATCACTAGTCTCCTTCACATTTGTATACCTTTGCTACGTGCAAATTGGCCATCAGATTTTCAGTATCACACGCGAATGCAACATAAGAACAGGAGTAGACCATTCAGCCCCTCAAGCCTGCTCCTCTATTCAATACGATCACTGCTGACATGTGGCCTAATTCCACACGCCTACCTTTGACTCATTTCCCTTGATACCCTTGCTTAACAAAAAATTCTCCCAGATTTAAATTTAACAATTGAATAGCATCGACCACTGTTTGAGAAGAGAGTTCATAATATCCACTCCTGTGTGTGGAACTGCTTTTTAGCATCTCTCTTAAATGTCTGACCCTAATTCTCAGACTATGTCCCATGGTTAGAATAGTTTATCTTTATCCATCCTGTCATTCCCTGTTAATATCCCGAAGATCTCAATCAGGTCACTCCTTAGCCTTCTAAATTCTACAGAAAACAGACCTAATTTATCTAATCCCTCTTCGTAACTTCATACCTGAAATTCAGATATCATCCTTACAAACCTGTGTTGAACATCCTTCCTAAAGGTGTAGTGCCATATCTGCTCACAGTACTCTAAGTGGGGTCTAACTCGGGTTTTGTACAACTGCAGCTTAATGTCTACATCCCAATACTCCAGCCCTTTAGACTGGAATGCTAGCATTCCATTAAACTTGACTATTTTCTGTACCTTTTTGTGGCATTTTAAAGACCTGAACCTGCAAATCCTCATTGGGCATCTACTGTATTTAACTTTGAGCTCTCTAAAACACAAAAATCTGGATGGATCCTTATGTGGTCCAATGTGGATAACCTCTCTTGCTTATATCAAAATTCATCTACTACGGCTTTGCCCATTCACCTAATCTCTCAATATCCTATTGTAATGTTGTTATGCTGCCATCTACACTGTCTAGAATGCTTCCCAAATTTATGTTGCCAGCAAATATAAATATTCGACTTCTTATTTCATTATCCAAGTTGTTAATGAATAGTGAATAACTGACACCCCAACACAGATCCCTGTGGGACACCGCTAGTCATGTCCTGCCAATCTGAGTACTTACACGTTATTCCAACTATTTCCTGCCACTCACTCAATTTCCTATCCAGGTCAGTTTTTTTGCACTCAATCCCATAGGTTTCTACCATATCTAACAGTCTTTTTATGTGGGACTTTATGCAAAGCCTTCTGGCTTATTGACTGCCAAGCACATTGAGATGTTCTCAAGTTATGAAAAGGAGCTCTGCAAATGAAGTCTTTCTTTTGGTATTCTCACATAATATAGTGCAGTGCTTTCCAAACGTTCTACTTGTCTGACCTGATTTTGAGGCATCAAAATTGTAAACCCCTCAGTGAGAACTAAGCCCACAGGAGAGCTGCACAGATGTTCTAACTTGGTCAGAACACCACAGTGGCTATTACTGCCTCAGCTTGTAACCCCAAAATTTCAGTTCACAAGCACGAGTTCCAACATCAACTTTCGGAAGTCCTGATATGTGCAGAGGAATAGTGGCAGGAACAGGCAACAAACTTTGGAGGGAAATCAGCTACAGGTGCGTGTTTGGCAAGGTGTAGGCAAGAGCTACAAGTGTAAAAAAATAGTAGGCTAACTGGGAGAGGAATAAAGGGAATGGGACTTGTGCTTCCCCACTCAATCAGCCAGTCATGCATTTGCTTTTCACCTAGTGTGACTTTTAATCTATTAAAACTAAGGAGATATTCAGAGACAGACACCCACACTGAGCTTAGCTGATGCCGACTGTTAAAAACCCAAATGGTTCAACAATGTCCTTCTGGGAAGGGAACATGAAACTCCTACCTGATCTGTTCAACAAATTCCCACAGACTGAATGATTTGCCTGTTGATGTGCTAAAAGAGGCACAGTGATCCAATCAGATGGTAAAACCTAGTGTCATTAGGAGATGCTGTCACTAACTTCTCAGGGTAAACTTGCTGGAGAGGCTCAATTTCTGAAAATATGTAAGAGCTGCCCTGCAGTTACCATCATTTTTCTCCAATCAATGCCATTTTCTCTAGCACCAGCCAATATGGAAAACTTGCATCTCTCCTGGGAGAGTGACCAGGTCACTGACTCTCAGGGGAAGATTAGAAGGAAGCTCTACTACTGAGCCACATGACAATCACCTCCAGCAAAATAAGAGAGGGTGAGCTCAGAATCCTTCACTACACAGACTTCACTCAGCAGAAACATACCAAAATTCTACATTTTCTAGGCAGAACTAGGGTCAAGTGGCCAAGCTCTTACACAAACACTGCCCCTGCTGTAACATCAAAATCTTCTGAAAGGATGTCTTAGAGATCATCACGCCTGTTTGATGAATCATGGAGTCCTCAGACACAGTCTTTGCAGTTATAGGCAGAGCAAGAAATCTGTACAAATTTCAGCGACACCCACCATGTCCCCACCAGAGGGTGTGAATACAATACCAATGAGGCATTTGCTATTAAGTAGATTGCAGGATATGCTCTCCTGCAGGCTCATATAAAATGGGCCAGTGGGCCCCAGAGCAGTGTCCTTGTGATCTCCTGTTATGGTTGATACCTGTGTGGGGACCAGCTGTTATAACCTACTTCACAAACAGTACACGAGCATGCACTGGGGACTCTTGTGGCTTACTGGCAGTGTCCCTCCCTTTGAGCCCAGAGACCAGGTTCAAATCCCACCTGCTCCAAAGGTGGGAGTCGTGACACGTCTGAATAGGTTGATTAAAAACATAAATCATGCACGCACAGGCTGGTATCATACTTTCAGTTCTGTCCCCGAAGGGGTCTGTTCGAATGTCAGAAATGCAGAGAAATGGGATAATTCACGTTGTAACATTTATATAACATTCAGCATCAGAAAAGCAGATATTTCCACCGACTAAACATGCAAAAAAACCAAAAAGTCATTGCATTGGGCCGCACAACAAATTTTGTTGCCACCCTGACCATGATCTAAGGATTAACCAGATTGTTTGCAATTTTGGCATCCTATTTGACCGACCTGAGCATGCAACTTCAGATACTCATCCCCAAGACTGTCTACTTCCACCTTGATTAAATTGCTCATTTTCACTCCTGACTCAGCCCAAACCTTCCTAAACTCCAAACTTTCCCTTCACCTTCACACCAAAGCTCTGTTAATCCACCTCCTCGGAGATGTATCTTAAAACTTATCACTTTGACAAAACTCTTGGTCTCATGGCTCCTCCTTTGGCTCACTGCTGATTCTTTTTGGTTGATCACTTTTGTGAAATATTTGGGATGCTTTTCTGTGCAAATAAAAGCTGTCTTTTCCTGCTATCAGAAATCTGACTGGAAACAGCTTAAATAGTGGCTGACTATGGCACAAAAACATAATTATGGCTCTGTGAGGCACTTTGCAAAAATGAATACTGACTTTTTTTCAGGTACTGACTGCGAGGTTTTTGAATCAAAGGATACCATCCACCCTCTGCCTTGTTGCTGATCTGGCATTGTTTCTCAGGTGAGCATGAAAAGCAATAGATGATGTCAAGACTCAGCCAACCATTCCTACACCACACCCCACCCACTTCTTTAAATCCCAGGCATAAAAGCTGCATCTGACGGTATCAAATCTCAAGCTTTGATCGCAACTTCTCACCCCAAGTGGTTCCTCCTTTACATCTGTTGTATGATGTTCACCAACACTGCTCCTCTCTGCTGCCATCAAAATGAATATGGTTGATGTTTTATAATGTGAAGCTGTCTAATATCGACAAATGGAGAATTTAACCCTACAATCTCAAAATAATACTATCACTGTTTATACCACAGAATAAGTTACTTCTAATAATACTACCCTTGTGCTACATGCTAGAATATGTAGCAGCATGGACATTATTTTTCCACATAACATTATGTCTGCATACCACTATAGCACAGTAGATTCTCCTTCACGGTTGAGTAGACTTGGAATTGTTCATACCCCGTAGTTTACCTGCTCAGCATATCAGACAATATATCCAAGGCCTCCAGCTGGACAGAAACATCCTCTTGCTTAGCGATAGCACTTGTCAGACGTCCAGTGATCTTCTTGCACACGTTAGCAGACAGGGCCAAGCCTAGGACAGAAGCAAATGCTTATTATGACTACAGATATTATGTGGAGTATTTATTCTGACAGTAATGAGATCTAAATTTTAAGTTTCTTTTTCCCTAATCAACAAGTTCCAAAGAAGGTAACAGGGTTTATTTTTATAGAACATAGAACATTACAGCGCAGTACAGGCCCTTCGGCCCTTGATGTTGCGCCGACCTGTGAAACCAATCTGAAGCCCATCTAACCCACACTATTCCATTATCATCCATATGTTTATCCAACGACCATTTAAATGCCCTTAAAGTTGGCGAGTCTACAACTGCTGCAGGCAAGGCATTCCATGCCCTGACTACTCTGAGTAAAGAATCCACCTCTGACAGCTGTCCTATATCTATCACCCCTCAATTTAAAGCTATGTCCCCTCGTGCTAGCCATCACCATCCAAGGAAAAAGGCTCTCAGTCCACCCCATCCAATCCTCTGATCATCTTGTATGTCTCTATTCAGTCACCTCTTAACCTTCTTCTCTCTAACGAAAACAGCCTCAAGTCCCTCAGCCCTTCCTCACAAGACCTTCCCTCCATACCAGGCAACATCCTGGTAAATCTCCTCTGCACCCTTTCCAATGCTTCCACATCCTTCCTTATAATGCGGTGACCAGAACTGTACGCAATACTCCAAGTGTAGCCGCACCAGAGTTTTGTACAGCTGCAACATGACCTCATGGCTCCGAAACGCAATCCCTCTACCAATAAAACCTAACACACCGTATACGCCTTCTTAACAACCCTATCAACCTGGGTGGCAACTTTCAGGGATCTATGCGTATGGACACCAAGATCTCTCTGCTCGCCCACACTACCAAGAATCCTACCGTTAGCCCAGTACTCTGTATTCTTGTTACTCCTTCCAAAGTGAACCACCTCACACTTTTCCGCACTAAACTCCATTTGCCACCTCTCGGCCGAGCTCTGCAGCTTATCTATGTCCCTCTGTAACCTGCAACATCCTTCCGCACTATCCACAACTCCACCGACTTTAGTGTCATCCGCAAATTTACTAACCCATCCTTCTACGCCCTCATCTAGGTCATTTATAAAAATGACAAACAGTGGCCCCAAAACAGATCCTTGCGGTACACCACTAGTAACTGAACTCCAGGATGAACATTTCCCATCAACCACCACCCTCTGTCTTCTTACAGCTAGCTAATTTCTGGTCCAAACCGCTAAATCACCCTCAATCCCATGCCTCTGAATTTTCTGCAATAGCCTACCATGGGGAACCTCATCAAACGGTTTACTGAAATCCATATACACCACATCAACCGCTTTACCCTCATCCACCTGTTTAATCACCTTCTCAAAGAACTCTAAGGTTTGTGAGGCACGACCTACCCTTCACAAAACCGTGTTGACTATCCCTAATCAAATTATTCCTTTCTAGATGATTACAAATCCTACCTCTTATAATCCTTTCCAACACTTTACCCACAACCGAAGTAAGGCTCACTGGTCTATAATTACCGGGGCTGTCTCTACTCCCCTTCTTGAACAAGGGGACAACATTTGCTATCCTCCAGTCTTCTGGCACTATTCCTGTAGACAATGACGACAAAAAGATCAAAGCCAAAGGCTCTGCAATCTCCTCCCTAGCTTCCCAGAGAATCCTAGGGTAGATCCCATCCAGCCCAGGGGACTTATCTATTCTCAGACTTTCCAGGATTGCTAACACCTCCTCTTTATGAACCTCAATCCCGTCTAGTCTAATAGCCTGTATCTCAGTATTCTCCTCGACAACACTGTCTTTTTCGTGTGTGAATACTGATGAAAAATACTCACTTAGCGCCTCTCCTATCTCTTCAGACTCCATGCACACATATTACTTATGATTTTTAACGCTCAAAATTCCCATCTCTCATAACGTCAGCAAAAAAAAAAGGGGATTCCCATCCGGTGATCCTGAACTCTGCAAGCCACACAGTTATCCTAAATCTTTAGTCAACCTTATTCAAATGTTCTGAAGACTTTTAGTATATTTAGGCCTCTACAAAGCCTCTACCAGCAATGGACAGTAACCCTTTGTCTGTGCAATAGTCATCCTAAAAATATTTGTGCCCTTAGCCATATCACTTGGCAAAAGCCTGATGGGTCTCCAATCCTGTTAAGCACAAGATCACTTTTTGAACGCAAGCACAAGGCAAGATTTATCCCTAAGAAAACATAGAATTAACAATTTATTGTTAGTGTTATGTAAATCTAACACAAAGTATTTATAAATTATTCACTTTGTCCTCCATTCACTAAGTCTCAGTGCTTAACTGGCAACTACATATAAACTACCAGTGCCTTGAAGCTTGGGTTATAGTTTGAGATGCCAGTCATACGGAATCCACTCAACGGATTTCTGAGAGGCAGGTGTGATCTTGGACTTGATCATCTTTATTTTGGAAAATGCTTTTCAGAGAGATATGTGGATCCAAAGTAAACATTCACTTTAAAAAGCACAGGATGATAGAAGGAGGTGTTTATCTGTTTGAGTACCCAGTATTCACTGTTCTTTGATCTTGCTTTTGGCTCAACACAGATTTGCATAGTAATTACCTTCGTGTCATTCCATTGCTGTGTAATGGAATCACATGATGGAATGATCTGGAGACAATGATTTGTTTTTTCCTGAAATCATCAGTTGAATGCCTCTGCCAACTTCCTTAGGTGTGCACAGAAGTTTTTTGGGTTTAACAGATTTTCTGTTTTTGACTTTTTCTTCTAATATTTCCTCCAGACTCCAGAAGTGTTACAATGTTTTACTGTCAATTGGGAGGACCACAATCCCAGTTTCAATTTGAATGCTTGCACAGCACTGATCATATGTGCCAAGTCTCTGTCCTCTCCCTACTAAGTTTCAATGTCACATTTGTAAGGAGCCTGAAGTCAAGCAATCACATGCTGTCCGAGAGTTCATTTCTCAATCAAATTTCTTAAAGAAAATTGAAGCCATTCAGACATGACATCTAAAAGTCTTTGCAAGACCTTCCCTCGACTTGACCACCTCACATCAGCGTGGAGAATTAATTCAGCATCAACTTGGCCCATAACCAAGATGTACAAGGCTGTGGGTCAAGTGCTGGTAAAGGAAGTTAGAAGAGTTAGGTGGTTGTTTCTGACCGCCACAGAAACATTGGGCAGAAGCGTTTTTTTCTTCTGTGCCATAGACTTCTGACCTTTTTAAAATTCACTCATGGGATGTGGGCATCACTGGCTGGCCAGCATTTACTGCCCACGCGATGGTGGTGGTGAGGAGCTGCCTTCTTGAACTGATGCAGTCCACATGCTGTAGGTTGACCCACCTCTTTAGGGAGGACAATCCAGGATTTTGACCCAGCGGCAGTCAAAGAACAGCAATATATTTTCAAGTCAGGATGTTGATGGTTTGGAGGGGAACTTGCGGGCAGTGGTGTTCCCATGCATCTGCTACCCTCATCCTCCTAGATCGAAGTGGTCATGGGTTTGGAAGTGCTGCCTTAAGAAGCCCTGGTGAATTTCAGCAGGCCATCTTGTAGATGGCACACAGTCCTGCTACTGAGCATTGTGGAGGGAGCAAGTGGAAGCGTATGGACCTGGTGCCACTCAGGCGAGCTGCTTTGTTTAAAGCTTCTGAAGTGTTGTTGGAGGTGTCCCCATCTAGGCAAGTGGGGTATGTTCCATCACACTCCAGACTTGTACTTTGTACGTGGTGAACAGGCTTTAGGGAGTCAGGAGAGGAATTATTCGCTGCAGTACTCCTGGCCTCTCTTGTAGTCACTGTGTTTATATTGGGAGTCCAGTTGAGTTTCTGGTCAATGGTGATCCCAAGGATGCTGACAGTGGGTGATTCAATAACACCACTGAATGTCAAAGGATGGTAGTTAGATTGGCTGTTGTTGGCATTTGTGTGGCACACGTTACTTACCACTTGTCAGCCCAAGCCCGGATACTGTCCAGATCTTGTTACATTTGAACATGGACTGCTTCATACCTGATGAGTGGCAAATGGTGCTGAATATTGTTTGCCAATGATTGCACATCCTCACTTCTGACATTAGGTGGAGGAAAGGTCATTGATGAAGCAGCTGAAGATGGTCTAGGACACTACCCTGAGGAATTCCTACAGGGATATGCTGGAGCTGAGATGACTGTCCTGCAACACCCATAACCATCTTCCCATATGACTCCAACCACTGGAGGGAGTTTGCCCGCTGATATCCAGCAATTCCAGTTTGCTAGGGCTCCTTGATGCCACACTGTTGTATGTGGCCTTGACGACAAGGGCTGTCACTCTCACCTCACCTCTGGAATTCAGCTCTTTTGTTCATGTTTGGACCAAGTCTGTAACGAGGTCAGGAGCTGTGTGGCCCTGGTGGAACCCAAACTGGACGTCACTGAGCAGGTTATTGCTGAGCAGATGCTGCTTGATAGCACTGTTGATGACACCTTCCATCACGTTACTGATGATCAAGAGTAGACTGATGGGGTGGTAATCGGCCAGGTTGGATTTGTGCGCTGTTTGTTCACAGGACCTACCTAGGCAATTTTACACGTTGTTGGGTAGATGCCAGTGTTGTTACTGTGTTGGAAGAGCTTGGCTAGGGAAGTGGCAAGTATGGAGCACAAGTTTCTAGTGCTATTGCTGCAATGTCGTCAGGGCTCATAGCCTTTGCAGTATCCAGTACCCCCAACTATTTCTTGACATCACGTTGAGTGAATTTAACTGGCTGAAGACCGGTACCTGTACCTGCAGCCGGCAGATAAGTAAAGATGAGGTCAAGTATGTTTTTCTCTCTTGTTGCTTTTCCCCCACCACCTACCACGGCCCCAGTCTGGCAGCCAAGTCCTTTAGGACCTGACCAGCTCGATCAGTAGTGCTGCTGCTGCAATGCTGTCCAGGCACCAAGAGCTCTTAGTGGTGGACATTGAAATCCTCCACCCAGAGTACATTTTGCACCCTCACCTCTCCCGGTGCTTCCTCCACGTGCTGTTCAACATGGAAGACGACTGATTCATCAGCCGAGGGAGGATGGTACAAGATAATCAGCAGTATTATTGCCTTGATCCTTTACAGAGTCCAGAGACAATGTTGAGAGCTCCTAGGCCAACTCCCTCCCAACTATATACCACTGCGCCGACGCGTCCACTGGTGGGAGAGGACATATCCAGAGATGATGATGGTTGTGTCTGGGAGTTTGTCTCTAAGGTATGATTCTGAGTGTATAGCTCTGTCAGGCTGTTAGTTGACTAGTCTGTGAGACAGCCCTCCCAATGTTGGCAGGAGCCCCCAGATGAAGGTAAGGAGGACTTTGCATAGTTGACAGAGCTGTTTCTGCTGTTGTCTTTTCCAGTAGCTAGGTGATACCAGGTGGTCCATCTGGTTTAATTTCTTTGTAGAGACTTTGCCACAACTGGTACAAGTAAGTGGCTTGCTGGGCAATTTCAGAGGGCAGTTGACTCAACCACGTTGCCATGGCTCTGGAGTCACATGCAAGCCAGGCCAGGTAAGGACAGCGATTTCCTTCCCTGAAGGACATTAGTGAGGCAGATGAGTTTTTCTAAAATTAACACTGTTCCATGCTGTTCACTAGACTCTTAATTCCAGATTTGTGTTGAATTCAAATTCCACCATCTAGCGTAGCAGGAATCAAATCTGGGTACCTAAAACATTAGCTGAGTTTCTGGCTTAATATTCGAGTGATGATGCTACAAGACCACTATGATTCTAAGTTGGCTGAGTAAGGTTTTAAACAAGCTGTGCTGAAGAGCTTTGCTCAAATCGAGTTTACAATCTTAGCAACTTTCATTAGGTGGGAAACATCCATAACTTCATTCACTAATGCTTGCTGGTGGACTATATAGCGGTAATGGGCAAAAGTAAGGGAAATCAAGATCATTTCTGAAAAATGCAACAGAGCTACGTTTGCGCCAAGAATGGCAGGCACACCATTAGTCGTGGTGAATATCAGTTTCTTGATTAGAATGTTTTTCCTCAAGCATGTACCAACAAGCTGGCACAGCCTATTAAGAACATGCAGTTTTCTCTGGTCACATGGCTTCTGGAAGTGAACGTCAATGTTTCGGGCCGAAACATTAACTTTCCTGCCCTCTGATGCTATCTGACCTGCTGTGCTTTTCCAGCCTCACACTCTAGACTCTGCAGTCCTTACTGCCTCTAAGCTGCTGACACTTGTACCAAGGTTCACCTACTAAAATGGGTCACATAAATGTGGTACTCATAATGATAGCAATGAAGCCAGACCCAACAGAAAGGCAATATCACTACAAGAGGAAGACCGTAAATAGAAAACTTAGAACTTCACCCTCAAAACACTCGACAATTAGCTACAGCTTGCTGGCACCAGACATATCCACTTCCCCAAATAGGTCACACCTCCGAAACTAGTGGCACTAATCAAATGTTTTGGCACAGATCTACACACTTGATATGAAATTGAAAATACATTATTCTATCAGCATGGGCAGGAGGTGGGATGTTGAGCATAAACCGAGAGGACATATGGAGATGACAAGGTACAAACAACAATCTTACCACTAGAAGCAGGAGGCAGCTCTGCAATGACAGTCTTCAGGCCAATACTGGATATATCCCGTAGCTGCTCTTTATCAGACAGCATGTTCGTACATAACGTATCCACAATTGTCTCCACTTGGTACTCTTTCACCTTGCTGACCAATGGTCCCAAGCTGAACAAGTGAACAAATAAAATGCTGTGATCCTGGCATTTCACATCATTCCTATTTCTCATGCTCTATTGCTCTTCTTCTCCCCCAACAATTTTGCATCACTGCAGTGAGCTGCAGAACACCCCTGTATCAACTCCAACCAACACATCAGGTAAAGACTCCCCCTCTCAGGTGAAGTGGTATTTTGTTCAAATGCTGAGGTCAGACAAGCATCTAGTGAAGGCAGTTGTTTTAATGGGGCATATTCATTTTCACATAGATTGAGATAAGCAGATTAGTACATGCCAGATGAATTTCTGAAACATATGAATCACCTAAGGGCAAGTGATAATAGATTTAGTAACGGTTGAAGACCCAGATTTAGTTAACAGTCAAATGGTGTGAGAAGATCGATTTAACAATGGTTATAAAATGATTAAGTTCGATGTAGTGTTTGAAAGGTAGAAACATGAAACAGCCACTGAGATACTAGATTCAGGCATGGCTGATTTTAAGTTACTGACTTAAGTACAGTCAGCTGAACAAGTACATTAATATGGGCAACAACACATCAGTCTGAGGTGATTTTAAAAATATCAAAGTGGCACAAAACCAGTTTGCACCCAGAAAGGGTTTAAGTCCTGTTTGGCCCAAAAGCAGCAGCCACAGACAAATAAAGAGATACCAGACAAAGCAAACCGCAAAAGAAAATTTAAAATTTAAAATTTAAAAATTGCAAAAATATACTTCAGCTCCTGGTAAGAGGGAAGGATGCAAGAGATATCCAAAGGAAAAAAAAAAAATAAAAAAAAGAGTATACAAAAAGAAATTTGCAGGAAAAAGCAACATGAGTTACACAGTTACAGTAGAGCAAAAAAAAAAAGGCTGCTCAGAAGCAATGTGGTAGAGGTCATGGATTTTGAAGATGCTATTTAGGAAACAGGGTGAGTTACTGCATTGCAAATTGTAGATGAAGCAGTCTGCTGCCACTGTGTCCTGATGGAAGTAGTGATCGTTTGAAGGTGGTGGATGGGATGCAAATCAAGACGACCTTGGTGGGAGAGCTGCATTGATTTACGAGAATGATAATCTGGACTCCTGAGGGTTAAACTATCAGAAGAGATTGCACAAATGAGGACTTTAAACTGCTTGAAATAAAGGTTATGAGATTATATTGAGAAAATATTAAAGAAATTAAAGGCAACAGGATAGACAAAGAGAAATTATTTCCAACAGCCAGGGTTAAAACCTAAAGGTAAGAAACAGGTGTTGCCGAAGTAAAATTAAGAAACACTGCTACACAAACAACTATAAAAGTTTTGGACTCTTCCACAAACATTAGTTGCTGTTAGCTCAATTGTCAATTTTAAAACAAACTGACAAGATTTTTGTTAGCCAAAGTTAAGGGATGTGGGGAAAAGCTGGGTATGGAGTTACATCATAGATCAATCACGTTCTCACTGAGCAGTAGAACAGATTCAAGGGATGAAATGGCCTATTCCTATTCCATTGCACCAGTGATTGCCTTCAAGGCAGGCCTGACCTTGCACTGCACCAATGTCAACTTAGGCGAAAGCAGACAGTTTTCAAAAGTAGGAATAAGTTAGCATGCAGATTACTATTTGATGTTTCCCCACTTCACATTCATAGATGGAAAACCATACTGTCACTGGTGGTACATCAGTGGGAAAACAACTTTATGTTCAAAATAGCTTTGCCTTAATTCCCTGCTATACAGTCAAGAATTGAATGCCAACTCCCACCAACACTGGGTAAGCTGAAGGTCAGGATATATTGGAGAAAATACACCCAGACCAACAAGTTACAGAAAGGTTGGTAGCAAAGAGGGAGCAGACTGTAAAAACAGAACCATCAGCATAAAAGAGATCTACGTGCCGCTCAGATTCAGCGATTATTACTTACCACTTCACAGCCAGGTTCTGCACCTCTCCATTCTTATCTTCGAGCAGCCTGAGCAACATTTTCACCACCTTCTTCTCACTGTCATCATCCAACTTAATGGAGTCTTTCTGCAGCTCCACCATCAGGTCATTGGTGGCCATAAATCTAGACAATATCAGACATTCCCATTGATATTCAAAAAAAAGGACAAACTGCAATTACACGTAGGTCTAATAGGACAGCTCTTCCAAAGAATTTCGTGGACTATGATAAATTGGATGGATTCTCCTGTGCTACAAGATTCTATTATTCCCATTATTTCTAATTATGGATAGAACCATATTACTGTAATTCATTTATACAGCACAATGTAGCCAAATCAATTATATTTACGGAGCTATAAAAGAAACTGAAGAAAATCCTACAAAGTTGGAGATAGTGCTTTGAAAGACAAAGCCCGAACGTCTTCTCCAAGAGCCTGCTGCTCTCTCAGCCTCTTGGGCTATGCAGTATGGAATGTGAAGTGCATCTCCACAGCATTCATTGATAAACAGCTTCCAGAAGCCCAGTAAGTACAATGCGCCCATAGGAAAATCCAAATATCTAACCCCCTTAATTTCTCTGAATGAGAAAACAAGTTCTGCGGTCAATGGGCATTTATCAACAATGAACTCTCAGGACAACAGGCCCCAGAGCTCAACAGCCATGGTTTTAAGATACACCAGTTTCAAAACATTGTTACTGTACAACAACAATCTGGAATCAGATCCCTGCTTGTTATGAAACTAGCCATTAGTCAAACAACACTCAAAACTCCATAACCGCACATTCAAGTAGTTTTCGCAGTCAAAGATACTGAAAACAACGGCATACAGTCCAGCCATCTCCTTTTATCACACCCTTTTGTTTTTATTTTCATATAATCCTGTTTGAGATGATGGGCAGGCAGAACTACATTACTGCAGTCAGTAGGGTTGGTATTGTGGTGCTGTACTGGGTATATACAGTAGCATGTATGCATCACAAAGTAACTGTGTGTAAATGAATTAGCTCAGTATTTTCAGCAGGCGACAAGAAAGATATGTAATTGGAAGACTCAATAAACTAAGTGAGCTACCACCATAATCTGCAATCGGCTATTTGCATTCAGGTACACCATTAATTGTGTGAAGTCTCAAGTCCATAGTCAAAAGCTTCTTTGTTACATTAGGTTCATTTGAATTGGTGCTAGATCAGGAGACAGCAATGCAATCCCATGTTTACCTCCATAAATTCTCACTGAAGATCAGCTGCAAACTTAATTCTGGCATGTGTGGCTTCTCTTGTTCAAAAAAAAAGTAATCTAAAAATGTCATCATTACTTTTATTTATACAAAATTATTGCCAAATTTGGGAAACAAATCAAATTCTCACACTGCTAACGTGGGATTGGAATTCACCCTCATTCAATTATTAGCCTCGTTCACAGTAATGACTGTGTTATCACACTCATCAGGACAGATATTAAGTCAAGTTTGTATTGACTTCTCATGAGGCTATATAAGCTTGGATGCCAATAACCAGAGGGCAGAAAGCACTCTCTCTCCCTTCAAGTTGTTCTAGCCAATGTTCTATATTCAACCAAAATCAATGCTATTTGAAGGACTGCTGGACCAACAGTCACCTCAGAGTCTTCAGTTCCTTCCATCATAAGGTCAGAAGCGGGGTGTTCACTGGTGTTTGCACAATGTTCAACACCATTCACGACAACTCAGATACTGAAACAGCCCATATTCACATGCGGTACAACCTAGGCAATATCCACCATTCATGATGGAATACAGCCCAGTAACTTGGAAGAGTGCAGCTCCAGCAAAACTCAAAAGGTTTGACACCATCAAGAAAACAACTTACCTGATTAGCACCACATCCACAAACACTCATTCCCCGTTTGGCATTGAGACTCACTAGCAGTTTGTACCATTACAAGAGGCACTGCAGAAATTTATCAAGGGACTTTAGTCACCATCTTTCAAAACCATGGCACTGCTGTCTAGAAAGACAAGGACAGCAGATGCATGGCAACACCACCACCTGTAAACTCCCTCCCAAGCCACCCACCACCCTGACTCGGAAATATATTGCCATTCCTTCAGTATCACGGAGTCAAAATCCTGGCACTCCATCCCTAACAGCACTGTAGCTCTAACTATATCAAATGGGGAGGTGATGGCCTAGTGGCATTATTGCTGGACTGTTAATCCCAAGACCCAGACAACATTCTGGGGATCTGGGTTCAAATCCGCTATGGCAGATGGTGGAATTTGAATTCAATAAAATATCTGGAATTAAGAATCTAATGATGATCATGAATCCATTGCCGATTGTTGGAAAAACCCATCTGGTTCACCAATGTCCTTTAGGGACGGAAACTATCATCCTTACATGGTCTGGCCTACATGTGACTCCAGACACACAGCAATGTGGTTAACTCTCAACTGCTCTCTGGGTAATTAGGGATGGGTAATAAATACTGCCTAGCCAGCGATGTCCTCATCCCGTAAATGAATAAAGGAAACAGACTGCAGTGATTCAAGATGTTAGCTCACCACCATCTTCTCAAGGGCAACTAAGGATAGACAATTTATGTTGGCCCAGCAATTCTGCCCAATTCCCTCCAGGATATCCTAGTCCATTCATTGACCACTAACACCACATCCTCCTTCCCACGTAACCGCAGGAGCTTCAACACCTGCCCATTCACCACCCAAGGGCCTAAACAGTCTTTCCAGGTGAAGTAGCATTTCACCTGTACTTCGTCCAATCTTGCATATTGTACTTGCCACACTATTGTACATTGGAGAGACCAAATGCAAGCTGGGTGACCACTTTTACAGAACATCTCCAATCTGTGCACAAGCATGACCCCCGACCTTCCCATAGCTAGTTATTTTAACAGTGTCCTGCTCACGTGCCCGCTTGTCTGTCCTCAGTATGCTGCAGTTCTCCAGTGAATCACAGCGCAAACTGGAAGAACAACATCTCATCTTCAGACTAAGCACTTTACAACCTTTTGGACTTAATATGGAGTTTAACACCTTCAAATTATGAACCAACTCCCATTCCTTCCTTTTTTTTTTTGAAAGCTTTGTTACATCCTCTGTCACCATGTCCTCCCACCCCAGTGGGACTGTCTGTTCTTACCTGTCTGGCAGTTAGACACACCATTGTTCCGCCATTCTCAGATTCTGATCACTTAATCTGAACAATCAATATCCTTTTTCCCCCCAGCTCTCTACACTCCAAATACCATCCCTGCCCTCCCCCCACAACAGCATAAACACTGCCCCCTCCACACTTCATGTCAGCTCTGAAAAATCACCTAGACTCAAAACATTAGCTCGTCCTCTTTCTCTCTCTCTCTCTCTCTTTCCATGGATACTGCCTGACTGCTGCGACCTCCAGCATTTGTTAGTTTCAGTAGATTCCAGCATCTGCAGTAATTTGCTCCTAACTGTAAAACACTAACTGCTCAGAAAATAATTCAAGATCGAAGAGAGAGTTAAGTCATCAGCTTGACACCATTCTTGCCTTAAAGTCAAATGTTGTGGGCTCCCATCCTGTTCCTTTAACTTGTATGCATAATCCAAGCTGACACACAACTGCATTGCTAAGCACGTGCTGTAACATCTAGAGTGATGCCTATTGGATGAGACAGAATTGGGATCTTGCTGCCCCAATCTGAGTGTGAGGGGGCTATCAACTGGAATTGGGATTTTGCTGGTGCAGTGTGGGAGAATGGGGAGGGGAATCCAACAGTTGTGATTGGGGTCTTGCTACCCCAGTGTGGGGGAATGAGGAGGGAGAGCTGTCAGCTGGGATTGGG
>JAHRHZ010000069.1:3648199-3659654 GCA_024137785.1 Ginglymostoma cirratum | reverse complement strand
GTGGTATTGATGCTCAGCGTGCTGGTGATACTCAGGGTGGTATTGATGCTCAGGGTGCTAGTGATACGCAGGGTGCTATTGATACTCAGGATAGTATTGATGCTCAGGGCGATATTGATACTCAGGGCACTATTGATGCTCAGGACGATATTGATACTCAGGGCACTATTGATGCTCAGGGTGCTGTGAACTGTGTCAGTGCAGCAGCTCCATGCGGAACCTTTGTTTGTGATTGGCGGAGGGAGTCGGTCGGTTTGTGGAGCGGGACGGGTTCCGGGCTGCCACGTCTGTGAGGAGCGGAAGCGGGTGTGGGTCCGGCGTTGAGACTGCGAGCGGAGCGGCTTGCCCGGCGGAGCCATGGTGAGTTCTCAACCCAGGGGGCTCGGCCGGAGAGGCTCAGGCCTGTGTGTGTGTGTGTGTGTGTGAGAGAGTGAGAGAGAGAGGACCTGGGGAGGGTACCCCCCAGCTCGGATTGTGTCAGGAGGGAAGGGGATTCCAATCAGGCCCAGTCCTTATACTTTATTGCAGAAATATTATACATTCATTTAAAAAAAAATCTTCATATACAGTCACTAAAAGATTTCTGTGCAGCTTTGCACGTGAATAACGAACAGTGGAATTTGGCATTCCCTGTAGTCACAAAAACAAAACCCCAAAGCATTTCTTACTTGTACAGGATTACATTCACATACATTTTAGACACCGAGAGGATCTAATAACCGAATAGATCGCCCCCCCCCCCCCCCATGTACTTTGGCAAAAATACCTTAAACGGTGGTCTTTCCCCATTGTGGCTTGGAGCATATCATGCTTCAGTTTTTGGTAATTGCCTTCCCTATTCTGTACAATTCAGGTTGGGAGTCACCCATTCCCCTCTAACCTAGCCCCTAACACACATTCCGTCTCCTAGAGACAGAAGGAACTGCCGATGCTGGAGTCTGAGGTAACAAGGTGTAGAGCTGGATGAACACAGGCCAGGCAGCATCAGAGGAGCAGGAAGGCTGACGTCTCGGGTCTGGACCCTTCTTTAGAAAATGACCAACATTTGGGGGTGGCACAGCGGCTCAGTGGTTAGCACTGCAGCCTCACAGCGCCAGGGACCCGGGTTCGATTCCAGCCTTGGGCGACTGTCTGTGTGGAGTTTGCACATTCTCCCCGTGTCTACGTGGGTTTCCTCTGGGTGCTCCAGTTTCCTCCCACAGTTCAAAGATGTGCAGGCTAGGTGGATTGGCCATGCTAAATTGCCCGTCGTGTTCAGGTTATAGGGGGATGGGTCTGGGTGGGGTGCTCCAAGGGTCGGTGTGGACTTGTTGAGCCAAAGGGCCTGCTTCCACGCTGTAGCGATTCTATGATCTATGATCTATGGACCCTCCTTGATTTCTGAATAAGGCTCCAGACCCGAAATGTCAGCTTTCCTGCTCCTCTGATGCTGCCTGGCCTGCTGTGTTCATCCATCTCTACACCTTGTTCCCTCTCCCAGTCTCAGTTCGGACATCTTATCCACAGTAATTCTCTGAGCGCGCTCTGCCTTACTCAGCTTCGTTGACTATTTCTGCTTGTGATCCTTCCCATTTCAGACAGTTCTTGAATATAAACATGTTAACAAACCCCAACCATAGAAACTATCGGCAATGGGAGTCTCCAGTGGATCATCTTTGGGATGCCTGGGATCAGTAACAAGTTTGGGTGCCTCTAAGCCCCTCCTCTAGGTCCGTCCTGAGCTTGCAGGGTCACTTGAAGTGATCTTTGGAGAACCTTGGAATCACAAAAGGCTGCACTAATAACTGCTATTTGCCATTCATTGATACCTCCAGCCAGAGGTGATAGGCAGGTGTCGACTCCACTACCTTTGTAGAAAAAAGGCAAACAAATTTCTTTCATATCCTTGGGACATTGCAATGTTCTGTTGTCTCTGGAAGCCCTATATGGTAGCACTTTCAAATGGTTGGCATTCACATCGAGTTCATGACTTGAGCACAGAATCTAGGCTGTGACTTCACGACAATAATAAAGCAGTGCCACACACTTGGGGCTACCATCTTTCTGAAGAGATATCAAATCAAGACCTCATCCGCACAGTCAAGGGGATTCAAAAAGAATGGTAGAAGCAGCTTCATCAAATTCTAGAATGATACAGCACATGAGATTGTTTGGCCCGTCATGCCTGTGTCAGAGTACTTTCTGAAGGGAATTTAGAATACGTGAAAAGGATTAATTACAGTGGGGAGCAGTACGAATTGGATTTGGTGAATTGTCTACATGTGCTGTAAGATTCTACATTGTAAATAACTTTGCACTGAGGGAATAAGTGTGTTGACAAATCTTATTTAATTGTGGTTTCTAGATTCGGGGCTTCAGGAAAGTATTTGAGAGTGTGTGTTAGAGTCTAATCCTTCACCAACTAGAACAGATTCAAGACCAAATAATGACAGATGTTGCAAATTTTCTGTGTATGGTGTACAAAGTCTCCATATTGAAGTGAATTGTTCAGGAAATGTTAGGTTGGGTTGGGTTGGGTGCAGTTTGCAAACAGGTGATAATGCAAAATGTGGCAGCAGTTGCAGTTATTCAGGGAGGCCACAGGATCGCAGCCATGTGAACAAGTCGCACTGGTGAATGGGAAGCATTTTATGAGGTTGCGCCTGGAATATTTAACATGAATTACTGGATACTGGAAATATATGGGTGTACCTTGTATTGCAAGTGTCCTGGAAATAAGCTACACATCCCTTGCCTTTCTCAATGGAGAAGACTTTGTGAAAAGAATGTTTCTGGTAATTTCACTTAATGTGTCTTTTTTATTTATTTTGTAGGTTTCTGTAATTAATACCGTGGATACATCCCATGAGGATATGATTGTAAGTGGGTCAGCTATTCTTAATACAGTTGAACTCTCAAAGGACTGCAAATTGCTTAATTGCTACTGTCCAAAACATTGTGATTACCTTTATGCAGAATCTAGTTCAGTGTCAATACTGACATTTCCAGTAAGTTGTATGTTTGTGCAGCTGCTTGAATCTGTGATAGGTCATGAGTATGTGATAGGTCAGGAGATCTCAATAATAGGAAATTCCCTAACAGTTCTGACCTTACAGTGGTGAGCAAAGTCCTCAGCAGTAAAATGTTCATGGATATGTATGTAAGGTCCAAAATGACCTGTGTTCAAATACTGTCCAGTATAATCTGGGAATTTTTAAAGGAACTGTGAATAGGAAGCTTTAGACTACATCTTGTGTAAGCGTATTTAAAGGAATAGTGTGGAGGGAGCTTCACTCCATCCAATCTATACCCTTCCCACCCTAATAGCACGCCTCCGGTAAATCAAAATAGAATGTTGTTCCAATTTTACCAGGTCACTGAGGCCTGGGAGATCACAAAAATCCCTTAGCATAGGAACAGAACAAAAGTGAATGAAATTACCATGAAATAAAATGTGCCCCCAGTAATAAATAGATGTCTTCGAATGAGTCATGAGGCTGCAATCTAATCAGGTTTCAGATTGCTACAAATGTTTTGAGCTTTAGTCGCTTGTTCTGATGAAAAACGAAAGTGCTGGAGTTCAGTTTGCTACGTTGCACCTTGCACCCGTCACCACAGCAGAGGTGTGTGAGTGACTAGAACAGCATACTCCAAAGTGATTCACTTTGATTGAAAATCACATGTAAGGCATGGGAGTTTTTATTTCAATTCAGCTAATTTGTTGCCCCCTAAACAGAAAATTTGAGGGAAATCGACCAGTCTTCGAAAGTTGATCTCATTTGCCAGATAAAGCCCTTGAAGTGGGTTAGTGGACGATAACTGGATTTCTGGAAGGGATTCGGTTAATGTATTTTCTGTACATTAGCTATAAAATTGTAGCTTAATGAACTGATCATTGTTCAATTTGAATTGGCCATGTTAGCACCCCTGCCATTAAACCTTCAGGAAGGCTGGCCCATAAGGTGAGAAAAAAGGGAGCTCATGCGATTCAAGGCAAATGGCAAACTGGATCCAAAATTGATTTGCAAATCGGAGGCAAAGGATGATGGTGGAGGTTTGTTTTTGTGATTGGAAGCCTGGGACTAATGGTGTACCACAAGTATCGGTGCTAGAACCGTTGCTGTTTGTGTGTACGTTTATGACTTGGATGTGAATGTAGAAGGTTTGGTTAGTAATTTTTCCAAATGACACGAATATTAGTGGTATTATTGACAGTGAAGGGGCTGGTCTCAGGCAACAGTATGATATTGATCAGCTTGTAAATTGGGCAAAGCTACAGCAGATGGAATTTAATCCTAATAAGTGTGAGGTGGTACATTTTGGGAGGTCTAATAAGGGAAGGATTTACACAATGAATGGTAGGTCCCTAGGAAGTACTGCTGAATAAAGGGACCTTAGTGTACAAGTCCGTAGATCCCTGAAGGTGCCAGCGCAGGTAGACGGGGTGGTGAGGAAGCCATGCGGGATGCTTGCTTTCGTTAGCAATGTCGTAGAGTAGAGGAGCAGGGAAGTCTTTGGGTAGGCCACAGATGAAATACAGTATGCAGTTCTGGTTGTCACGCTATTAGAAGGATGTGATCGCATTGGAGAGGTGCAGAGTAGATTCGCCAGGATGTTGCCTGAGATGAAAAGTCTCAGTTATGAGGAGAGATTAGATGGGTTGGGTTTGTTTTCCGTGGAGCGGAGGAGACTGGGGGATCACGGGATCTGATTGAGGCATACAAAACGGAAAAGGACAGACAGTGTAGATCCTGAGAATCCTTTCCCTGTGGCAGATGTATCTAAGACCCGAGGGGATAAGTTTAAGGTGAGGTGTAGGCAGTGTCACCGGAATCTGAGAAAAAGAATTTCATCCAGAGGGTGATAGAAGTGTGGAAGATGCTGCCTGAGAGGCACATATGCTTGCAACATTTAACAAGCATCTAGATGAGTACTTAAAATGCCATGACAAGTAGGCTATGGACCAAGTGCCGATAAATGGAATTAATGTAGTTTAGTGTTTGTTGGATGGTATAGACATGGTGGGCCGAAGAGCCTGTTTCTATGCTGCATGATTCTATCAGTTCAGGTGCTTTGAGATGTAGTTTACTCTAAACATTCGTTAAAACCTCATAGGTAGTGCCTGTCACTTGCCGTGCCCATCCCCACCCCCTTCCCAGCCATAAGCATTCCTGGTGCGGCAGCTGATGTGTGACGTTGTGACTGTACAGTGGTTCGTATATTGTGTTGTGGCTGCAGTAACCCTGGTTCGAATCCCAGTTTATGGCAGTTTTTAAAAGACATAGTTGTTTCCATTCCTGTGTGTGCCTCAGTTGAGACAGTGTTGGACTGAAAGTCTATATTGGCACTGTTGCTAGACTAGCAATCCAGATGTTCAAGCCATTGTTCTAGTGACATGGGTTTGAATCCCATCACGGCAGGTTGTGAAATCTGAATTCAGTAAAAGTCTGGAGTAAAAATATAGCCAAATGGTGACCACTGCTGATTATAATTAAAGCTTACCTGTTCATTAATGTCTTTCAGAAAAGGAAATCTGCCATCCTTACCTGGTCTGGCCTACGTTTGACTATACTGTGATCCGGTTGATTCTTAATTGTCCCCTAAGGTGACCCTAACAGGCCCTTCAGCTCAAAAGCAATTAGGTATCGGCAATAAACACTTGAGCAGTCAGCAACACCCCCATCCCTGTTAGGAATAATTTTTTAAAAAACCTTCAAAATGTGTGGAAAGGAGGCTTCTTTCATGCATCTAGTACTAATGTGAATTCATGACTTATTGTTAACAATTCTACAGCTGGAAAAGACAGATAAATGCCTTCAAGCCCTGTTTGCACTTTTCTGTGAGAGCTTTGCTTCAGTTTCTATGCTTCAAGAAATCAGCCGTCTGATTTCCAAGTCTTATCGGAACCTGTATCTCCTCATCCTAGTATCATCACACACTGGTAATAAATGTAAATGTTAGGAGCTAAAATCATTGCTGATTGTCATTTTCCTGTGAAATTTACTTTGGCTGAAGGCTATGTAATGAAAATCTTCGGTTTCTCCCTTCTTATCACTGGACAGTGCTGGCAGAGTTGTACTTTTGTTCATTTTATGTTGCTTCGTTGTTATTGTGACATACAAAATGAGGCCTTTTGTTACAAGAGCTATTTCTTAAAAAACATTTTTTGATTTGTCTTGCCTGGCGGGGTACAGCCTGTGCCAGGAAATTGGTCCACAAACAATGATTTTTTGTTTTTAGTCCCAAATAAACCTTCTCTGTCTGTGAACCCAATCAGATCAGATCTCACCTGGTACCCATACTGAAGCACTTAGTGGAAATGTCACTGGGGTGACTACCAGGTGCTGGCTACATTTTTGTTCCCATTTTTCCACCCTTTCCTTCATTTATTGGTAATCTTTCGTGCTGAACAGCAGCAAGAACTGAGAAGAAACAGTCTTTGAGCTAAAGATGAGCTCGCTTGTTTTCGCAAAGTCGAGCTTTTTTTACTGAAATCATGTTTTACTGTTAGAAAATCATTACCTGATGAATGAGAGCCAGCCTGGCCGACTGAAAGGGAAATTCTTTTGACAAGTCTTCTGGAGTTTTAAGAGACTGTTTCTGGCAGGGTGATTAAAGGGAAACCGGTGAACATAGCATACCTGAATTTTTCAAAGGCATTCAGTTTGAGGCTGTACAAAGCTTTTTCTGTGAGATAAGAGCTTATTGGGTTGGAGGTAATGTGTATTATTATGGATAGAAGTTTGACTAAAGGGCAGGAAACAAATGGAATAAACAGTTCATTTTCAAGTTGGCAGGTTGTTATTAATGGAGGGTGGCAAGGGTCAATGCTAAAGCCTCAGCTACTTACAATCTGTATTAATGACTTAGATGAAGTATAATGTGTCCCATTTTGCTGCTGATGTAGAGCTAGGTGGGAAACTCTGTGAGGAGAATGCTGAGTTTGCAAAGGCGTGCAGAAAAATTAAGTGAGCGGATAAATTGGTTGCAGATGGAGGACAATGTGTGAAGTTATTCAATTTTCTAGGAAAAAAAAAACTGTATGTTCTTTAATTGGTGAGAAACTGTTAAACGTTGGATTTCAGAAGGATTTAGAAAGATAAAACACAGGTGCAGTAAGTAGTTAGCAAAGCTAATGGTATTTTGACCTTTACTGTGAGGGGACTGGAGTACATGAGCAAGGGAGCCTTGCTGCAGAAGTGTAGGGTTTTAATGAGTCCACAAATGGAGTACTAGTGTAATCGTCTGTACCTAGAGAAAGACATATTTGCCTTAAAGAGGAGTATACTTAAGTTTGAGATCAAAAATGATTTTAGGATGCAAGACCATTTGGAGATGTGGTGAGAAAGTGGAATCAAGTTCAAAAATCAGTTACAGTCTTATTGTACAAAATTACAAGTTTGATGGGTCTATTTCTTATGTTCTTCTACAGAGCTGTTGCTGCAGCACAAAGTCCCTGTAGTTTGCATTTTTGATGTCATCCTTTGGTTTTTGTAAATTAAAGATTTGTTTTAATGTTCATAAAATTCATAGGCCCCCCAGGCTTTGTGACACAACTGCTTTTCACTGAGTTTGAACTCCATCTACCAAAGTTTTCAATGCGAGGGAGTGGGATGCTTGCTCTTTGAATCCAACAGCAACCAGCCAAAATTGCTGAGGTTAGGTCAGTTGAAAATTTCAGCAGAAATTGCTTGCCCTAAAAGGATAAATGACCCAAGTTAATTGCAAGCCGTCTATGATCTAGTTCAGTGGTGAAACAATCTCGAGTGGCTAAATGCCTCCTGTATTTACATCCATACGCAAATCCACACCTAAGTGCACATACATGCATTCACACACACGTCAACATAATTACATACAGAGATTCATGCACGCACACAAATCCACATACGCCTACACACCCATGCATCTACCCGCACACATACATACCTATGCTCACACTCACCATTCCCCCATACGTGTGTTCAGGGATGTGTAGATTAGATGGGTTATTGGGGGATGGGTCTGGCTGGGATGCTCGAGGGTCGCTGTGGACTTGTTGGGCCGAAGGGCCTGTTCCCATACTGTAGGGATTCTATGAATACGTACACAGACGTGCAAAGGGACAATAAAGATACTGTACAAGTTCATGTAGTTCTTTAAAATCAACTGGTTCTGACACACCTCTGTGGCAGATATAACTTGAACTTTGATCTTCTAGCCCTGAAATAGTGCGATTGTGCTACAAGAGCCCTCTCAAGTTACTACTTTATGAATTGCAAGCATTCTTGATAAATGAGAGTACAGCCTGATTGCACCTTTATTCCCAAACTAAGTCACTTTGCTATTATTGGACCTAAGCCTCAATTGATGATTCAGAAATATTCTGGATGTAATACGTTACTACTCTTCTGCAGAATGGTTTATTATTACTTATACTGAGTTGTCAATTAGTGGCTCATGAAATTGAATTCCTGTGAATATAGGGACGTTTATGTCATTGAGTGGTAGGGAGAACTACCCAAGGGCGCTGCGTGCATTAGTGAAATAGAGACAGGCAGAAAGTAGCTGTAATATGAACGTGTGGGTCATGCATTCATTAATGTAAGTGTTTGTGAAGACTGTGGTGAGTCTTAGTTAATGGAAAACCAATGACCCCTTCAGGACGTCTATGTGTGTAGTAGCATTCCAGGCCTAGCTCTGTTGCCCCATCCCAATCACATCCACACTCCCAGGCTGAGCCTAGTCTTCTGCTCACACAGTGTGTACATCTTTCCACTCGAAGTTCCTTTAATACAGCCTTTAATTCTCAGAGCCTTGGGTTTCAACCTCTCCTCATTCTACCATTCCTCTATGCTATGTTGAATACTTAATTCTTCTAAGTTCCCATGGCTTTTACAATGCAGTGATGTACTAAAATTATATAACACTAAATTTTGGGAGATGCATTTCTGAAAGAACGGTGAGTTGAATACATTTCACATGCAAACTGTCGATCTGGTATCTCAGGGTGAGCGCTGCCTTTCTACTCAAACGACTTTCATCATGTAATCCTGATTTTTCTTTTTGAAATGCTAACACAGCATGCCTTTTTTCATTAATTGCCATTCCTTTGAAATCCTCTGTCCCTTGCCACTGATTCTGTGTTCATCAGACAGTGCTGGCAGGCAGTCTGTTTCCATCCTTTTCACAATCCCTCTGGTAAATATACCATTGCACACGACTCTCACATCACAAATAAAAAATGTATTGGTCACGTCATTCTCCGGCAAAATGCTTTGCATCTCCTTCCTGACAGCGTTCCCTAGCCTGTCACCTTTTGCTGGAGTGAAGAAAAAGTACTTGTTTCTGAAAAATAATGTATTTACTTTGCAGCTTTCATGACTATCAACACTTTGCAGCCAACTACTGAGGCATTGTCACTTTTGTAATGTTGGAAACTTGATTGCCATTTGCGATCACAACCAGCAATGGGATAAATAACCTGATAATTTGTTTTAATGATTTTGGTTTGAAGGATAAGTGTTGACCAGGCCACCGAGAACAACTTTCTCTGCTAATTTGAATGGTGGCATTGAATTTTTACATCCACCTGAGAGGACAGACCTACAGAGAGGAATTAATAAGAATGACTGCCGACTCTATAAAGGTCGTATTAGGGTGATAACCAAAAGTTAGGTTAGCATGGTGTGTCTTAAAGGGCATCGCAAGGTAGGTAGGGGACAGAGTTCCAGTTCCATTGGACCCAGGAGACATAGAATAGAGTGAAGAGGTTGGTGCTTGGATACTGAAGATGCAGTAGCCAAAGGAACAGAGATTGTGAGGAGGATGAATGGCTGGAGGAATTAGGATGAAGGAGCGACAACACCATGGAGACCTTTATGTGCAAGGCTAGAATTTTAAATTTTAGGCATTAAAGTTCAAGATTCATTGCAGTTGGCAAAGATGGAATGATTGTGAAGTGATGTTTGATATAGAATACAATACGGTTAGCAGAGTTTTTGGTGAAACAATGTTACATGGTGTAGAGTGGAAGACTGTTGAGTGGAGCGTTGAAGCAGTCAAAACAGCATGTTGTAGAATTTCAGCAGTAGGTGAGCAATTTTAAGAAGCTGGACATAGCTGGTCTGTGTGCTGGAGGGGTTATGGGATCAGATTCAGCTCAAGTTGAACCTGGTAGAGGTTGTGGACCATTTGATTCAGTTTGAAACGGATGCCGTGGATGGAGGTGTGCTGCTGCAAGTTTGTGATGTGAGCTGAGAAATAGTGGCTTCAGTTTTTCCACTGTTTAACTGGAGAGCAATCAAAGTTGAAACTTCTATTTAGGTGCAGGAATGAATCGGAGCCACTTTGGCAATGTAATCCAAATTCCTGAGGATGGCAGTGTTGATCAGATAGTGCATTAGGATAGGGAGCCTGAATGCCATGTGTATCATGTTCTGTAGGTTTCCCTGCTTTTGACATGTTTGTTGACAGCATATTAAAATTGCTTGAGATTACAAATTAACTTGTGCTGTAATATTGTTGATTGGCGAAGGTTATTTACAATTAAAAAAAATTAATTTACCCAGTTGAACTACAAATCAAAGAGCCCTGTGAACTGACATTAAGGGCATGTAGATTAAATGCAGAGAGGAGTCAGAGACATCAATCGTCAGCAGTGTACAAGGTTGGCTAATCATCTGTGGTGTGACTGTCGAGTGTGCAGAGTTTGCTGATTACATGTGCGATGTTGCATTGACAGCTTTCTCTTCTTTTCCACCAGTCATATCCTTCATCGTCCAATTGTCAAGCTTCAAAGACTTCGTTAAATAGTTCCCTATAATGTTGAAGTCACACGTCCTATTCTATGCAAGTAACTTGTTATATGGGAAATTGCATTTATATACCTACAAACCTTCCTCTCTGTTTCATTACCCAGTTGTTCACAACATCAGTGGTTTTGAACTAAGCCAGACATAAATCAGAGGCCCTGATTTCATCGTGGCCTGTGCTGATTAAACAATCCCTAAGGGACAATTTAAGATGTTACAGTTGGTTTCTGTCACTTTTGGGTATAGATATGGGTGGAGAAAGAAGAAAATGAATCATTACCCACCTGTTGCTAGGAAATGCTGTTTGTGGGGCAGGGGCAGGAGTGTCTGATAGGATCAGGCTCAGCCCCACCATCTTGTTCAGCTGAATAATCTAGTGATGCTGCATGAAGATTGGCCATTTGGCTAAGGTACTGAGACCGGCCTGAAGACGCTGTCAAATTGTACCCCACACCGAATCAACGAAGAGGTGAATAATAAATGCCTAGCTTTTCATTACATCATATATCATTGAATTACCAATCTCCTAAAGGTTTTGAGAGAAAAGGTACTGCAGATGCTAGAGAATCCGAGATAACAAGCATGGGGCTGGATGAACACAGCAGGTCAAGCAGCATCATAGGAGCAGGAAAACTTGACGTTTCGGGCCTAAACCCTTCATCAGAACCCTTCTGATGAAGGGT
>JAHRHZ010000069.1:3594501-3647799 GCA_024137785.1 Ginglymostoma cirratum | reverse complement strand
TAAACCCTTCATCAGAACCCTTCTGATGAAGGGTTTAGGCCCGAAACGTCAAGTTTTCCTGCTCCTATGATGCTGCTTGACCTGCTGTGTTCATCCAGCCCCATGCTTGTTATCTCGTAAAGGTTTTGATATGCTTTTCACATGTATCCAAGGGAAGTGGTGGTTTACTGTTTCACTTGCTCCAACCTTGATCTAGGGCTTGAAAATAGTTGCTTTATATTTAGGTTGCATTATTCCGTTGTGCCCCCATCCAGATAACTAAAGATTGCTAGAAAGGATTGTTGGTTTATTGCATTCCTAATGAAGGTGTTTGTTTTGACAACAGCTACTGGAATTTGAGTGGTTACAGCACACAGTACAAGTTTACTAAAACCTTTCCTCACCTGTTCTCCTGCAGCACGATGCACAAATGGATTACTACGGCACCCGTCTTGCAACATGCTCCTCTGACCGATCTGTGAAGATATTTGACGTTAAAAATGGAGGCCAGATCCTTATTGCTGACCTGAGGGGGTATGTAGATAGATGTGGTTAGCAAGAAATCTTCGTCACTTAAAAGTGCTGATGCCTTCAGCTTTAATGAATGCATTCAGTAATAAACCTCCTTTCTGACAGACCAAAATACCATTCATTTCCCTTTATTCAGGATACATTTAACTAGTTTTAAACCTGGATCACAAAGATAACAGCTTGTATTTATAGAATTGCTTTAACACTGTGCTTCATAAGAGTCACATAAATCAAAATTCAACATCAAGCTGCATGAGGAAATGAGGGATGATAACCAAAAATTTGGTCAAAGATTAGGTGTTAAGAAGTACCTTAAAGGAGGAAAGCTAGATGGAGTGATTACTAAGGTAGGTAGGGACACGGCCATAGAGAAATTGAGAGCTTTACTATCAAGACATTGTTTAGCAGGGCATTAATGTTAATCAGCAAGAAAAAAAGAGTGATTTTGTGTGTTTCTTTGTGGTTGGTGAACAGGACTTGTGAGGAAGGCAGCTGATAGCACCACTTTGGATGATCTTGAGTTAATGACAGGTAAAATGTGGGAGTCACCCTGGAGTGCATTGGAATAGAGGTAACTATTGAGGTTGAGGACTTCAGAAGTAGACAAGATGAATCAGGCAATGTTATGGTGGTGGAAATAGGTAGTCTTCTGCAGCTGACTCTTAATGGCCATTGAAGAATCCCAACAAACCACTCAATTGTACAAATCATTGATTTCAGCTAAAGCCAATTATGCCTCCTTACCGTCAAAAAGTTGGGTAATCAATATTGCCTTGCCAGTGTTGTCCATATCACTAGATCCTTGTACAATCCCCAGGGTTATGACGGTGAATGAAACTTAAAATTTCACAATGCTTGTCCAGTTTCCAGCTTTAATCAACACAGGAGTGATGAGCATTTCTATTCTTTCATTCATGGGACAAGGGCGTCACTAGCAACTCCAGCACTTATTGCCCTAATTGCAGTTGAGAATCAATCACATTGCTGTGGGTCTGGAGTCACACGTAGGCCAGACCAGGTAAGGATGGCAGTTTTCCTCCCTAAAGGATATTAGTGAACCAGATGAGTTTTACCAACAATGAACAATGGATTCATCGTCATCATTAGACTATTAATTCCAGATTTTTATTGAATTCAAATTCCACCATTTGACGTGGTGGGAATTGAATCTGTGTCCCCAGAATGTTACCTCAGTCTCTGGATTAATGGTCCAATGATAATACCACTAGATTGTTGACTCTCCCCCTTCTTAGTTCACATTTGGTTTGCAGGTCTTACAGATTCCGTGTAAGGCCTCTTTCCTCTTTCTGCCACATGCCCTCCACTAAAGGGTATGGTCACTGTCTTTTGCAAAATACATCAATGACAGAATCACAAAAATAGAAACAATGGAGAAACTCAGCAGGTCTGACAGCATCTGTGGAGAGAACAGAGTTAATGTTTCGAGTGCAGTGGCTGTTCTTCAGAACTCAGATATTAATCACAGCTTTGCCTCGCAATCAACAGTGAGACTTTGGACAATGTCGACCGTTCCTTCTGCAAAAGGAGTCAAGTTGAGCAGACAAGCATCCAACGGTATCTGTCCTGGCTTATTTTTGCTTAAATATCAGATGGAACAATTGGCGTAAACAAAGTGCCATCTGATGCTGTTGTCACTTGATTTTGCATCATTTCAGTGTGAGCAGCTGGTGGATGGAGTCAGCAAAAAGGCAAGTGGAATGGGTGTCTTCCAACTCTGAATCTTCAGGCCAAAACTGGTGACTGCAGTGTGCAATCTCTGCATCTCATGAGAATAAACTCTTGTATTTCCATCCACTGCTTGCCACCTTACTTATGAATGGGCCAAATACTTATTTCCAGCTAGGTGACTGCACACCCAGAGGTCACAAGATATGTTTCCCCCACGCTGTGTGGCAATGCCTAATACAGTGATTGGTGACCAGTTTATGTTTGATTGAAGTCAGAACCCTTGTTGCCTGGCTGATTCTTGAAACAGGTCTGCCTCATGCCACATTGCATTAGTGGCTTATGGCACAATTGGATCCTGTTTTGTTCTTTTAAACATATTTTGGCCACTTCTCCATTCTCCTCCCCACTCTGCCAGGGACCAGTGGTCCCGTTTTAGGTACGACAGTTTCTTGCTTTAAAACATAAACCTAAAATTTGGGCTGAATTCTTTTCACAGGCTAGTGGTGCAACAGGTTTGAAAGAGGAACCAACCCACACACTGATAGTTGCTTGCAGGTCGCACTTGGGTGAATGTTCTGAAAAGGGGTGGCACAGTGGTTAGCACTGCTGCCTCACAGCACCAGGGACCCGGGTTCAATTCCATCCTCGAGCTGCTATCTGTGTGGAGTTTGCACATTCTCCCCATGTCTGCGTGGGTTTCCGCTGGGTGCTCCGGTTTCCTCCCACAGTCCAAAGATGTGCAGGTTAGGGTGGATTGGCCATGCTAGATCGCCCGTAGTGTTCAGGGATGTGTGGGTTATAGGGGGATGGGTTTGGGTAGGTACTCTGAGGGTCGGTGTGAACTTGTTGAGCCGAAGGGCCTGTTTCCACACTGTATGGCTTCTATGGTGATGATGATCCCCGTCGGCACTGCTGCTTCTAAACCTGTGCATGGGAAGCAATAATAAGCTAAAGCACCTATTCACCATAATGCAGATAGTTTGCCACACATTATAAATGAGGAAAATGGATCAGTCACTTAAATATTTCCATGTTTCAGCCATGAAGGTCCTGTATGGCAAGTGGCATGGGCTCACCCGATGTATGGCAACATCTTGGCTTCTTGTTCCTATGACCGGAAGATCATCATCTGGAAGGAGGAGAATGGAACTTGGGACAAGATGTATGAATACACAGGACACGATTCTTCTGGTAAGGATTCTACTATGTGCAAACCTTGGATTTCGGAATACTTCTAAAGGATTCTTAAACTTTTCTTTTCTTCTGACTTAACAGTACATCAAATTTGTGTATATAGAACACAGAGCTTCTCTAAAGATTCAAACATCCATTCAGGTAGATGGACTTTGTTTTTGTTGGCCGTCTGAGCAATCAAACAAACTATCCAGTGAGATTTTGCCCGATTTTATGTGTGCAGTTGCTCAATTGTTGCTGATATAGAGTAAAAACTGTATTGGCAAATGCCCTGGGCTTATTTCCTACTCCTTTTGAGATAGTGTACATTTTTGCTAAATTGGCTTGTCACGGAGCAAGGAGTCAGATTTGTAATGTTAGGGCTGACATAGGTAGTTCCTTACAGCTCAAAAATTAGGCTGTTGTTTTAACTGCACTGGGATTAGGTCTTCCTGTACATTGAGGTAGTCTTTAAAATGGGGTTAAAGAGGAAATCAACAACTGGGCGTTCTGGTTATGTCATCAGAGCTCTCCTGTTGGTGCAGAACTGCAAGAGGTGTGGCACCAATTGTGGCATCTCTAGTTTAGGGGGGAGAAAATTAGACAGTCTCTTATACCTTTTCCTATGAGAAGTCATCAATCCCAACTGGCATTTCAATACCTAACAATGTGGCAACTCCTTTTCTGTCTTCTAACTCTAAGCAAAGCATTTGAACTCTCTAAAGCATCATTGCCCTGCAAAAATGTAATGTTATCCTTCGTCAACACTACCACCTCTCTGTCCTGTCCTCCTTATTACATTATAGCCTGGAATATTTAGGTCCAAGTCCAGCCAGATTTAAGCCAGGTCTCTGTTATTAGCCTCTATTTCATTAGGCTGTTGACAATTTCTGCTCATAATTGATTCACCTAATCTGTGACACAACTTGCATTCCAATACGATGCATTGGATTTATTTGGTTTTGTTTCAAATTCCCAGCACCTTCAGTGTTTTACTCTTCATTTGAAAGACAGTCATTGATTCTTAAATAAAATTATTTGGATAAAACATGACATAATGCAACATAAGACTTTTTAGGAACAGGAAAAGATCATTGTACTCTAGAACCATGTTTCTTTGGAGAATGAACCTACCAAAATATTCATAACCCTTTCTCTGTCCAAAAAGCCATCAAGTTATTCCTAATCACATCAGTGACTTATCGTGGTAATTTAAACAGCTAGCTTATCTTTTCCAATTGGTAATGTTCCTCCCTTATTCTGTCCTCCTTCCTAACTCTCTCACTTATAACTCTGTTTCCTAGAATTTGAGCCATTCAGCTTAGTGAACAATTGACTCAACATTTTATTAGTTCTGATTGATATTTGCTTGCTTGGTCAAAGCAGGTCCAAAGGCAGGCAAGATGTTTATTGTATTTACATTGATACATAGCATACTGACCCAAAGGAATGATTATGTTATAAAGCATTGTGGTGACCATATATACACTGCATTATGTCTTCTTGTCATTCCTATACTTTCTGAAAATCATGAATGTCAGTGAAGACGATTGTGCCTGGAGTATCAAAGACAGATGTTCTGATTTTTGGAAGAAACAAAGCAAACTAAACCAGTTCTCTTTGGGGGGAAGAAATAATTACAAGAGGAACATTATCCACAGCTTTAGCTGACAATGAACATTTTGCTTCAAATTTGAAAAGCTGTTGGCTCAGCATAACCAAGTAGTTACTTCTTGGAACAAACACAAAGTACTGGAGAAACTCAGCAGGTCTGGCAGCATCTGTAGAGAGAGAAACCGAGCTAACATTTTGAATTTGGTATGACACTTCAGAACTATTCAGTTCAAAGGTCATCCCGGACTCAACATGTATTCTATTTTCTCTGTCCACTGATACTGCTAGACCTGCTGAGTTTCTCCAGCATGCTCTTCTTGTTTCTGATTTCCAACATCTACAGTATTTTGCTTTTATAATTCCTTCTTGAGGTGAATTCATGAGCCATCTTGAGCGATAGCATTAAGGGTGACACCAAAATTGAGAACATAAAACTTGTGGCACAGGAAGAGGCCATCTGCCCCTACCATGCTTGTCCCTGCTTTTTGAACAGAAATTGTCATTAGTCCCACATTGTTTTTTTGTCCTAAAGATTTTACCAAGAGTAAAGAGGGAACTGGCAAAGATAGCACTAGGAATGAGAGAGTTCAGATATGTTGGGTGGTTGGAAAAGTCATTACTGTTCATTTTTGGAGCACAGGTCAAGAGGTAACTGAATAGAAATTTTCAAGAAGAGGTTGATTCTGATTGAGCAAATAAGGAAAACAAAAGTCCCTGAGGTGAGTGAGTCAATGTCGAGAGCTCTTGCTTTCAGAATCATTGTCAAAAGAACAAGTGGGCAGATGGGAACTGTTTTCACTGAGATTTGACAGGTTCTGAAGTGTTCCACCTGAAAAGACGCTGGAAGCCGATTCCATAAATCATTTTGAAAATGTTATGCCCCAATTAGGAAGAATGCACCAATACTCATGCCCTACTGTTCCACAAACCTTCAGAAAGTGGATAAAATTCTAATTGGATCACCAAGGTGAGCAATTTGCCTGACTGAATGCTGTTTACGCCAAAAGCAATTCGCACCAGTTTTCATCATTAACAGAAAATAACACTGTTTATTTATCGTAGCACATTTAACAAAAGGCAGGGAAAAGAAAGGAATTTTAATCTTCTATGATGCATTTAAACTATGCCTCTTTTCAAATTCCAAAATACCTACGTACTCAGGTGGATGGACAAAAATACTATAGGTGGGAAAAAATATAGCCGGAGTAAAAAAGAAATTCCAAAGATCAAAAATCTAGATCTCAAGGAGAGTTACATTGTCTCACAGAGTTCATCTTGAATTTTAGCACTGATGACATGTTGCTATTTATGAAGCAGTGGTCATTCTTCACTTAGGTACGTGGATCCAGCTCTTTTCTTATTACTTATTTTAAGCTGTCCTGGTTTATCTGTCCTTTCCTCCACATAGAGGAAGAGGTGGGTGCATTTCAGTTTGCAAGCTGTGGGTGCTTTCTGCTTTCATTGCACCTGCAGTTTTGTCACAAACTAATGAGAGTGCTGTTGGTAGTCAGAATTTCATTAATTCAAAAGAGTCTTGGTGCCATTCAGTCTCAAATTCTCTCCCTCATGACTTCAAAAAGCAGCATTGCACTGCTAAAGATGTGCTGTACTTGTTTTTCAAATTACAAAACTCCTGGCATTTTGGTCCAGGCTAATGTCAATTTATAATGCTAAAAAAAAATCCAATCCCTTACACAAGGGATTTGGGCAGGTTCTTGAGGATGAGTAACGTGCAAAATTATGGAGGAGAAGCAAAACAAGTTTTAGCACTGGCATGACGGACTAAGTGACCTTCTGGATCCAAGTTTCTCCATGAAAGAGGTGAATGGCAAACCAATCTCAGTCGCTGACAAACAGACTCAGCGCTTGGTGCTTTCAAAGCTCAGCTGCAGATCTCGTCGGATCCAAGGATAATATTTAAGGAAGTAACTTAGTGGGATAGCTTGGGGTTGGTGGTGTGTTTGAAGTCCAGAAATGAGCATGTATATGAAGGATCTGGGAGCTGAAGTGTTGATGCTTCAGGGCAATATCTTCTAGCGCTGTCTGGCTTCAAATGTCTTAGCAATTGGCACTTTACGACATCAGTAAATTATTTGCAGTCAACCAGAGCTCCAGTCTGAGTAATTGCAGTATTTGTTGCTTGACTGTTCGGCTGGATTATGGAACACTCTTATTACTGACTATGATCTGAAAGTCTCTTGAAGCAGATCCCAGAAAAAAAGGGAACAATTTGAAGTATGGCTCAGACATGGGCTGTATAGAAATGAAATTAGGTGATTAAAAGCCTGGTCTGAGGCATAGATTTAAGGAGCATATTAAAAGACTAAAGGGAGTGGAGGTTTGGGAAGGAAATTCCAGAGACAAGAGTCATGGTATTTGAAGCCACTCCTGCCAACGGTGGAGCAAGTAAAATTAAATGTACCAGAGGCACAAATTGGGGGAGTGAAGATACCTCCATCATAGGTCTGGAGGAGGTTACAGAATTAGAGAGGGACGTGGCCATCAGTGAATAGGTGCAAAGTTTTGGAGGACCTTAAATTTGGGGGAAGAAGATATGAGTTTGACTAGTGATGCATTGGGATAGTTGGCTTGAAAGATAACAAGGATAGATGAGAGTGTCAATAGCAAAGGAGCTAAGGCAGGGCAAGGTTAGCTGCTGCAACAGGAGCAGAAGTAGGCGATCTTAATGATAATATGGATAGGTTTACTTCTGGGTCACATCAACATCACAGTTGCAAATAGACAGGTTTAACTTCAAGTTACCAGCTACAGACTCAACGGTTAAGGAATAATTTCTGGCAGGAATTGAAAAGGGCTTTGATCTTTCACTTAAGAGATTGATAGATTTTTTTTAATGTTATGGATGAGTACTGAAAGGTTAGGAGCCAAAGTGAGTAAATGGAAGTAACACATTGATCAGTCATATTCCAATTGTATAGTTTAACAAGCAAGAAGAACTGCATATTCATTCCTATGTCACTCTGATTGATAGGACAAAATGGCAGAAAATAGTGTGGGTTAGGACAGGAATCAAGTCTTGGAGCCGACTGGATAATATTAATAACTTGTGCACTCTTCTCTTAATCCCTGATGTTCGTAGCTACATAGACTAGTTTGCAGGGCTCTGTTGTTTGGCAACAAAAAGAACATGTACATGCACTACACCCATTTTAACTGAACGAAGTTGGCAACAGCCGTTCTCTGGTTCATTCCTCAGGATAATGCCTCTCTCAATCAGAGTTAACCTGCCTGGTTTAAGCAAAAGTTTGGCAGTCAACTATCTAATTGTTGAATTCAGCGTCTAATTGATGAATTCTCCATGGCAACACCTGTACCAAACAGTCTCCTTGTCATCCAATGAGTGTGCTCTGCTCATTCTGTCCAAAAAGGGTTGTTGCTCTTTAAACTAATATGCTTACGAATTGTCCTAATGAGCTCAAAATGAAAAACTTCAGCAAAATATGCCCTTTTTCAGCAATATCCAAGTAGTTGTTTTCCTTTGGTGACTACCTGGATGCTTTATACTTCTGACCTCATACAAAAGCCAATGTTATAAAGTTAAAGGAGCATGATATACAACTGAAAGGTTATGGTTTTCTTGTTCCAGTCAACTCATTGTGCTGGGCTCCTCACGAGTTCGGGTTGATCCTTGTCTGTGGTAGCTCTGATGGTGCAATCTCGGTTCTTTCATACTCTGGCGACGGTCAGTGGGAAATGAAGAAAATCAGCAATGCGCACACGGTAAGAAGCAATTTTTTTGGAGTGACTATTAAAAGTGACATCAGTCAATGATTTATAGATAGGACAGGCCTCAAACTGTCTATTTTAAAGCAAACAATGCATTTTACAGTAAAAAACTAATTACTCTAAAGACCACAGCAAAGCATGTGACCAAGATCACAGCACTTTCTGAGAACAGTATGATTATTTTTGCTGCAAAATGTGATGACTGATAGTATATTTAATATGCATAATGTCAATGTCAGTAACTTTGTCGGTGACAATAGCAGTGCTGACTCCAGGAATATTGGTAGGGGAATTATCCATTCAGCCTAAACTTATGGGTGACTATGTGAAGCTTTTATTTTGTTTAGCTTTTCAATGCTGGGGCTTGAGTTAAGCTTTTGGACAGGAAGAGGATGCATAAGTTCGGACAATGTCAGTTTCACACAGTTTCTTTCTCTCTTTACAGATTGGTTGTAATGCCGTCAGTTGGGCTCCAGCAGTTATACCCGGGAGTCTTGTGGACCAACCTTCAGGGCAGAAGCCAAATTATGTCAAGCGATTTGTGTCAGGAGGCTGTGACAATCTGGTCAAAATATGGAAGTAAGTTGTGTTCATTCTGCTCACTTTGGATGGTGGTTCCCTCTGGAGCTTAAAGTTTGTTTCTGTTGTCCCATGTCATTTTTGAATGACCATTTCTCTCAGAAATTTCAGTAAGTAAATATGAGAGTTGGAAATTAAATCAAAAAATGGTGAAGAAACTCAGTGGGTCTGGTAACGATGACCAATATGACTCTTCAGCGGAAGAGTCTGAATGAGAATCAAATCGGACTCGAAACATTAACTCTGTTTCTTGCTCCATAACTGCTGCCATACCTGCTGAGTTTCTCCAGCATTTTATTTCTGATTCCCAGCATCCACAGAATTCCGCTTTTATTTATGTAAGTCAGACTTTGGACCGTGGTCGTCTTGTGGAGTATTTGTCCATGATGCTAAAAAACATTAGTTGGTATTTTGAGTTCCTTCCATCTCTTCTCCTGCGTCCTTTACCCCATCATTGATAGTGGTACCTTCAACTGTTTAGGCCCTAAACTCTGGAATTCCATTCCTAACCTCTCCGTTGTTAATTTACCCCTTTAACTAAGTTTCTGATTATGTCTGAATTGTTCCCTCCTTCGGCCTATGGTTAAAGTCTGTACAGTTACGATAACGTGAGGCACCTTGGGATGTTTCACCATATCAAGTACACAATTTAAAAGCACCATCTGAAATTTATTTTAAACCTTCCACGAATTCATTGAGGAAATTGCATTCAGCAATATTTTCACTTTTGATTTGTGCTTTCTCCTTTGAAATTTAAAATAAAATGTTTTGTCTGCTGCAGAGAAGAGGACGGTCAGTGGAAAGAGGATCAAAAGCTTGAAGCTCATAGCGACTGGGTTCGAGATGTTGCCTGGGCTCCATCTATTGGACTTCCCACGAGCACCATTGCTAGCTGCTCCCAGGTAAGCACTGTGCATAAGGAATATATGAGCAGACTCTAGAGAATCCGTGCAGTCTGCATCTTCAGCAAAGGATGAGGCAGTCTGACAGGGGATTTATGGTGGTCATAGTGATTTGAGGCTTGCTGTGTTTTATTTGGGAAGGACAAAACAAACTGAACACATAGTGCACATTATTGGAACTTTTTGCAGTTCTGTGCTGCTTTTTTTTTTCACTGGTAGAACACATCACACACTCCTCTCAGATCACAAATCATGCATGAGCTTCCCAATGGCAATGCATCCTTTTTTGAGAAGGGAACTGCACTGAAAGTATTGATTTATCCATCTACTACTCCACTGAAACTTCTCACCACATAATGTTTGGGGCTAAGAAGTCATACCCCTAGGGCGTTTCTCAGCAGAAGTTAGATACTTCAACACACTATTTCAATGGGGAAGAAGCCCTGCACAACAGAACAAGTAGTGTTTTGGCAGCAGGACAATCTGTGTATGCTGTCTAGGCTGGTGTGATAGAAGATTAGTGCTATGTTATCCAAATAGTTGATTATCCACACACAGTAATCTTTGTACAAAATGCCTTGTACACAACAGGTAAATATACACCATGTCAGTATATTTACTAAATAAACATCAATTTGTAAAGTAATCAATAATAAAAAAAACTCTCACTTTGCTTTTAATATTATTTGACTGTCAAATACACACGTGGCCCTGCATGCATACACCAAAGCAATGAGTGTGGCGACAACAAGAACGATGAGAATATCTACTACTAATTTATCATTTCTGAATCAGCAACATTTGTGTTCCCATTTCGCCACATATAGCTAATTCCTAACATTATTGGTAGTTTTAGGTTAGAAGGAGGAATGGATGAAACTGATTTTTATTTTAATTTTTCAAAATTATTTCATGAAATGTGGACGTCTCTGGCTCGGCCAGCATTTACTGCCCATCCTTAATTACCATGGAGGGGTGGTGTTGGAACAGCTATGGTGGAGGTACACCCACAGCGCTGTTGGGGGCAGAGTTTGAGGATTTTGATCCAACAACAGTGAAACAGCAGCCTGATAGTTGCAAGTCAGGGATAGTGTGTGAGGCTTGAAGGAGAACTCGCAAGTGGTGGGGTTCCACAGCTCTCTGGCCCTCGGATTGCCCAGTGGCAGAGGTCTGGAAGTTACTGGCAAAGGAACCTTCAATTTCAAAACTATAGTCCTCAGTTAAGATTAAATTCTCGCCATGTCAGGCTCTATATGCAAAAAAAGGCTGTGTTGGGAACTGTAAGTGTAGTGAGTGAAATGTCAGTGTTGTTTTTTTCTGACATAGACCTGAGTTTTTCATCCTATAATGCTTCACCTTGCCAGCATGGAAGTAAAACCCTGATCACCTTGCTGATTTAAATTTGCATGATCAAATCTTAGATTGTAAAACCATTCTTTCCTACCGGTGTGATTACAAAGGAAAAAGATATGTTATTTTAAACTCAGCATGTTGTGGTGGGTTGATGCACTGAGTACAGGGAGTGTGTGGGGAAGTGGGGTGAATTATGTGCTTTTTCAGCCACCTTGTTTTGCTGGAATCTATATCTTTGCTCACTCTAGTTATGACTATTCCATGAACACCTGGTTGTCCTCCCATGTGCCACCTATTGTAAACTTTAACAACATCCAAAACTTTAACAAGCTGCTTGTGATCTGAATCGCAGCAAGTCCCTTCACCCATCATCCATGATTGATCCACATTGGCTCCTGTTTAAGTGATGATTTGATTTTAAAGCTTTTTTGTACCAAATTCTTCAACACCTCACCCTTCGTTCCCAATATCTTTAATCTCCCATCATACAAATTGTCTGTGCTCCTCCGCTTCTGGCTTCCTGCAGATCCTTGATTTTTAATCACTCCGCCATTGGCATATGTGCACTCAGCTGCCAATTCCCTAAAGCTTGGAATTCCCTTCCTCAACGTCTCTGCCTCTCTTCCCTTCAATAAGAAATGCCTTAAGACCTTCCTCTTCAATCAAGCTGTAGTTCATCTAACCTAATATCTCCTTTCATAACTTGATGTCAGTTTTTGCATAATAATGCTTTGGGAGTTGTTCTGTTATACTGAAGGTGCTACAGAGATGTAAGTTGTTATATGATTCAATGATTAACCTCCGGTTCCACAGGATGGCAGAGTTTTTATCTGGATTTGTGAGGACCCTGCTGGGAATACATGGACACACAAACTCTTGCACAAATTCAATGATGTAGTGTGGCACGTCAGCTGGTCCATCACTGGGAACATCTTAGCCGTTTCCGGAGGTGACAACAAGGTAATAGTTTCTTGCTTTGGACGGGTCTGTTACTCGAATGAATAATGTGTGCAAGTTCTGAATTTCTGAAGAGATACTATCCTGTTTGTATTACGAGGTGGTGTTTAAAATGTACATAAAATAGCTGTCCCTGTACACTGAGAATCCCTTTTTTTAATCACTCTCATATCTTTGCTTCAGTTTCTGTCTTTGGTGAATTTTTACTTCCTTCTTTTCTTGCACTCTATCCTTTTTTTCCTCTTGTATTTTTCTTTCACATTCGCTGCTGTATCCCCCAGGATTAATGAAATACGTGTGTATATGTATTTTTAAAAGCCCCCAGGATGGAACTGGCTATTGTAATCTAATCTTAAAACTGTGGTTCATGATCTAACCTAAATCGCCTTGATTGTAATTCCAACCCATAGGGCTTTCCCAGGGGTCTGTTATTTTATATGTCATATAAACCATTTAATGTCTCAATTGAAACTCGAGCCTGTAATTTACTCCTGAGGGTCTGTAACTCTGTCTACAATTTACAGAGCTGGGTTACCTTGAATCCTCCACTGATCATAAGACTACAGTGATCTTACTGTGCCAACATTACACATAATCCTTTTGTGATATTGGGGATATTTTCATCAGTAAAACAGTTCCAGTGTTTTATTTAATGCTTTGATTTCCTACCTATTTCACAGAAATCCTTTTATACACAGAGTAATAAAAACCTTCACTTATAGATTAATACTAAGTCCTTTCATCTCACAAATAACAACCATATGTATAAAGTGGGTGGTGTGATTATAATCACATTGAGATGTAGATGATGAGTATAAGTCCTGACTATCTACAGTACTTTACTTTATCTTCACATTGTACATACTTTCTTTTGAATTTAACTGTTTTGATTTTTGTTCTAATGTACTGGCCTTTCAAGTGATGGCTCCTTCTTGAATACACTTTCTTGGATGCCTGTATTCTTCCCCTATTATTAATTTTATTGGCCTTAGACAATGTTGGACCGTTTACCTAATAAGAACAGAGCAGCCAACTTCACCGTGCTCTCACCCCAATTCCACAACTTCAAGCCATGGGATCACTGTCATCGGGAATGCCGGTGTTTTTCTTGTCAAAGTCAATCTGCCCAGATTGTTGGTGCCCTTCAGATCTCCATTGCTGTTTACTGTATTAGGGGTACGTTGACTGACGTGACTATTGGAAAAGCTCGGCTCTGTTGTGGGTTCAAGCTCAACTCCTGTCCAATTTGTTAGGTACCTAATCTAAGATGACACACCAGTGCTGCACTGTCAGAGGTGCCACCCTCAGGTGAGATGTTAAACTAAAGCTGCCTTTGCAGACAGACATTTAAAAAAAAACCCATAACACTATCCAAAGGAGAACATGACAGTTCTCCCCAGTGTCTTGACCAACATCGAAACCCTCAACCTACGTCAGTACAATAGATTATTGGGTCACTGTCACAATTACTATTTGTAGAACCTTGCTGTGTACAGCTTGCTTACTGTGTTTACTACAAAGCATGTTTTATTGCTGTGAAATGCCTTGGGCCATCCTGAGGTTGCGCACGATAATACAAGTGTAAGTTTTTTTTATTATTAGCACTGTGCTTATTTATAACATTAGTGTCAGCTGTCTATAATTTGAGATTGTGATTTGAACATTCAGATGATGTTCAGAGATTGTGGTTGCAGTATGGTGGTTATATGCTGGATAACCAGCCCAAAGCTTAAAAGTTAAAATTCCATGGCATGTTGAGAAATTGAATTTAATAAATCTTGCAATTAGTGGGCCGACTATAGGAGTAAGATTGTCTTAAAAATCAGCTGGATTGACAAATCCTTTAGGTAACGGAACCCTATCCACATTGACCTACATGTTACTTGTGACCACAGCATGGTCAGGTATTACAACCTCTGAAGTAGCCCATCAAGCCACTTAATTGTACAAACCACCACTACTTCAGGGAGAAGTACCAGAAGTATTTGTAGGATATGATCCTTTTCTTCCTCCATACATATACTGCTTCCATTGGCATTTGTGGATAATTTACTTTTCTAGTAATGCACAGTCTGAGACTAATCCACCATGGCATTTTAGAAATTGAATTTAATTGGAAAAAAATAGATAGAGGAAATACTATTTCTGCTGGTCAAAAAGGAGGAATGATCTAGAAACTAGAGCCAGATATTTCAGGAGTGAAGTTTGGAAACATTTTTACAGACAGAGGCCAGAAGTGTAGGACTGTCTTCTACAGATAACTGTTCGAATCGATCAATTATTACATTTCAAATCTGAGATTAATAGATATTTGTTATTCTAAGGTATTAAGGAATATGGAGCAAATTGAAGTTTGATTGCAGATCAGCCATGGTCTCTACTAAATGGAGAAGATAAGCGGCCTGTTTTTACAGGCCTGCACTTCTTCCACTGTTCCTAAAGCCTCAGCAAAATACTTGGAAATAAATAGCTTATGTTGAAGATAAAGATATTGAACTGTCATCTTAACCCAAAAGGTTAATTGATACAACTTAGCGACAGAAACTTACCCCTTTGTTAGAGATAATTGCAGTTTCACTCCCACACAAACATGGTTACTCTTGAGAAACAATTAAGAGCCCTAGAGATGGGCAATAATAGCCAATCATGCCTGAGAATGAATTTTAGAAATTAAATTTAGTTTCCTGCTTTAACGTTCTTTCCCAGTGGGCTCTAATTCTGCACAGAGTGGTTCTTCTTTGTTCTTACAGGAAAAGTAATCTTGTCACTGTTTCAATGAAGGTGCTTTCTTTTGAAAGTGTGCTATTTCCATGTTTGAACACAACATAACCATCACCCTTTTATCCAATTTGTTTTTGCAGGTCAGTCTATGGAAGGAGTCAGTTGAAGGCCAATGGGTTTGCATCAGTGATGTGAACAAAGGCCAGGGGTCAGTGTCGGGTATCACAGAGGGCCAACAGAATGAGCAGTGATTGGCAAAGGAGCATCACGGAAATGGTGTCTTGAATTGTATATTTGGCAAAATAAAATGGATTGCAAGAAACTAGGAACAAACAAAAATCTAAGGTGTTTTGTACCCTAGAGCCCTGCACTGTTTATGGAGAGGAGTATGTATTGGTGCAGTTCCTGTTGTCATTGACACATAAGCAGACCTTTTGTAATTGCAGTGTTCAGAGTGCCTTGTAGGGGATTGTAAGAAGGTGCTGTTTGGCTGATCGGAAACTACGTGCACCACCAATAAAAGCTGTGTTTGAGGTGCTTAAACCAATAATGTACAGTCACAGCCCAAGGCCAACTACTAGATAGTGGGAACAAGTCATTACCTTGTCTGTCACCATATGAATCTGTCCTCCAGCAGTAGATGGTAATAGGATCTTAAAAGAAATGTTCTCAGACTGCGTGGTAGCCAGTACGCTGAGGCACAGTACAGCACAGCAATAGACCCCAAGATTCAAGCTTGTGCTTGTTTGCTTATTGTGAGGAATTTCCCTAAATAGAAGACAACAAAATTGAGAGGAACAAGCTGTCACTGAAATGCTCCTGCCCACCACCTTTCAGAATAGTGTGCAGAGGGTCGAGGAGCAGATGACCTACTGAACACTTCACCTTAAGATGAGGGACCAAAGTTGTCCTGCAACAATGCCACACTGTGGATTCAAATGCAGTGAACTTTCATTAAAATCTTAATTGTTTCTCTATGAAATATTTCTGACAAACAAACCTTTTACACACACCAGAACCCCCTTACACTGTGCCCTGAAAATGCTTCAGAAATTTAAAATACCACTGAAATTCTCACAAAAGTAAGAAGTCCAGAACTGTTGGAACCACAGATTGCTGGAGTTTCCAGCTTTTGAACTTGGGGGCAGGCTCACATGAGGAATCGACCCATTCATATTGGCTGTGTTCGTGGTATGTGTCCCTCAGCTGTAGCTGCAACTGTTCCATTTCAAGGCCCATTCTTCCCCTACAAACTGGTCTGAATGCAGTGTTTACATCTTTTAAAAAGATCCTTTGGCTGAAATTTATTTTTGTTAATATTTTGGTGAAGGGGAATAATTCAGACTGTAAACTACAGGCATTGTACAGTGTGGGCTCCTATAAAAACCTTGTGATGGGGACTAGAAATTAAGGCATCTGCTTTAAATATTTAGTCCTTACTTCCTGTAGCTCTCTAACTTGATGGTCAAAATTGAACTGTTAATAAATTGAGAAAATGTATCTGCGTCATGTGGGATTTTTTTGCCATCCTTTTGTTCAGAATTTGCAGCTGCCCTTTAAAGGACTTGATGTGTGAATCATGAAGCATTCTTCCAGAAACTTACTACAAATGTTGTCAATAGATGAGCAACTGTTATCCTGTATGAGTTTTTAAAACTCCTTTTATATTTTTACTACTGTGGGTGGTTGACCAAAGTCTAAGTGCAAATGTTGGACGAAGGTAGGAGCAAAAGTATGGATCAGAAGTGAGATGTTAGATTGTATTCAGGCTCGGTCCTTTGAAACGTTGTAGGAGGGAGGACAAGACTAAAGGAGGACCAGAATAGTGTGGTGAGTTGAGGAACAGACAGTGTAGCATGGTTGTGATTTTGAACATATTCCACAAGTTTCATTTCAGATTTGCATAAAGTTGTAAGAAACTGATAAATGAAGATGACTATTTGGATAATTATGGTTCTCTCCAGGAAGAGAAGACTGCAACCACACACACCACCCACCACCTCCAGTTAGCCCATCACATTATCCAACTGTTAAAATGATTACATGCCTTTTGCTTCTAAAATTTTGCCTAGGAGTCAATTCCATGTACTGATGGCTTATGCAAGTAATTTCCTTGTGTCCATTTTAAATTGCCAGTCACTGATTTGAACCTGTTCCATTATGGTATAGTTTGAAATAGTTTGCTTATTTGCCATTATCCAATTTGCTTTTACATTTCTAGCCAAACATTCTCCCCACTTCAAGTTTTACAATGCCTTTTATATATATAAAATAAAAAATAAAAACTCAGCTTAACTCGTCTTCTGTACTGTCTTCCAAGTTTGGTGTCCCATTGACCAAAACTAGGTCAAGTACAGTGGATTTGACCAAGGGAATTGTATAGTTTGAGCATGCCCTCTTCTGATCTATAGTCTTTATTGCGACTTAATTTGTCACTCCTTGTGAACCCCTCACGCATGGCTCATGAAAACTAACTGGTTGCCTCAGTGACAGAAAATGTCACATCATTACATTAGTGACCAGCTTTTAGATTGAATTTGAATTCACACAGTACAGGAACTCAGGTGACTGTCTGCACCGTGCAGTGTCATTGTCATTGGCAATCCCTCACAGACAAGGCTGACTCTCTTCCAATCTCAGGGCAAGTCCATAGGTGGCTGCAGGCTCTGCTACTCTTGGGGCAGAAGGCAGACGCAGAAAAGGTGGGGGTGGGGTGTTGATGTAGCACTGCGCTCCTTTCATTGCTTCCGCCTGGCTTCCACTTTTTCCTGATGGCACATCCTGACGTGCTCCAACCTTCCCGGATGCTGCTGCTCTACTTTGGACAGTCTCGGGCCAGTGATTCCCAGGTCTCTGTGGGAATGCCGCACTTTGCCAGTGAGGCCATGAGGGAATAGGTGAAGCATTCCCTCTGTCCATCTGGGCCCCATTTTGAAGCTGGGAGGAGAGCACCTGGTGGGGGGGCTCTCGGGCTGGTCATGCAGTTGACTTGACCTGCCCAGCCCATCGCAGCCAATCAAGGGTGGTCAGTCCCTCACTGCTGGGGATGTTGTCTGGTCGAGGGTGATGTTGTGTCTTTACTCCTAGCGGATTTGCAGGAGCTTGTGCAGGCAGTTTTGGTAGCACTGCTCCAACACCCTGATGTGTCAGCTGTAGACAGTCCACGTCTCCTACAGTGTAGCTCAGATTTAAACCACAAGTCAGAAGCGACTTTCATCAGATACCTGAATGCTTCAGGAAAGAATCTTTCCAATCTGCCTGGGTGTTCTCTTCCTGTGTCACTGCTTTGATGAAGTAGAATATTACTGTTGAGAAGTATAGAATCTGAATTCATGTCTAGCATCTTGACCACAGATCATCACAAAAAGTGCTTCACACTCAGAAAAATATTTTCTGAAGTATTTGTGTACAGGCCCCAATTTTCCCATTTGATTTAGGGAATACATTGATGATGAGAGTGGTTGAAAATTTTTATGACAATATTCAAAAAGTGCATTTTGATAGGATCTTCCAGATGCTCCTGAACTTCGGGAACATGCAAAGTATATTCATTTAAATTTCACTGTACCACCAGCTGATGTGTTCACCAGAACCAAGGTAATCTATATGACCTGACCTTCCATTCACCTCAATTCAATGATGATGTGTAGCTGTCCAGAAATTGGTCTAGTGGTTATGCTCTGCGACAAGAGACTACAAGATTGAACTCGATGTTGAGATGTAAATATGACGTTGTCTATCTCTACCCAAGGAAGTTGTGCCTTTTTTAAAAAATATATATATTGAACTCCTTTTACAATCATCTCACCCGAATCAATATCAACTCAAGTTAGAGAGAGAGATTTAGGCAATCACATAAGTCAAGAAGGAGCCAGTTGAGAGGAATAAGGATTCCTTTAGGTGGGAGAAAGCAGTGAACTACTGGAAAAGGCTGACAGTGAAAATTGGAAGCGGTGCTGCACCTGCCATTTCAGTAGACTGGGATGTGATGAATGTTGGTAGCTCAGGCACTTGCTTCAGGTTCACTGCTATCACATCCTTCTCTCTAAAGTTTGTATAGCATTGAAGAAAAATAACTCACTGGGTATACTTGTTTGTGGGAAATCTCCACAGCTAGATAAGACATCTTCAGGTTGAGCCTACATTCCACTTGAATCTAATTCCAAGTAAGTTGAAATGAAAGGATCCCATAACCACAACAACCTTACAATTAAGGATCATTTTTAGTTGGATAATCTATCATTCTCAAATCTCTTGCATTCTTCTTCCGGTCCTGCATTGTGACTATAATGACATCACCACAGACTGATTTCGTATGATTCTTGAGAAAACACAGTTTTTACTGAGCAGATTGATAAATTTAAATCCAGGACAATCTGGAATGTTTTCATGTCTGAGATTTACATTTCTGTGGATATAACTGTCGGTACAAAACAGGGTTGATCCACCCAAGAGAAATGTTCGCGCAGGCTGTGCCTGGGTGGGGGAACCACACTTAAAATTTGTAGCAAAGACTTGGAATATAGGATGATCTTTAAGAGAATGCAATAGGAAGAAGTTGAGAACATGATATTTTACATTGACCTCAGGATATGTTTTGTTTTTGAAAATGTATTGAGAAGGAAATAAAAGCAAGTATGAACGATTTGACGCTTGAAGAAAAAATAACATCATTACTAATGATGACATATAAATAGCTGTACAAACTGATTGCCATGAGCTCTTCAAAATGCTTAGAAGTTTAATGCATATTACAATAGAAATGGAATTCCCTGAAGCCAGTGACTAATAAGCTGAAGCTGTGCAACTGTCGTCGGTTATATACAGCAATATAATTTGATGCAGATAACTCACTAGAATATAACCATAATCTGTGCTTTATTTAATTCATTTGCGCATGTAGATGATCATTTTTGCCAACAGAATTAACATTGGAGGCTACAATGTACTTATATATTGGCATATTGTGTTGGCATGTTGAAAAAAATTAACAAAATTGGATAAATAAATCCTGCATAGTCTGCCAGAATAACACACAACAAAAAAGAGTGAGGTTTGCTTAGAAATGAGCTGGCCAGAAAATTAATTAAAAATGGACAAGAACCTAAAGAGCTCTTGAGCTGAAGAGGACATTGTAGTGAATATGATCCTGTCCCTTGACACAAATTTGTTTAGTTAATGATATAATAATGAGATGTGATAATGCAGAGTGATGGTGATGGGGATCTGACTCAGGCATTATGTTGTTGAATGTCAGCTTGAATGGTAGCACTGTTTGACTCAGAGGTTGAAGGTTCAAATGCCACTTGGATTTGAAGACACAGTCTGGATTAATAATTCAGAACAGCACTAACAGAATACTGTACTGTTGGAGGTGCCATCCATCTGATGTAACATTGGACTGAAGTCCTGTATGCCTGATCAAGAAAATACAACCAATCCATTGGCATTAATTGAATTAAAAATAGAACAAAACCATAGAATCCTTACTGTGTGGAAGCAGGCCCAACAGGTCCACACATTCCCCCCACTCACCCTCAGAAGAGCATCCCACCCAGACCCACCCACCTATTCTGTAACCCTACATTTCCCATGGCTAATCCACCTAATTTACACACCCCTGACACCACAGGCAATTTAGCATAGCCAATCCACCTAATCCACACACCTTTGCACTGTGGGAGGAATCCCACACAGGGAGGATGTGCAAACTCCACACAGACAGTCTCCTGAGAGTAGGATTGAACCTGGATCCCTGGTGCTGTGAGGCAGCAGTGCTAACCACTGAGCCACTGTGCTGCCCAAGAAAATGTTGGAAACCTTCAGCAATCCGAGGAACATTTATCAAGAGACCAACAGTTAATGTCTCAGGTGAATGATTTTCATCCAAACTGAGATTTAGCCATGAACTGATAGCTCCAAATAGGGTCCCAGTTTCTTGGTGCATTCGCAGGTATGGAACCTTGCTGAGTGGAAATTGGGTAACAGTTCCCACTAAAGTTTCAAAATGGAATAATTTGCAGTGAAAAGCTTTGGAAATGATGTTAAGTTCAAATATAAATTCATTCTGTTTAAGGATTTTGTAAAACTTTGTGTCAAGGAGAATATCACCAGATTGCCAGTGTTCAATGTGACTTTTTGATTTCCTTAAGGCAATGGATCAAATTTTGACAAATGGAGTCTGTTATGGCATTTGCCGTTGGATGTCTTCCTCGATCTCCAGATCAATTGCTTTTGTGCCACTCATTGCTGGACCTGTGACGTGATAACACCACAGCAAAGGATCTTGATAAACGACTGACCCAACCGTTTATCTCCTGAACCATTGAGAGTTAAGAATTGACAAAGAAGAAATGATAAGGAAGGTGGATAAATTAGCATCCAAACATTTACAGAAACAGGACAGAGGAGATGATGCGGAGAAACAAAAGGCAGGAAATGCTGCAGATACTTTCTAATCAACATGTCGGAGATTTTCTGACAAATCCCTGGAGTAGGTAGGACCTAAACCTGGCCCTCCTGGCACAGAGGTAGGGACACTACCACCACACCTTAAGAGCATGCTCAAGATATTTTTCAATCAACCTATTATAGCACACCTCTGAAACATTGGACATTGGGATGACATTTTCATTGGCAGGAGAGACTAGGACCCATGGGCACAGCCTTAGAGTAAATGGAAGACCCTTTACTTGCACCCAGACCTTCTGCCTCAAAGGTAGGTGCACTACCACTGTGCCACCAGAGCCCAAGGGGATGTTTAAAAGGTAGAATCTTAATTTAGTACATGCGGGAATGAGACAATGATTTCATTTGGTCTTCTCTGGGCAGGAGAGATTGATTGGCATTTTATTAACAATTGTCACATTGAAAAAGATACTTAAATTGTTAATTACTAGCATTAACTTTCTCTGGCATACGATGGAGCAGCAGGATTCTTATGGTCAATGGTAATGCTCCTATCTCTGAGCTAGGAGGCTCAGGTTTGACTCCCACCTGCTCTAGAGGTATGTAAAAACAACTCTGAACAGTTTGATTAGAAAATATCTACAATGGAGCAGCATACATCGACCATCAACTAGACCATAAGACGTAGGAGCACAAATTAGGCCATTTGGCCCATCAAGTCTGCTCCACCATTCAATTATGGCTGATAAGTTTCTCAACCCCATTCTCTTGCTTTTGCCCTGTAACTCTTGATCCCCTTGACAATCAAGAACCTATCTATTTACATCTTAAACATACTCAATGATCTGGCCTCCACAGCCTCTGTGGCAATGAATTCCATAGATTCACCACTCTCTGGCTCCTTATCTCCATTCTAAAGGGTCTTCCCTTTAAGCTAAGGCTGTGGCATTGGGTCCTAGTCTCTCCTGCCAATGAAAATGTCATCCCAATGTCCAGTCCATTCAGTATTCTGTAAGTTTCAATTAGATCCCCCCATCCTTCTAAACTCCATCGAGTGTAGACCCAGAGTCCTCAAATGTTCGCCATATTTTAAGCCTTTCATTCCTGGGATCATGCTCATGAACCTCCTCTGGACCAGCTCCAGGGCCATCCTTCCTGAGGTATGGGGCCCAAAATTTCTCACAATACTCTAAATGTGGTCTGACCAGAGCTTTATAAAGCCTCTGAAATACATCCCTGCTTTTATATTCTAGTCCCCTTAACATAAATGCCAACAGTGTATTTGCCTTCCTAACTACTGAATCAACCTGCAAGTTTACCTTAAGAGAATCCTGGACTAGGACTCCCAAGCCCCTTTGCACTTCCGACTTCTGAATTTTCTCCCCATTTAGAAAATAGTCCAAGACTCTGTTCTTCCCACCAAAGTGCAAGTCTTCACACTTTCCGACATTGTATTCCATTTGCCACTTCTTTGCCCACTCTCCTAACCTGTCTAAATCCTTCTGCAGGCTCCCCACCCCCTCATACTGCCTGTCCTTCCACCTATCTTTGTATCATCTGCAAACTTAGCCAGAATGCTCACAGTTCTTTCATCTAGATCACTAATGTATAAAATGAAAAGTTGTGGTCCCAACTCTGAACCTTGTGGAATTCCACGACTAACCGGCTGCCATCCTGCGAAGCACCCTTTTATCCCCACTCTCCGTTTTCTGCCAGACAACCAATCTTCTACCCATGCCTCTAATTTGTAGAGAAACGTGACTCATAGCATATCTGTTCCATTAACCTCTTGGCCAATGTGTGCATTAATAATGGTGTACCTTGTTAAGGTACTGTTATTTTCCCTGAAAATTTGGCCAAATGACTAAGTAGCAATCTACACCTGTAGATCTCCATTCAAATCGAATTAGATTATACCAGAATTATTGGGTTTGGACTATGTGTGTCATTATTATTACAGATGGAACTGACAGCGATGAGCAACATTTCCCATTGTTGTGAGGGAGTGCAAACTTTTGGCTGATGTAATTTCAGCTGCTGCACTGCAGTAATGCTTGGGAGCTGTGCACTATTAGTAGCAAGGCAGGGATTCAAACTCATTGATTGTATGTTCACATTCTTCACAGACTGAGTTCTCAGAACAGCTTCATTGTTGAGAGAGAACATGCAGCAGAGCCGGGGAATGAATCATCCTTAGTTACACTTAAACATCTGATAGTCACCAACAGGGGGTGAGGAGAATTTCCCCAAGCAGAACTGTGATATGACGAGATGTGAGGGGAAAAAAACAACTGAAGATACAAGATAGTCTCCTCCGTACTCATTTATTTAGCATTGACTAAAATTACAATTGCAGCAACAGCAGAAGAACATTTAACTCGTTTGTATAAGCCTGCTTTGTTCACACTTTGAATGGAAGTATTCACACCTTAGATAAAACAGTATTGATCAGCTATTATTGATGATTACTCGGCTTGTATGCCTGCTGATGTAAATCCAGCTCCCTCACTACTGAGCTCAACAATCCCTCTGTAGCCATGCTATTGCCAGTTAGACAGTTGTTCTGAAGCAACAAAGAGACCTATAATACGGTACATTTTTCTGGACTCTGTATTTCAAAAGGAGCAAAGAGGGTTTACACGGATTTCAGAAGGAGAATGTTACAACAATTGGGAATGGTAGAACAGTGATTCTTGAGAAAAAGAGGTCCTAACCCGAAACCCCAGCTTTCCTGCTCCTCTGATGCTGCCTGGCGTGCTGTGTTCATCCAGCTCCACACTGTGTTGTATCTGAGTAGTTTAATAGATGCCTTTAAAAATATGAAGGGATTTTATGAGATCAATGCACCTGTGGGGTGGCGTGGTGGCTCAGTGGTTAGCACTGCTGCCTCACAGTGCCAGGGACCCAGGTTCGATTCCATCCCTCAGGTGACTGTCTGTGCAGAGTTCGCACGTTCTCCCTCTGTCTGTGTGGGTTTCCTCCAGGTGCTCTGGTTTCTTCCCGCAGTCCAAAGATGTGCAGGTTAGATGGGTTGGCCAGGCTAAATTGCCTGGTGTGCTTAGGTGGGCTACAAGGGGATGGGTCTGGGTGGGATGCTCCAAGAGTGAGTGTGCACTTGTTGGGCCAAAGGGCCTATTTCCACACTGTAGGGGTTCTATAATAATGTAGAGAAGGCATAAGCCCAAAACTTGGGTTATGAGATCATTGTTATAAAACCCAATAAGTAACTCACAAAGAATTTCTTTACCCGGAGACTGATTGATGTGTTGTACTTCATATTGTGAAGCATGGTTGAGGTAAGTAGCATGAATGGATTTAAAGGGAAAGTAGAGAAAAACATGAGGGAGAAAGGAGTTGGTGGACATGCGGATGCATTAGATGAGATGGGAGGAGATTGGTGTGAAACATAAACATGGCGTGAACCATATGGGTTGACAACTTGCATTTGTTTTGTAGATCCATAAACCAAAGAATAAGAGGATTCCTCCAAGAATTGGAAGAATTCCAGTCTTACTCAGTGCAATTTTAAGAGAAGTGAATGTGGTGTTGTAGGAACAAGTGAACAGTCACTCAAACAAATTTCCTCCCTTTTAGTTCTTGTTTAATATTGTTTTTAACAGTGTTTTGGACTTCCAAGTAACTTCAAAATTAAACGCATTACCAGGTTCGCAGCATATTTATAGTGCATTCATGTTTGGAGGAGTAAAAATATTGAGAAACAAGACTGTTGGTCACGTGATTAGAAAGCACATTCCTCTTGCGTTCCCAAGTGGCACTGAATGATTACTGAGCAAACACAGCCTTAAAGAAAACACAACGAATTACTGCTTCAACGCGCCAGAAGCAGAAGTCATCTAGCAAGCTTTGGGCATTGCATTGCTTTCAGTACACATGAGGCAATTTTATCTTGTCTCTTCACTTGGCCATGCTAGGGGACGAAGAAGAATTCATCCCAGCAGGAAAAAATGAACATTTTCTTTGTCTTCTGCTCCCATAGTCGTTGACTCCTGTCATTCCCCTCTGAAGCCTTCTCTGAGAACTTAGATGTGGAGCTTTGCACCAAGCATGATCCCATTATTAACCAACCACAATGAGGAAAAAGTTTTTATTCTGTATCAAAGGAGGTCAGCTGGATTTATTTTGAGATGACAAGAGGAATAGAAACTTTGTCTCTTTATTCAACTCCAAACGACAGAAATTCTGTCAATTTTCTTGGGATGCTGGTTGTCAGTGGAGTGGACAATCCTGTAGGACCAGCGTGAGGGGAATCACATATCATCAATCAGGGAGCTCCAAAGAAAATGGTCAGGGCTCTGGTCAGTTCATGTCTAGGAGCTGCTTGAAATCAGTCAGAGGGCTAGGGGGTGAATACAGTCCTGAGGGTCTGTGTGTCAATCTGTCTGGAAGGTTAAAGTTGGGGATATCACTGCCAGAAGGGGTGAGGAGTCAAGACTGGAGGGGTAAACTGAGGCAGTTGTAAAGGTTGGGATGAGGACAGTGACAGGGGAAAGCTTAAAATGAATGGAACAGCATTTGAGAGAGGGTTTATTGCCAGTGACCATGGCTTTTACATGGGGGTGCATAAAGGAGCAGGGTGAGCCTCATCAATGTCTAATGCGGGAGTTCAGAGGACAGTTGCAGGTCAATATAGTGAGTCTCCACATGGGGATAGGTGGAAATGGACAGTCAGTTTTAGTGCAGGGTAAAAGGGATGATGGAAGTTTTTGTTTGTAGACACGGCAGAGCTCAGTGTTGATAGTCTTCACCTCAAGCCGTGTTCTTGCCATTACTTTCCCTTCTCAAGATGCAAGGCACTACCAGAAAATAGTGGAACGATACCTGGGATGGGTGGAGGAAGTGTCACTTTGCTGGGCAAAAGTGCAAGATTCATGGTTGTGAGATACTGTAACATTGAAGCAACAAGAACGTGAGCAGAACTTTGCAAAGTCCCAGCTATATTTAATTAGCAACCATGCTGTGGCCCAATTGCAGTGCATTCGGACTGAAGGTGCTTAGGGGTCAGATGTTGGTCAAAGGTGATTTGTAACATCCCATTGGTGATCGCTGTTTGAACTTGGGCATCTGAATGATGTGGAAGTGAGCACCAGTGGTGTTATAAAAGGCCCGTACTGGCTGAAGGGAACCACTGCTCATGCAACCTCCACGGGTGCTGGGTGCAAGGCACACATTGCATCGTCTGTCGTGTTAGTGTGATAAATGCTGTGGCCTGAACGCTGTGTTTAGTTGAGTGTTTGATGGGGTCTAGGCATTGGAACAGCTGCAGATATTTCCTTCTGGATGACCCTGGGTAGGTCATTCAGCCACGTGGCACCTTCATCAAGCTGCTGCCCAGATTGAACTGGGTGCAGTGCGTCTCACTGTGCGTAGAGCATAGCTGGCTTCCCACAGGTAGAGAGCGCTATCAGCTGGACACATGAGGTACTGAGAGGGCTGTATCACAACCCTGCTGAATTCGTCAACAGAAAGCGGCTCCATTCCATTAATGTTTACATGATCTGTGATCACCATTACTGTTTCCTGGAGGTGCAAAACCATTACCCTGGCAACTGCCATGACTCCTACATCCTGTAGAACTCTTGAGTACCTGCTGCGTTTGAGGGTTCAGATGCCTTACAAATTTGTCTACTGTCGTAAGTCATTAATGAGGTGAGTTTGCTAAGGAATGATGACAAAACCCGAGGCTTTATGTTGGAAATCCATCCAAAAGATTCAATGCAACTTGGACTGAGCCACAGAAAAGTACAACTTGGCCAAAGATTCTATATTGTTTAAGGAATAACAAGCTAAACAGCCGCCATGTGCTTCTGACCTTGAGCAGGCACCTTTAGTTCCCCTGACATTTCCCTCCATATCCACAACTCAATTCTGAGCTAATCATCTGAATGGAAAGGATTGAGGTAGGAATATTAAGTTTTGTCTGTAATAATTTTTGCAAAGTCAATGAAATAATTTTTGACTCATCATCCTGTTGTTTATTGGGCAAATAAAGTAAAAATGTTCCAAAGGGAATATTTTAACTTGTTTCAGATCTTGTTTTTAACTACCATATTTTTACTCTCTGCAGTGGTTTACAGCTTCCATATAATTGCCTCAGCTATACATAAATCTAACTTAGCCTGAATGTAAATCGAAGAGTGTGATATTCACCATCTTTCAGCAAAGACAGGAGTTCATGCTAAACAATAAACATAATCTAATGTGCATTCTCTGATTCTTCAGAGATAGTTGATAGTCTCAAAGGACTCATATAAATACTACAGCTACAAGAGCTGTGTGAGGCTAGAATTCTGTGGCGAGTAAGTCAATCATGCATCCACATGCCTGTGACAGTTCTTTGAAAAAGGTATCTAATTATTCCCAATGCCCATGGCCCCATGCCACACTCTCTGTTCCCTTTCCAAAGCTGCCTTGTTCTGAGCCCATACGCTATCTCTACAACCTACGCCATTCCATTCCGATGTTTATTCCATATCCCTGACCCAATTGCAGACATTTACAGCTCAGGAGATCATCAGACTACACCAGTACTTTGAAACAGCAATTATTTTCACTCACACATTTCTTAGCCTTAGCTCTGCTCCCAAACCATTCAGTTACCCCAATGGCACAGCAAACTCAAACATCCCCATTCCCAATCTTGTGGTCCCAAGTCTCATAAGCGCACCCTCCCAACACCGGTTCAAAGAAAAGGGCTGTTTGGTCCATTATGTCTGTGCCAGCTCTCCAAAGGAGCACCTCTATTAGTACCATTCTTCTGTCTTCTCCATGTAACCCTGCCCATTCTTCCTTTTCAAATAACCATTTGGAATCCTCAATCGAATCTGCCTCCATCAGGCAGTGCATTATATGAAATTCCTCATCGCATGAAAAATATGTTTCCTCGTATCTTTCTTGCATCTTTTACTAATTACATCAAATCTTTGTCGTCTTGATCTCAGTCATATCCTGAGTTGGACTACCCCAGTGTAACATATCTTCAATCCAGCAACCCCAAGCTCCTATGCCTATACCTCCTTCCCTCTCCATTCACCCTCTTGACGTCCTCATCTCCTTCACATCTCACCAAAGTCTATCCCAACTCCAAGGTTCAGATCAGGAGTGTGATAGAATATTCTCCACTTGCCTGGATGGGTGCAGCTCCAGCAACACTCAAGAAGCTTGACGCCAACCAGGACGAAGCAGCCCGCTTGATTGGCACCACATCCAGCACGTTCAGCATTCACTCCCTCCACCATCAACACAGGGACAAAAGTGTGCACCATGTGCGAGGGGCACTGCAACAACTCACCAAGGTACCTTTGACAGCACCTTCCAAACTGTGACCCCTACCCCATCACAGATATTGGCAGCAGGCTCATGGAACACCAGCATCTGCAAGATCTTCTCCAATCCTCGCAGCATCCTGTCTTGAAACTGGTTTTTCACTGACACTGGGTCAAAATCCTGGAACTCCCTCTATAAGGGCATTGTGAGAATCCCTGCAACCCAATGGGCTGCAGCAGTTCACAAAGGCCATCATCTTCTCAAGGGCAATAAATACTGGTCACTGTCACCTACATCCTGCGAATGAGTAAGATAAATGTATCGTATTGAATATTGTAATGAAGTGTTTCTGCAAGAAACATGCTTCTTGCTTTATTGTAATTTCAACTGCACAGGAGTGTACACTGGATGGAATCCCTGCAGTGCGGGAAGCAGGCCATTCGGCCCATCAACTCCCACACCGACTCTCTGAAGAGCATCCCATCTAGACCCACCCCCCTACCCTATCCCTATAACCCTGCATTTCCCATGGCTAACCCACCTAGCCTGCATACCCTTGGACACTACAGGCAATTTCCCATGGTCAATCCACCTAACACGCACATCTTTAGACTGTGGGAGGAAACCGGAGCACTCGGAGGAAACCCACGCAGACACGGGGAGAACGTGCAAACTCCACACAGACAGTCGCCCGAGGGTGGAATTGAACCAGGGATGAATTCAGATATTTTACAGCTACTAATCTAACACACATTGCTCAGAGTGATCCTGTTCTGTTGGAAACCAAACAGGAGCAGAGGCAGTAACAAGTGATGAGTTTGATTTGATGAACTAATGGATCTTCCAGTGCATTTCTCACAGTAACTCTGGGACTGAAACATTCGTATGATATTTCGATAACTAATATAGAGTTGGTCTTTCTCCTCAAGCCCAGTGTGCGTGGGGGAAGTGTTCTGAACAGACAATGACAGTCATGGAAGACTGCAGACTCCTGAGGCCAGCCAACAACAACTTACATTTAACATGCTATGGAAAGATCCTGCACTTGTATAGAAATTCTCATGACTTCAGAAAGCCCTAAAGCAATTCAGTCAATTACTTCGCTGAAACAAAGTCTCACAAGACCCCACGAAAACAGCAGACAATGACCAGATCACAGAATTATTACTGCCACAATTAAGCCTCTCAGTGTACAGCATCTGTCCCAGAATATAGCACTCTGATGAACACTTTGCTCAGTGCCATGGTGCTGCCTTATCCCTGTATACCTGTACATTGCTCCTTTTCAACTAACCATTAAATTCCCTTTTGCATGCCTTGATTGTAACTGACCACAACCTTAGACAGTGCATACCAGATAGCAGCCACTCACTGTGTAAAAATGTTTCTGCTTAGATCACTTTCGCTTATTTTACTAAATACTTAAAATCTGCACTCTCTTCTTCTCAATCCATTCAGAAGTGGGAACATTTTCTCCCCATCTGTGTCAGACTTCTCGTGATTTTTGGATAGTTCAATCGAGAATTGAGCCTCAACTTCTCCAGTGTATCTTCATAACTGAAATTTATTATTGCTGCTTTTAAACTTGTTCTGCACTTTCTCGAAAGCATTCCTTCATTTCCTTCCTAAATTACAGTGCCCAGAACTGGACTGAAGCTGGAATACTCCAGCTGAGGCTATATTAGGATATATGTAAATGCAGTATAACCTCATGGCTCTTGTGCTCCACTTCCCTATTAATAAAGCTCTGGATACTGTATGCTTTATTAACTGTTCTCTCAACCTGTCCTGACATCTTTAATGACTTCTACACCCATACACATAGGTCCCTCTGCTCCTGCATCACTGTACATAAATATCATTTACTTTATGGCGTCTGTCCATGTTCTTCCTGTCCAAATATATCACCTCATAATTCCTTACTTTTAACTTTGTCTGACACCTATCTGATCTCTCCCACCACAGCTTATAATGTTTCCAAGTTTTGTTTCATCCACAACTTTTGAAATTATCTCCCGTGCAACAAGATCTAGATCATTAATATATATCTGGAAAATTAAAATCCCCGCACCAACACGATGGGAACTTCCACTACAAACCTTCCCCCAGACTGAAATACATTGATTAATCATTACACTCAGTTCTTATTTTACACAGCCAATTTCGTAGGCCTGTTGCTATTGTCCCATTTATTCTAAGAGCTCTAATCTTGCACATAAGTCTGTTGTGGGGCATTGTATCAAATGGTTTTGAAAGTCTGTGTTATGCTGCATATCAACAGCATTGCCCTGATAAACGCTTTGTTACCTCATGAAAAACCTCCAGCAATTTAGTTAAACATGACTTTCCCATCATAAATCCATGTGGCAATTAATCTTGCACTGAATTATTGTTTTGGGAAATTTCCCAAACACTGACACTAAGCTGACAGGTCTGTAGTGTTAGATTTAGATTTATTTATTTGTCGCATGTACAAAGTATAGAAATACATAATTACAGCGAAAAGGACACAAAGTTGCCATTCACTGGTGCCACTTTGTTACAAAAGCCAGAATTAAAACACTTACAGAGCCAAAAGGTAAGCAAGAAAAAAAAAAGTCCTATCCCCACAACGGTGCAGGAACCACTCCAATAGCTACGCCACCGTCACTGCCTCACCGGCCCCGCTCTCACCGTCACTGCCTCACCGGCCCCGCTCTCACCGTGACGGCCTCACCGGCCCCGCTCTCACCGTCACTGCCCCACCAGCCCCGCTCTCACCGTCACTTCCTCACTGGCCCCGCTCTCACCATCCCTACCTCACCAGCCCCACTCTCACCGTCACTGCCTCACCAGCTCCACTCTCACCGTCTCTGCCTCACCGGCTCCACTCTCACTGTCACTGCCTCACCGGCCCCACTCCCACCGTCACCGCCTCACTATCCCCGCTCTCACCGTCACTGCCCCACCATCCCCGCTCTCACCGTCACTTCCTCACCAGCCCTGCTCTCACTGGCCCCACTCTCACCGTCAGTGTCTCACCGGGTGGGGTGGGGGAGGGTTGGGTGGGATAGAAGTGCTACAGAGAGGAGAGAGGAGAAGTAAAAAGAAAGGAAAAAGAACTGGTGAGAATGGTGGAACTCCAAAAACCTCTTGTTCCTTGGTTAATCCTTAAACACATCTTTGAAGAAGGGCATAACGTGTGCAATTTTCCTCTGGCATCATCCCTGTGTCAAAGGAAGACCTGAAAAATTATTGGATAACCATTTGCATTTGGAATTGTTGATGGAAACAATGTCCCTGCACTTATTTGATATAATATCATGGCATTTTCTCATTCATCTGAAAGGGCAGATGGGACCTTGGTTTAATATTTCATTGAAACGCTGAAATCTCCCAGCAGTTTGCACTTCGATTTTCGGCTCAAATCTGTCAACAGGGAAATTGAATCAATGACCTTCTAACCAAGAGGTAAGAGGGCTACCACTGAGCATGAGAAATGACTGCATCAAGCACAAATGAATGAGGAATGCCAGGTTAAATTCATCAGCATTGAAGTATACGGCCTCAGATGTTGGGCTGAGCAATGTTTCAGTTGTAGGGTGTGATAAGGCCTCGGACAGACTGATAACTGAGAATGAAAATGTGAATTCCTTGTACAGGAGGACAAGCAGGGAGCACAATGAACATGGTGATGGGACAAGCATGGCTTTATTTTGGATAGCAGCATTCGGATGAGTTGAAACTTGTGTCGGGTTGACAGGGGTTGTTGTTGTGGAGAGCTCCAGGAAATTTGACTCTGGAGGCACTAGAGGTATGGCTATGGTTTTTAGAGAAAGGGAGTGCCATAAACGTCACTAACACCTGCAGCCCACACACAAATGGGAGTTGAGGAAGCTTATTGTAATTAGAACTGCTTTGAAGAAGAATAGCTCTCCTCACTCCAAATTGTATAAACTTGTTAAAGAGATATATCTGTGCTCTTCTGACATGGTTAAAGAAAGTTGGAAGCATAAATTGTTTTGAACTTTTTTACAGCTTCATAAATGACTATCATCTATCAGCAGCAGCACAGTGGCTCAGTGGTTAGCACTGCTGCCTCACAGCGCCAGGGACCCGGGTTTGATTCTATCCTCAAGGGCCCTGTCTGAGCATGTTCTTCGCCCTGACTGTGCAGGTTTTCTCCACTCTCCTCCCACAGTCCAGAGATGTGCAGGTTATGTGGATTGGCCTAGCTATAGTACCCAGGATTATGCAGGCTAGGCCAATTAGCCATGGGAAAATAGGGTGGTGGGTCTGGATGGGATGCTCAATGGATAGATGGGGTGGACTCGATGGGTTGAACATCCTGCTTCCAAATTGTAGAGATTCTATGATAGTTAGTAGAGCATTACATGTTCTTTTCTCTAGATGGAGTTTGATGGGGAAGACTCATCAGGACAACCTTAGACGAAAGATGCTGAAAGAAGCAAAGGGTGGAGAGGGAAATCCTCCTCTATGTGGTCATGTTATTGTCTCTGCCACTGAGCAAACACTTCATCAATAGTTTGCCACCTCTAACCTTTGTGTACTTGTGACAGGTTTCCAATCTATCTTTCACGTATGGTTTGCATTGATTTTCATGTCTCCCATTGGCTGCTTTGAAGACCCCACACAGATCGATTTGACACTTCCTGTCGCCCATTGTCTTCCCATGTGCAGGTTTCCATGGTGATCTGTCTCGCCATTATTTTTCACACAAGGCCTGACCCAGTAATCCTTACAGACATTGTATCAGACCTGGGTTTACTGCCTTCCCTTTGTATATAAATCCTTCTTTTTATGAGGTACCATTTTACTCCAAGACCCAATCTTAGAGTTTTATATCCATGACATCTGAGCCAATCATGCAAATGTGTGACCGTAAAATGCATACCCAGTACAAGCATTTTTTAAATGCTGCTATCTAGATAAAGTTATTAATATATTTCTTTTGGATCACCTTCAGTAGCTTTCAGGAACACAGTGCTGCCTACTGGCCGGATTGTGCATTGCCTTGTGAGAGCCCATTGAAATGGTAAACACTTTCATGGCAACTTCAAATGGTAAGTCCTGCCAGAAAAAAAATTGTCTCATGATCATAGCTATAAGTTGAAAGATCTGCAAACAAAAACTATGAGCTCTAAGCAAGATTTATATTGATGTATATATTGACGTAGAAGTTGTTTTTTTCCCACAGATCAGTGTAATATTCCTCACAGAAAGGTGTCTGTGGAGAGAATTGAAATCATTACTTCAAACAATGTAAGAGTTTTAAATATACTTAGGACTGGATATTATTTCTAGTAATGGGAAATAGCAGCATACTGGTAATAAAACATAATATTGGTAATCCAGACTGGAGTCAAGAGCTCAAACCCCACCACAGCACGTATGACTTTAAATTCAATTAATAAAATCTAGAATTAAATGTACAGTCATGAAACTACAGGACTGCAGTGAGAACTCATCTGATTCACTCTTGTTCTTTAGGGAAGGAAATCTGCCATCGCTATCTGGCCCACACATGACTCCAGGCCCACAGCAATGTGGTTATCTCTTAATTACTCTTTGAAACGGGCAGTAGAAAGTAGAATTAAAGTAACTTCATTGTTGTTTCCAATGCCTTGATCGAAGGCAAATAAAACCCAAACAGCCTAACAAAATCTTCTTCACTGACATTGGGCGCATCTTGGTAAAATTAGAGAGAGCAGTCCCATAGTCTAGTCCAGAAACAACCTGACAAAGTCATGCTCACTGAAACATATCTTCAAGCCAATGTCTTCGACTCTCCATCACTACATCTGTGTATGTGCTGGCCTACTGGAAAATTAAACAACTAACAGGAGGAGGGTCCTCAATGATGGGCGAGTACAGCGCATCAGTACAGAAGTCAAGGCTGAAGTATTGCAATCACGTTCACCCAGAAGCATAAAGGGAAGCATCATCTCAGCTTCTCCTGAGGTCTTCACAATCAAAAGATGCCAATCTTCAGCCATTTCAATTCACTTCTCCGTGACAATGTCCCAGGTCCAACCATCTGCTTCGTCAATGACTTTCACTCTATCATGAGGTCAGAAGTAGGGTAGCTCAGGGATGTGAAATCCTCACTTTTGAAGCAGCCCATACCTGAAGTTGAAAGGCCTGGAAAATATCCAGAGTTGACTGTTAAGTGGCACTGAAGTGTCAACCAATGACCATCTCCAACGAGAGAGAATCTAAATGTTTACCTGGAGGCCTTCATTGACCAGAAACTGAATTGGACTAGCTATATTTGGGGAGACAATGGTCTAGTGGTATTATTGTTGGACTGCTAATCCAGAGACCCAGGTAATGTTCTGGGGATCTGGGTTCAAATCCCACCACGGCAGATAGCAGAATTTGAAATACCAAAAATCTCGAATTAAGAGTCTAAAGGATAAGTGTGAATCCATTGCCGATTGTTGGGAAAACCCCACCTGGTTCCTTTAGGGAAGGAAACTGCCAGCCTTACCTGGCCTGGCCTACATGTGACTTCAGACCCATAGCAGCCACCAATGTGGTTGACTCTTAACTGCCCCCTGCACAGTTAACGATGGGCAATAAATGCTGGCCTAGCCAGCGATGCCCTCATCCCGTCAATAAAAAAAGTGCAGATCAGAGCCCAGGAACTTCTCCAGTGAGTAACTCACCTGCAGAGTCCCCAAAGCCAGTCTTCCATCTACAAGGCAGATGGAATACTGTCCAGTTGACTGAATGGGTCCAGCTCCAATGACACGCAATCATCCATCCACTGCCTTCCTCATTCACTCACTCAACCAGCAGTGCACTGCAACTGCTTGCCAAGAAACAAAAACAGAAATTGCTGGAGAAACTCAGCCTGTCTGGCAGCAGCTGTGAGGAGAGAAAACGGAGTTAACATTTTGAGTCCAGTGATGCTTCTTCAGAACAACTTGTGAAGGGTCCTTTTGACAGCGCCTCCTAAATCCACAGCCTTAATCAGATGGAAGGACAAGTGCAGGACAATAGGAAGACTCCTCTACCAAATAACACTCCATTCTTAGGTGGAACTATATTGCCATTCCTTCCCTGTCATTGGGTAAAAATGCCAGAACTTCCTTCCTCCTAGCTCTGTGGGTGTCTCTCCACCAAATGTAATGGTTCAGGAAGGTGACACACCTTCTCAAGGACTGTTCGGAGTGGGCATTAAATACAGGCTGAGCCAGCAACGTGCATATCCCCAGAAAGAATTTTCTTTACAAATCCACATGATTCATCACCTAAGTGGCCATTATATGTGAGAAGGGGCAATAAATGTCAAGAAGTTATTCAATCAAGCAGTCACAATCAAGCTTCCACATGCACATGCTTTCAGGGGTCACAGAGTAGCAGTCATGAGTTGATAGACGCTGTGCTTTTATGCCTATGTAGTCATCAGGCACAGAGGCTGCTCATAACACTGCTAACAGTTTACACCTCCAAGGACTGTCAACCAACTCAGCGCAAACAAAGGAACAAGCTTAGGACTTTTTGCCAGTGTATTGGTTTAATGCAACAGAAAGACAGTACACCCACCCATGGAGCCACCTTGAGTGTTGAGACTAAATTCTGTGTAGAGATGTGGATTACAGTACTGCCACAACAAGCATTCAAAGATGTGAATGAGACACTATTTCACTGTAGAGCACTTTGAGACATTTCAAGATCACAACAATAAGCCCCATGAAGATGAGGATTTTATTGTTTCCATTTTACATGGCCTGTTCAAATGGGTTTTGGAGCTCGATAGTCAGCGCAGGAACTCCAGGACCTTATAAAGTGTAAAATATGTGATTGCTGTCTGATGAACAATCCTTTTTTCACCAATAGCCCCTTCCCTGTTGCAATCGATTTTGTCTCTCTGTTTTTCACTCATTAGTCTTTTCATCTGTCTTGTTCCTCCTAGGCCCTCGGTAAACTAATTTTTTTACCCCCAAAAGATATACTTTAGTCATAGAACATCTAAAGCTATTTTCCAAAACATAACAACTCGACTTTCTAGAAAGTGCAATAATATTCAATTTTTCTCCAGAGAATGTTGCACTCTCGTTTGCCTCAATGCATGTGACATTTGCTCTCTGCACTCAATGATGAGCATATAGCCTAAGGAGCCATGAGATTCAAATTGTCTACACTCCTTTGATGTACAATGGTTTCTGAGGGAGGATGCACTTCACAGTTTAAGATGAAAACCCTCCTTTGCTTCTCCTAATGTGATTGCCTCCTGGGCTGTGTATGGACTGACGGTCCCTCCTCTTTCTCCTTCTCTGTTTTCTGAGATCCTTGAATTCTCCTTTATTGCAAATGAGTCTGAAAGGGTTAATACTGAGGAGTGCCATAAGCACCACCCAATATATTAATGTTATATGGGCTTGTGGGCAGAAACAGCTTAGGATCTCAAAGGAGGGAGACCGAATATCTGGTGCTCCTCAAAGTATCTGGAATACCGTCTATCATTATCAGTGTAACCTGTAATTAGCAGTTATGGATTCATAGAGTCACAGAGCACAGAACCAGACCCTTTGGTTCAACCAGTCCATGTCAACCATGTTCCCTAACGAAACTCATCCCAGCTGCCTGCACTTGGCCCATGTCCTCCAAACATTTAGGTACTTAACCAAATATCTTTTAAAAGTTGTAACCATTCCCACATCCATCACTTCCTCTGGAAGTTCATTCCATACATGGACTTCTCTCTGCGTACAACAAATGCACTTCATGTCTTTTTAAATCTTTCTCCTCTCACCTTAAAAATATGCCCCCTAGTCATATAATCCCCTACCCTAGGGAAAAAACACCTGCCATTCACCTTATCCATTCCCTTGATGATTTTATAAACATCTATAAGAACACCCCTCAACCTCCTACACTACAGTGAAAAATGTTCCAGCCCAACCAGTCTCTCCTTATAATTCAAGCACTCTATTCTTGGCAACATCCTGGTAAATCTTTTCTCAACCCTCTGCAGTTTAACAGTATCCTTCCAAAACAGGGAGACCAGTACTGGATACAGAACTCCAGAAGAGGCCTCACTAATGTCCTATATAACCTCACCATGACGTCCCAACCCCTATACTCAAAGGTCTGAGCAATGAAGACTAGTTTGTTAAATGCCTTCTTAACTGTTCTGTCTATAAGTGATACAAACTTCAAAGAATTTTAGACCTGAACCCCTAGATCTCTCTTCTACAACACTGCCCAACGTCCTACCATTAACAGATAAGTCCTGCCCTTGTTTTACCAAAATGCAATACCTCGCATTTATCCAAATTAAACTCGATCTGCCACTCCTCAGCCCATTGACCCAATTAACATGCAATAAATGATTTCTGGTTAACTACAAGTCTTTAGGAAGTGGTTTAGCTCACTACCCAGTAGGCTGGACAGTTTCCTGCACTTAAAGAGGATGGGGGCAGTGAACCTTCATCACGAACAGCAGATCATGCAGCATTGGGAGCTGGAGCACACATGCACCACCCTATTCCATCTTCAGTATTAAACTTACAATCCTTGCTGTCAAATCCCTCCATAGTGCTGCTCCGTATTTTACGAAATCCCTACAAAAAGTCGCAGTCATGGCTCAGACTTGTCTCTGAGTCATAGGTTGTGGGTTGAAGTCCCACTGCAGAGGCTAAAACACATCATTGAGGCTGACATTCCAGTGCAGTACCGAGTGTAGGCAACAGGACCACCTGAGATGAGCAGATTGGTCAAGTAGAGGTTTTCTCCACTTGTCGGTTCCCTCACTGCCTGCCACAGACCCAGTCTAGTAGCTATGACCTTTAGTACTTGACCAGCTCAGTCAATAGTGCTACTGCTGAGCTGCTACAGGTGTTTGATATTGAAAACCCCCAACCAGTGCACATTTTGCACTTTTGCCACCCTCAGTGCTTCCTCGAAGTGGTGTTCGACATGGGGGAGATGTGTCATCTTTTGAATTGGGGCATTGTATTAAGGTTATTAAAAAAGAGACGGCACTATTCAAAGAAGGGAGCGTAGCAAATTGGCAATGTCACTGGACAAATACTCCAGAGACCCAGATAATCTTCTGGGGACATGGTGTGAATCCTACCATGGCAAATGGTGAAATCTGAATTCAATTTTTAAAAGTCTGGAGTTAAAAACTAGTTTAATACACCCACTGTTGATTGTTTTAAAGAAAAAAAAATTAATTCTGGAAAGCGTGAGAATAGATAAGTCCCCTGGGCCGGATGGGATCTATCCTAGGATTCTCTGGGAAGCTAGGGAGGAGATTGCAGAGCCTTTGGCTTTGATCTTTATGTTGTCATTGTCTACAGGAATAGTGCCAGAAGACTGGAGGATAGCAAATGTTGTCCCCTTGTTCAAGAAGGGGAGTAGAGACAACCCTGGTAATTATAGACCAGTGAGCCTTACTTCGGTTGTGGGTAAAGTGTTGGAAAGGATTATAAGAGATAGGAGTTATAATCATCTAGAAAGGAATAATTTGGTTAGGGATAGTCAACATGGTTTTGTGAAGGGTAGGTCGTGCCTCACAAACCTTAGAGTTCTTTGAGAAGGTGATTAAACAGGTGGATGAGGGTAAAGCGGTTGATGTGGTGTATATGGATTTCAGTAAACCGTTTGATAAGGTTCCCCATGGTTAGACTATTGCAGAAAATTCAGAGGCATGGGATTGAGGGTGATTTAGCAGTTTGGATCAGAAATTGGCTAGCTGTAAGAAGACAGAGGGTGGTGGTTGATGGGAAATGTTCATCCTGGAGTTCAGTTACTAGTGGTGCACCGCAAGGATCTGTTTTGGGGCCACTGCTGTTTGTCATTTTTATAAATGACCTGGATGAGGGCGTAGAAGGATGGGTTAGTAAATTTGCAGATGACACTGAAGTCGGTGGAGTTGTGGATAGTGCGGAAGGATGTTGCAGGTTACAGAGGGACATAGATAAGCTGCAGAGCTAGGCTGAGAGGTGGCAAATGGAGTTTAATGCGGAAAAGTGTGAGGTGATTCACTTTGGAAGGAGTAACAGGAACGCGGAGTACTGGGCTAATGGTAAGATTCTTGGTAGTGTGGACGAGCAGAGAGATCTTGGTGTCCATGTGCATAGACCACTGAAAGTTACCACCCAGGTTGATAGGGTTGTTAAGAAGGTGTATGGTGTATTAGGTTTTATTGGTAGAGGGATTGAGTTTTGGAGCCATGAGGTCATGTTGCAGCTGTACAAAACGCTGGTGCGGCCGCACTTGGTGTATTGCTTGCAGTTCCGGTCACCGCATTATAAGGAAGGATGTGGAAGCATTGGAAAGGGTGCAGAGGAGATTTGCCAGGATGTTGCCTGGTATGGAGGGAAGGCCTTATGAGGAAAGGCTGAGGGACTTGAGGCTGTTTTCGTTAGAGAGAAGAAGGTTAAGAGGTGACTTAATAGAGACATACAAGATGATCAGAGGATTGGATGGGGTGGACTGTGAGAGCCTTTTTCCTCGGATGGTGATGGCTAGCACGAGGGGACATAGCTTTAAATTGAGGGGTGATGGATATAGGACAGATGTCAGAGGTAGATTCTTTACTCAGAGAGTAGGCAGGGCATGGAATGCCTTGCCTGCAGCAGTTGTAGACTCGCCAACTTTAAGGGCATTTAAATGGTCGTTGGATAAACATATGGATGATAAGGGAATAGTGCAGGTTAGATGGGCTTCAGATTGGTTTCACAGGTCGGCGCAACATCGAGGGCCGAAGGGCCTGTACTGCGCTGTAATGTTCTATGTTCTATGTTCTAAGCAAATCTGTCACGCTTACCTGGTTTGATCTAGTTCCTGGTTGATCCCCGTACTTTGACTCCAGTCCATAGCGACGTGGTTGACTCCCACCTGCTCTCAGACACACAAATCATTCAGTTCCATCAAACGCCTGAAAATCCTAACCAAAAGGACAGACCACCTGGAATTGACCTAGATTCTGGAGACAACATCAGCAGAAACAGCCCTGCCAACCCTGCAAAGTCTTTCTGACTAACATCTACGGGCTGGTGCCAAAATTGGGAGAGCTGTCTCACAGACTAGTCAAGCAACAGCCTGACACACCTCACAGTATCCTAGACATCACCATCACCATCACCGTCACCATCCGTGGATATATCTTGTTCCACCAGCAGGACAGACCCAGCAGAGGTGGTGACATTGTGGTATAGAGCATTGAATCTGGACCCCATCAAGTCTCATGGCATCAGGTCAAACATGGACACAGAAGCCTCCAGCAGATTACCATCTACCTGTTGCAGGTAAGTCCATCTATGAGCGTATCGGTAGGAGTGACCACTGCACGGACCTTGTGGAGGTGAGCTTCCATTTTCATTTTGAAGGTACCTTCCATCATGTTGTGTGGCACTGCCAACATACTAAATGGGACAGATTTTGAACAGCACTAGGAAATTAAAACTGGGTGTCCTTGAGGCATTGTGAGCCATCAGCACCAAAATTGTATAATCTGTAACCTCACAGCCTTCCACATCCTCCAGTCTACCATGACCATGGTAGGGGTTTCAACAAAGAACAGGACCAGGCATACCTAGAATAAGGGGTCAACCTAGTGAAACTCCAATATAGGACTACTTGTGTGTCAAATAACAGAAGCACAATGAAACAGACAGGGCTACATGATTCCACACCAATGGATCAGACCTAAGCTCTGCAGTCCTGCCGCATCCAATTGCGAGTGGTGGTGTTGGTAAAATTAATAATTAAAAGGAGGAAGAGTTTCCGCAAGTAATCCCAACCTCAATGTTGATAGAGCCCAGTATATCACTGCAAAAGATTAGGCTGTAACATTTGTATTCATCTTGGTCTCCTGAGTGGTCCCCAGCATCTCTGATGCCAGACTCCAGCCAATTCAATTCACCCCACGTGATATCAATAAACGGTTGGAGGCACTGGATACTGCAAAGGCCACGGGCGGGCCGTGACAACATTCTGGAAATAGTACCGACAACTCCAGAACTTGCTGCTCTCCTAGCCAAGCTCTTCCTGTGCAGTTCCAACGCTGGCATTGACTTGACAATGTGGAAAATTGCCCAGGTATGTCCTGTACACAAAAGCTAGACAAATCCAACCTGACCAATTACCAACCCATCAGTCTACACTTGATTTATCTGTAAAGTGAGAGAAGGGATTGTTGATGGTACTATCATGGAACACTTGCAAAGGAATAACTCGCTCACTGAGAGACATTTTGGGTTCTGATAGGCCCACTCAGCTCCTGACCTTATTAGAGTCATGGTCCAAACATGGTCAAAAGAGCTGAATTCCCGAGGTGAGGTGAAAGTGACAGCCCTTGACATCAAGGTTGCTTTTGGCTGAGTGTGGCATCAGGGAGCCCTAGCAAAACTGGAATCAATGGGTATCAGGGGGCAAACTGTCTCCTGGTTGGAGTTATAACTGGAAGGTGGTTTTGGTAGGTGAAGGCCAGCCATCTCAGCTCTATGACATCCCTGCAGGAGTTCCTCAGGGTACTGTCCTCGGCCCAACCACCTTCAGCTGCTTCATCAATGACCTTCCCTCCATCATAAGGTCATAAGTTGGGATGTTTGCCAATGATTGCACAACGTTCCGCATCGTTCATGACTCCTCAGATACTGAAGCAATCCATGTCCAAATGCAACAAAAACTGAAAAATATTTCAGGCTTGGGCCGGTAACATTTGCACCACACAAAGACAGGCAATGATCATCTCCAACAAGAGAGAATCTAAGGATTGACCCTTGGCATTCAATGGCTTAATGATTGCTAAATCATGCATTGTCCTGGAGATTACCATTGATCTGGAATTGGACTGGACAAGCCACACAAATAATGTAGCTTCAAGAGTCTAGGAATCTGCAGCAAGTTACTCATTTTCTGACTCCCCAAAGTCTCTCCACTATATGCAAGGCATGAGGTAGGAATGTGATGGAATACTCCCCACATGCCTGGATGGGTGCAGCTCCAACAACACTCAAGAAGCTCGACACCATCCAGGACACAGCAGCCCACTTGATTGGCATTCCACGCATTATCTTCAACATTCACCCATTCACTGATGTATAGTGGAAGCATTATTTACCAGCTACACGATGCACAGCAGTGACTTGCCAAGCTCGCTTTATCCAAGCTCATAATCTCTACCAACTAGGAGGTCAAGGATAGCAGATGCATGCGAAAAGCAACATCTGCATTCTCCCCTCAAAAGTTACACATCATCCTGACTTGGACATATGTTGCAGTTCCTTCACTGTCAATGGAGTTCCCCTTCCAACAGTCTTGTGGTTGTCTCTTCACCTCAATGTCCTCAGTGGTTCGAGAAGGCACTTTGTCAGGAGCAATTAGGGATGGGCAATGCATACAGGCCCAGCTCACGGTGCCCGCAGCCCATGAACGAATGGAAAAGAGGACTTACAGGGGAGTTCTCCATGAAATCCTGGTCATCCCTCACCAAAGCAGATTATCTGGTCATTAATACTTCGATGTTCATGGGATGTTGCTCTGTGGAAACTGGCAGCCACACATCCTACTTTACAACAACGACTACATATCACAAAGTGCTATATGAATGCAAATTATTTCATTCCATAGCCCAAAATTGGCGATTGTGTTTCTGTCTGTGTGTACAGGATCATGCTCAGCTGTGAGATTCCCTGCTCTCACCTGCCCTTTGGGCTCAGACATGGAAGGTGCCAAACTGAGTCACTCAAATGCAGAACTGTATGTAACACAGATGAGTCAACATGTCCAGGGGGAACAGGAAGGGAACTGGAGTGTGGGGTGGTGAATAAACTGGCTATGAAGCTACAACACCTATACAACGTGCAGAGGAAATCAAACTGGATAATTGGGAATTGTTGGCTTCGTTATGTCTTTCACTTTGAGCTTATCTGGCATTTGCAACTTCTTGCTCAGAAAAATGTTCAAAATGCAGAATTTGTAACAGAATTGCTATCTATCCAGAACCTACTGCTCGCCTGTTTATTTTTTATTCTCTAAATCCCGTTTAATTCTATGGAGGATTATAATTGTATATTCATTGCATGAGTGACAGCTGCTGATTTATTCTAAGGACTCAGTTCCACTGCTTAATTCTGTCTTTTTCTTGTCTGTATTGTGATGCCTGCTGTATTGAATTCAGTTGATTTCTTTTAATAAACTCATTCCTTCAGATGTTGAGCATGTGTTTGCTGCAGGGTTGCTCAGATCTCTTCTTCAGTTCCAGTATTCCTTCTCTTAAGATTTCCTTGAGGTCTTTGAAACGATTAGACAAGTTGATAAGGTAAATAGAAAGAATACATTTCCTCTTGCAGGAAATGGTGGAAAATCCTTAAATTGAATGCCAAACAGTTCAAGGGTGATATTGGGAAGCACTTCCTTACATTAACGCTTATGGATGTTGGAACTCTCAAGAGACTTCCAAGGCCAGGCAGTCAACTGGAAATTTCAAAACAAAGATTGATAGATTTTTATTAGGCTAAAGGGCTATGGAACTAAGTGGTTAGTTGCAAGTCAACCATGATCTCATTGAAAACAGAACAGAGTTGAGGGGCAAATCTTCTTAAGGGGAAATAGCCTGTAAAACTATCAACAGTTATTAATTAAGTGACCAACTCTCATTCTGTAAACCTTGCTGAGTGAGTAGTAACAAGGTAATCATTTGTTTAACTGAGGTACATCAGTGCTTCTCCCAGTCCCCATCCTCACCCCTACACATTCACAGCAAGGGACACGGCTGAGCGATCACCTCAGAAAGCCCTAGCTAGTCAGCTCCATTGCCTTGCCCAGGCAGTTTGAGACCGTCTGTCACCACACCAGGTGAGTTCATATTAATTTTTCAGAGGTGGAGGCTTCAACTGCTTTGTGCATTAACATGGGAATGTTAAATGTGGTGGTTAGTATTCAGTTACACTATAGAACAAGGGAATTGAGAAAAAGCCAAAGCCGATATCTAATGCATCTTTTGCCGTTCTGGTAGTTGCCTGACAACATTAAAATGGAATTGTTAATCCCATGTGAAGTATATTTCAATATTGCCAAAATATTATACTTAATTAAATCTATTAATCTTGGACTCATTAGGACAATTCACAAGATTACTGATTTAAACTGAGAGCAATATGTACACAATATGAGGCGAGATTCATTGGCAAGTGGACTCAGCTTCGTAGAGGTTTTGTAATAGAGATTGCACCAGTTGGATGATGACTGACAGTTCATTGCCAAGCTACGTGTAACTTTTAAACTGGGCATGTTGATGCTAATTGGTCAAGGCTGTGCCCTGAGTAAATAAATATTGAATTCAACTAGAAATTACATACTTAAAACTATTCTCCTGAAGCAGAAGAAAGGACACCGAGGAAACTGTTTTGAGGTCAAAAGCTGGTTCATTTTAGATTGGGAACAGAGAAACTTTCTGGGATCTACTGGAAAAGAAGGCAGCATGGTGGCTCAGTGGTTAGCACTGCTGCCTCACAACACCAGGGACCTGGGTTTGATTCTAGCCTTGGGTGACTGCCTGTGTCGAGTTTGCACATTCTCCCTGTGTCTGTGTGGGTTTCCTCTGGGTGCTCCGGTTTCCTCCCACAGTCCAAAGGTGTACTGGTTAGATGGATTGCCATGCTAAATTGCCCATGGTGTTTAGGATTATGTAGATTAGGTGGGTTACAGCAGAAAAGGGTAGGGATGGAAGTGAGTGGGATATTCACTGGAGGGTCAGTGTGGACTTGTTGGGCTGAGGGGCCTGTTTTCACACCTGTGTGTATATATACATTTAAGTTTTTCCTTTCAGGTAAGTTCAGACGAGACCAAATACAAAGTTTTCACACTCTCCTGCTCGTCGTCAGACTCACATAGGCATTGAGCTTGGAGGAGTGGACACAGTCAGAACTCCATTGCAGTAGGCCCATGTTGAAAACTCTCCCTCAGTGTGTGACAGCCGGCGGAGAGATACCAGGGAGAGCATTAGCGCATCAGAGGGTGATTGGTGTAGTTTGGACATTGACAAGACAATGTTAGGACAAAGTCGTAAATTTTACTATGCATTGGTCTTAAAATATTTGATGGCGGACTGATCGTTAGAGATTCATTGTACGCTTGACATCTTCTGCGGGATAGTTTGATGGTACAGTTCGTCCTGAATGATCAACTTTTCTACAGCAGATCCCACCAAATTCCTCTGCTCTCATTACAAAATTAGCTCGAAACTTTTCATCTGCGTTCATTCTTCCACATGTAATAGCATGTTTTAAGATATTTTTAATTTCTAGTTGAGCACAACATGCTGTAATTAAAATATGCATATATATCTATTGTTTGTATACACATTAATTGCTATGATGAATTAATAATTTCATTTTGATTTTGTCAGGTGAGTACCAGAACAGTGGAAGGCAAATTAGATGAACTTTGGCTTTTTCTCAATTCCTATGATCTTTCACAATATGACCTAACAATATTGGAATCTTTTAATTCTGCGTTTATCTTGTTTAAAAAAAAGCGACCCTATTTTGTCAATAGGTAAATCCTCTTCTAAACTATTGCCATCGTCTCTACGCTGTTCCAAATTTCGGAAGTGTTGGCATCATATTCAACTGCTCAGATTAATACTACCTGGAGCAGATTTATCTCGGGGAAACAATCGAGGGTTTAAAAGGCAGTGGCAGAGGTTCATTGAGGGTCTCTTGCAAATGTGACCACTTGCAGCTGGAGTTTCTGTTTGCATGTCGGGGGCTGTACTGTGGATTGAGGTTGGGGGCTGCTGTTTATGTTAGTCAGGGCCCTTACCTACTCCCCTCATCCCCACAGGTGAGGCTCCTTCTGCTCACTGTGGAGGGAAGGTGAGAGAGGGGAGGTGTTTGAAGGGGGGGGGGGGGGGGAACCTCTCTCTCTCTCTCTCTCTCTCAGTGCTGACCAAGTGCAATCGTTATCGCAGAGAGTGGGTGTAGAGAGCCCAAGCTCTTCGCTCGGAGGATGGTACAGCCAAACCGTGGAGCCTGAGCACAAGAGTGCAGAGAGGAGCCGGTCCTTTTGCTCTTTTTACACCGAGCTCGACATCTGCCGGATCCGGCAGCCTCCCCCGCTCCCAGCCGAGATGCCGGGCTGGAGGAAGAGCTTCACTTCATGTCTGCAGAAACTGCACGATGATGGTAGGGATTCTCGTCCTGAGGGTGCAATGGGGTGGATGGATGAATGAGGCTGCTTTTTTTTTTTGTGCGGGCAATTCTGAACCCAGAGCCGAGAGCGTGTGCATCCTTGCCGGGTTTAAGTGGGCGGTGGATTCCCCGCTATCCGCTTGAGCTCCGGCAGAATATTGTTACATCTTGCTATGCGCACACACACACACATATGGATATATGTATGTGTTGAGTTGATCAGTGGGTTCATTTAAAAAGTGTAGATTGTGCGTTCGTGTTTTTTTTAACCCTTGATCATTGTGAAATAATGACCCTTGGCATTTACCAGGCTGTTTTAAAATGTGCCAATAACAGTAAATATGTATTGTTGCTTCCGGAATGTTGTATTTATGATGAGCAGGCTGCAGTGTGATGGGACTCTGTTTATGTTACAATATTATAGACACGTGTGTGTCTATCGGGGTTGTTTGGTGCCTGGACACAATGCTGAATGGAGTTTTTTTTTTCGCTTAGAAAAGGACTCTGCATTAACCTGACTTAAAGCCAAACGTCTTCCTTTGAAATAATAACTAAAGAGAGAGAGGAGGGGTTATCGCCCGGAGATTTGTGGAGTTAGTTGCGGGTCAGTCACGTTCAAGTTGCAATTGGACTGCCCGGGAGATGTGGAAAGGGAATGGAACTGCTGTTTTAGGATGCTTCGTCTTGCTTGTTTGCACCAAGATGCAATTCGTACCCAGTTCAAATCCTATAGAGTGCAAAATGCCCATTAAGTCTGTCTGATGTTAAGGACAAGCCCTGAGGGTTAATCATTGCCACAGCAGCGTTCTCTGTCCCGCTGCTTTGACGTGTGTGTCATTTTGAGCTGTTAAGAAATCTACAGTCAACATTTCCATCTGTTCTGAAGGAATCTGTAAGCCCAGTCTTTGTCTTCCTCTGAAATTTGACCAGATTTGCTGGGAATAGGGAGGAATGATGCAGAATTTTACATCGGTGGTCACCCTGGCAAGTTGCTATTGGATTAACCCCCCGCCACATCATTCACCCTCTCCTGAGTCACCATCTCATTCCTACCATCCCCCATGTCTGCAGAATTCACCCGGGGTGTAGGGGAATCCGGATGTGAAACCCTGCAATTTGACTGTGCACTGGCCATCAGCGCTGTGCACAGTGTTCTCTGGTATGAGCTCAGTCTGGATGGGGGCAATGTTTGAGTGGCGTTCCTGTTTTTTTCTTTCTAATGCAGTGAGCAGTTGCATCAGGCCATGCTCAACTCATTTGGTAAGCAAGGGCCAGATGTTATCAGATGCAGGGGTTATAGCTGACCCCAGTTTTGGGAAGTGTGTGGTCTGGCCTCAAAGCCGTGGAATGCTCCAACCAGTTGGACTTTGCAGTACCATGGTCCTTGGCAGATAAGGTTTGTGTGGGTTTTCTGACATGATAGGAGCCTTGCTCCTTCTGCATCGCTGTGGTGGGGAAGGGACCATTGCCCATTTGTGCAAGCTGTCTTTGGAGAGCTGATCTGGAAAGAGATGCAGTGTTTTTTGTCAAGGTTCATGCTCATCAGCTCTGCACAGCTTCACAGTGCAGATGCCATGCTCTCTCAGCTGTTCCCAGGGATATACACTGAGGTGAACACGAGTCGCAGCCAGAGGATGGTCAGCTCTGTGAAAGGCACTCTGCTTTGTTCGAAATGTACTGGCCTTCCATTGCAGATGTTGCAAAGTGCAGGCTATATACTGAAGGATTATGTTAAAGCTTCAAGTAGCTGCCAGCAAGTTTCAGTGGGGAAGGTCACTTTCTAAAGTGCTTCTGCCATTGTAGACCAGCATATTAGAAACCTGATTGACATGAAATTAACATTGAGCATGCAATTTTGCGTGTAATGAGGCAGCTCCGTTTCACAACTGTATTTAAAGGAACTAATCTTTCTGTTAGTCAACTTAAACTTCTCTATAATGCACTTTTACATTTTATTTATAAAGTCACAATTAGTAAAATAAAGGTTCAATGGATAATGCAGCTAGTGCTGCTGATTTCACAAAGTAATTGAAATCTGCTTCCTTCCCCACTTTCTGGGATCACTGCTCCTTTCCTGCAGTTTGCAGTCAAGCTGAAGATTTTACTCGGCTTTCCAATGACCTGCCTCATCTTAGGGCCCACTGGGAATAGCAGGAATGGCTTTTAAATTTCCAAGTGGAAAGCAAGCGCTGTTAACAATTTTGGCCCCCTTATGTAAGGGAACGATATACTGACATTGGAGGCAGTCCAGAGAAGATTCACTGTTATCAGCTATTGAGAGACTGTCTTTTATGAGTAGGTTGGACCTGTATTCATTGGAGTTTGGAAAAATGAGGACATTCTTATTTCTTATGTAACATCCAAGACTCTTGTCAGGGTGTGTGCAGAGAGGTAGTTCCCCTTTCTGGGAGAGTCTAGAAGCAGAGAGCATCATCTCAGAGTAAAGGATTGCACATTTAGGGCAAGAAATGAGGAGGAATTTCTTCTTGAGAGGGTTGTGTGAATCTGTGGAATTCTTTACCGCAGATGGCTGTCGAGGCTGGGTTGTTAAGTATATTCAAGACAGATTTTTAATCAGTAAGGGAATCAAGGGTAGTGGGGAAAAGGCAGGGAGGTGGTCTTGAGAGTGGCTCTGAGCTAAGTTTCCCATCTCAGGCTAATGAAGAACTAAGAAGCAGATGCTGAAGAATGGGCTTTGCTTAACATGCCTTTCAAAGAATGCCTCTCCCACCCTCTCTATCAGACCGTAAGGTAATAGGAGCAGAAACAGGCCATTTGGCCCATTGACTCTGTTCTGCCCTTCAAGGAGATCAGGGTGTCAAAGTGAGGACCTCCTCGCCTTTCTTGCTGATGGCCTTTCCACTGAAAGACATGGGTTTCACCAAGGCCTTCAGTGGATGATACCATCCTCCCTCCCCCTCAAAAAAGTGTGAACTATCCAGGATCACAATGGGATCAAGGCTAATGGGATATTTTTAAGGTAGGTCCACTCCTTGGTATCTGTTTTTTTGGTTCTTCATGGGCCTAAGGTGGGAAACTGAGCTGAGAGCCAGGGGAATGATGGGTTTCAACCCATTCTTATGCTTCTCACTCTGATAATACCTCAGTTTTCATTTTGATCAATTCTCTTCTGACAACTGGAAATTCAGTGCCTATTTATAATGACAGAAGGGCTGTGATGTGGAGATGGGCTCTGTTGGAACATATCACTTTACGGCAGCAAAGGAGGGAAGCTGAGATACCCAATATATGTTTCTAAGAGGCTAAAAAAAATCTTTTGAATATACAACGACTATAAAGAAATTGAGAATATTTAATACCCTCTAGTATTTATAGTGCATGGCCGGTCTGTCACACCAGAAGCATTGTGTGTAAATTTCTTCTGTCACACTTCAAAGGAATGCATAATAAATGAAAGGTTGACATTCAATAAAGGACCCAGAATATCTACAGTCTCGGTGAACTGAGTAACAAAGGCAGAGGAGTGTGATGCCGTTCACTTCAGAATAACCTTAGCTAAGGCACACATTTAAGAAACAGAAACAGTTGTGGCCTGAAAAGAAATTAAACCCTGATTGTACCAAGTGTTTATTTAACAGCAGTTAGACTTGAGTTGAAGGGATAGAGTTCCAGGCAGCAGTACAAACCTCTCTCACACTGCGCCCGTTTTGAGCACCATTTTAACTGACTTCTCACGTCCAGCACATCTATTTGTGTCAGCCTGGTTCGGTTAGCCCAATTTTGTCGCTGAAACAGTGCATTGTTGTTTAAGTCCCAATCCAAGAGTTCAGCAAGTAATCACACTCAGCAGAACACTTAGTCTGAGCTGGAGGCTTAGTTTGATGTACGTGTATTTTGGGTCAAATGTTAACTGAGGTTCAGTCTTCCTGTGCACGTGAACTTAAAAGACCCCATGGTACTGTTCAAAGAGTAATTGAGATCTCTCCTTGTATACCAGGAACAACTTACACCTTGACCACTGTCACCAGATAGATATGAACCCATCATTTATCCATTGGTTACCTGTTCACAAATTGCCTGCTGCATTCGCCTACAGAACAGGCGCTGTGGTTAGAGACATAGAGATTCTAGGAGACAAACCCGTCCACTTTGCCTAGGATCATCCTGGTAGTCACTTGATATTGTAATGTACTTGTCAACTGATCATGCTAATCGCTTCATCTATCAGTAGTTAGTCTACTACATGAGGTGAGGAAGACCCCAATGTTGAAGAGCTTTGGAATTCGTATGTCCCAGGGCACATGTTCCTCCCAAGTAATGCATGCCTTGTCTGAACTTACTTAAGTACTGTATCCCCAAATATTCATTTTCTGAAAGAAATCCATCTCATTTGTATTTCTGAATCTGCAGATTAGTTTCGATTTACTGCTCCGCAAGTCTGAGTCTCCAGTCCTGCTCTATAGACGCATTAAAAAAAACTCCTCAGAAGTAATCAATTAGTCGAGAAACACTTTTTTTGTGAAGTTCTGAAGGCATGAAAGTTGCTATTATGAGTGGATGCGTTTTCTTTGTCCCTGATCGGCTCCAAATGTTGCAGACACCTTGTAGCAGCTGTGGTTGGGAAATAAATGCTCTCTTGCTGGTATCGGTCACATATCAAAGCAGTTATTTTCATGAAAGAAGGAAGACTTAAGTCAGTAGGAGTTTAAAATTTGCCAGCTTGTGAATTAGATCAGAACTTATGACAAATTTGATTATTTTGAGCAGTGATGTCAAAGGGGTGGGGTGGTCAACATTTAAACATTACAAAGTTAGCCGCAAGCTAATCATGAGCAGTGCAATAGGGAATATGTAAAGCGTACTTTTATCCTGTGGCCTGATTTTTCCAGGACATCCCCAAACAATTTATGCCCATTGAGATGAAGCCAATTGTTGTATGGCAAGGTCCCGTGGTGAATGAATGCCAAGATAACATGTTTTCCCTGATGTTGGAGACCAGAAGAATTCCCTTCTGATCTACCCACTGTACTAACAGAGAGCTGAGAGCAAGACTTCACACAGAACCAACTCCCCACCGATTTTCCTTGTCTTATTTTTTAATTAGAGTTGTTGGTAATCAGGCCACTTTTATTGTGCTCCTTATATCAACAACTTGCTAATTAAAAATTTATGATAGATTTTCTTTTAGCAATTAATTTGTGTCAGGGCAGAGTTCGCGTCTCCGGGCACCATCCCTTTCTGATTCATTGATATCACAAAGAATATAAAGCACAGCAACAGACCGCTCAGCCCAACTTGTCTGTGCTGTACTCCACCAGAGTCACTAGCCATTCTGTCCAGTATATGTCAGCATTTCCACACAAATTTTTATTCCTTTTTCTTTCAAGTAGTCATCCAATTTTCTTTCGAAAGCATCAAAGTTATTTTTCCAATTCCCACAATCACTTTGATGGCGACCTACACTCGCTCAGTATAGTGATTTCTCAAGATCTTCCTATTGGTTGACTAACCTGTATGTTTTGCCCCCTTGTTTTGGATTCTTCCATGAGGGGAAAGCATTTTCCTACATCTACCCTGCCTAGCCCATTCGTAAATTTTAAAATTCTATCAGTGAGTCAAATCATAGAGCCACACAGCACAGGAACAGACCATTCAATCCAACTTGTCCACGCTGACCAGGTTACCCAAACTGAACTAGTCCCACTTGCCTACATTTGGCCGATATCCAAATGTCTTTTAAATGTTGTAACTGAGTCTTCTTTCTTCGTTAGGAAAGAGGTCCCGCCTGTCAGTCTTTCTCAGCTGTGGGACTGTTCTTGTAAACTACCTGTGCACTTTTTCCACTTTGTTATAGCACGGAGACTAGAATGGTGCACGGCACTCCCAACTGCAACGTGATCGAAATTTTGTGCAAGTTTAACATAACCTCACAACTTTTGAGTGCTATTCCCCTGGGAAGTGAATCCCAGTGCTTTGTTAGTGTTTGTAATAGCTTTGCTGACCCATGACACAGCTTTTAAGTATTTATTTACCTGAACCCCTAGACACTTTTGTTGGTCTACCGCATTCAGTTTCTTGTTTTTCAAAATATAACTGCTGATTCTGATTTTACATTGGGTTGTAGAACAAACGGACCTAGGAGTTCAGGTACATAATTCTTTGGAATTTGCCTAACAGGTAGACAGGGCGGTCAAGAAGACATTTAGCATGCCTACCTTCATTGCTCAGACCTTTGAGTGCAGCAG
>JAHRHZ010000069.1:3541616-3594491 GCA_024137785.1 Ginglymostoma cirratum | reverse complement strand
CCTAACCCTAACCCAAACCGCTAACCTTTAACCCTACCCCCTAACCTCTAACACTAAGCCTAACCCTAACCCCTAAACCTAACCCTAATCCAAACCTTAACCCTTAACTCTAACCCTAACCCAAACCCTGAACCTGACCTGACCCTGACCCCTAACCCGATTGCAGATAGATAAGAGTAGGGAGGGAATTTACTGAGTTACATCACCTCGTCTGTAAAGTCCAGACAAAGACATTCTCGAATTCTTGTACTTCCGGAATCCACACTGTTTATTTATAAGACCTTCTTGTGTAATGTTTATGTATATACAAGAGGTGAAACACTGCAAGTACATTTCCTTGAGTCCTGAAATAATAGGGAACCAAGTGAAAATGGTTACAGAAATTAGTCATAAATGAAGAAAGTGGCTGCGTAATATTTGAGTGTGTGAGAGAGGCAAAGAAAGATTGGAGATAGTGTGTTAGTGAGACGAGATGGATAGTTTAAAGGAAAGCTGTTGAAGGGCCTTTAAAGGTACAGGTCTGAAGAGAAGGGCCTATTGATAATTTTAGAGAACATGAGGCCACTGTGGGCTAGTTGCACAAGGTTAAGTTGAGAGGGAGGTGAGGTCATGTGAAATGGGCCTGAAGGCAGGGTTGGGGCTTGGGAGGTAATCAGGGATGATGTCCTCCAGCAGAAAACTGGAGGGGATAGTGGTACAGAAACCAAGGAAGAAAGAAAATTAATTGTGGCTGTCTGTCTTGAGTGCTTCATAACTGTGATTTGCCTGTCGGATCCAAGAGATGAGTGAATTCAAATTGCAGGTCACTGTGATATTTTCTGGTGCAGGGTGTGACATTTATGCTTGGCTTTTTTATTACTCAAGCTCAGGAAAGATTTAATTAAGGACGAAGGCCACTCGATGCTTCAGACTGATCCTTGACGCGACCCTAACTCTCTGATTTATCAAAGTGTTGTGAAGGCCCATTAATGTTGAAATGTTTCTCTTTAACTATTGTTGCTGTTGTGAATTTTGCGCGTGTTCGTTAAGTGGTTCTTAGTGGCTCACTGGTTAGCACTGCTGCCTCATAGCACCAGTGACCCGGGTTCCATGGCAAATGTAGGGTCGCAGGGATAAGGGAGTGGGTCTGGGTGGGATGCTCTTCGGAGGGTTGGTATGGACTTGATGGGCCGAAGGGCCTGCTTCCACACTGTAGAGGGTTCTATAGTGCTGGGAAATGGAGTATTTTCCATTTCAAGATCCAACTACTCCCAGACAAGGTGAAGCAGATTTTGATGCAGATCCAAGCTTTCCCTTCCGTGCTGCGCTTGTGCATATGTTCATGCGTAAGGTTCAGCACGTTCAGTGCTGAACACAGAGTCATTTTGTACAGAGACTTCTTTAACCTATCATGGTGGCCATACCTCCAGGCTTCTCCTGGGGAACTCTAGAATTAGAGATTGTTTTCCTGCAGTGAAGCGCATGGCAGAGAGAAAAAAAAACTTCGGGGGCTTTCCGAAGAAAATGCTGTCTATTTTCTTTGACCATTTTTGTCCATTCGTTTTCAAAGTGTCAGGAATAGAGAGAAATGTCTTGATGGACTGAGGACGGTGCATAGAAGCTGGAAGTCATGAGAGTGAATCCTCCCCAGGGGACCTCAAATACAGTTATCAACCCCAAAACACACAGAGGAGGGTGTATTTAGGACCGATACCGTGAGATGTTTAGTTACACGCAGGATCACCTTGGTTGAGGGTAGGTTAGCTACACTGTGTTGGGGAAGTGTTGGTAACTGACAAGAATGAAGCCAACTGGACTGAACCTTAAGGGCCACACATCAGACAGAGGAGTGTGGCGAGGGGCAGGGTTAGGGGAGCTGGGAGAAACTGAGAATAAATAAAGCGTAGACTTGCTGTTGGTTTATGTTGGCACACAGTTGGCACAGTCCACTTTGGAAGGTAGGGATTGGAGAGATTCCTGGATGCCAGGTGGAAAGCTGGGGTCTACCGTGGGTGTGCTGGGCCTCGGCATTCACAGCTGGATAATACCTCTATAATACATCATTCCAAGGTGACAAACCAGACTTATTACAGAGGAGGTTATCTAACAGGTGGCTCAAAATGGGCCAATCCTTGATTCTAACTGGAGACAGTATTCATTTTTATTCAGTTGTGGTTCACTGGCTAGAACGGTATTTGCTGCCCAACTCTAGATGCCCTTGAGAATGTGGCGGTGAGCTATTTTCTTGAACCGTTGCAGCCCTTGTAGTATAAGGACCACCACAGTGTTGTTAAGAATGGAGTTCTTGGGATTTTGACACAGCCTCTGTGAAAGGACAGTGATATATTTGCAAGCCAGAATGGTGAGTGGCTTCAAGGGGGATCTTGAAGGTTTTGATGTCCCTCTGCGTCTGCTGCCCTTGACCTTCTAGATCTGGCTGGGAGGAAATAATGGCATGTTAACAATGAATACCATTAATAATTTGCAAATCATTCAGGGATCAAGAGACATTTCATGAGTTGAGGATCTCAAGAGTTCGCTGGCTGATTTATGCTGTTGCTTGATTTGTCCAAGTGACTGTTGCTCTTAACCTCCCCATTATTTTGAAGAACTTGCTGGATTCGCACATTAATTGCCCATTAAACTCACTTGAGAAAGTTAAAGGTGATGAAAGTCCCTTCTTAACAACTTGATAATTGCTAATGACTGCCAAGCAACCACACTGACTCTGAAGAGGGACTGTTTCAGTTCTGGGGTTTCAATGCTTCAGGTTGTGGATTGTTTCAGGGATTTTATTTTTCTCTTTTTAATCGTCCATTCACAATCCAACTCTCATCCTGTCTTTATTTTTCTTACCGCACTGGATACGCCTCTAATTTAATGCATTTTTTTTTTCGTCTTCATTGCTCTGTTACTTTCACAGTCCTCAGTATTGTTTTGTAAAAGAAGATACACTCGGTTCCTTTGCTCACTAAGCTGTCTGATGACCTTCACTAAACTGATACCAGCTCATGTTTCCAGTGAGTTGAGGCAGGAGAAATGTTTGGACTGAAGGTGGCAGGAAAATGTCCGCAAAGAACAGGACAGCACGGAAACAGGCTGTTTGGCCCACCAAGTCTGCACTGACACATTCTAAACTAAAAATCTTTTGCCTCTGTGCAGGTCCATAACCCTCTCTTCCCCGGCTATTTAAGTATCTGCCAAATTGTCTCTTAAAGGTTGTTACTGTATCTGCTTCTGCCATCTCCTCTGGCAGCGCATTACAGATATTTACTATCTTCTGTGTAAAAAAAATCCCTCTCACATCTCCTTTAAAATTTCTCTCTTTCACCTTAAACCTGTATTCCGCTTGTAATTGTCATTTCTACCCTTGGAAAAAGACTCTGACTATCCACTCTATCCTTGCCTCTCATAATTTTGTAAATTGCTATCAGCATCTGGCATTCAATGGACAGCAAACAAAAACTTGCCTAATAGCTAATACCCTGCAAACCAGATAACATCCCGGTAAGTCATTTTGGTACCACCCCTCCACAGCTTCCACACCCTTCTGGTAGTGTGGCGACTAATGCCTTACACCACAAGGTGTGCCACTTGAACGAGAATTTCCCCAGTCTAATTTGTGTGTCCTTTATCGAAGGTCTCATATTGGGCAGGACCCTAGTAAGAACGCATCTGTTCTTATAATAGAATCATGGAATCCCTATGGCGTGAAAGCAGGCCACTCGGCCCATCGAGTTCCACACTGCCCCTCCGAAGAGCGTCCCACCCAGACTCCTACCCTATAACCCTGCATTTCCCATGGCTAATCCACCCAACCTACACATCCGTGAACACTATGGGACAATTTAGCATGGTCAGTCCACCCCATGTACACACATTTGGACTGTGGGAGGAAACCGGAGCACCTGAAGGAAACCCACGCAGACACAGAGAGAACGTGCAAACCTGGGTCCCTGGCACCATGGGGTCTTTTACGTACACCTGACAGGGCAAAGGCAAGTGTGATTTAATGCCTTGTGTGATAGATGGCACTCCCACGTCTCCTTGACACAAAGTCCCAATACTGTCCTTAGCCTGGTTTTTGTGCATGGGTCCATATTGAGTCTTGAACCCCATACATTCTGCACCAGGTGAGACTGAGCCAAAAGGGCTTTTCTGGATAGTGTGCAGAGAAATTAACTACATTATAGTAAACATTATAAATAACTAACGTAGACATAATAGACTTGAAACTGTTGAAAAATTAATGATGCGTACTGTTCTTTGCTCCCTCTCTTGCCCCCAGACCTGAGCAAAGCATCTTCCAAGATTCCTTGTCAAAGCAGGACCTACAGCTCAGAGCTGACATTCCATGCCAACTTGCAGCACATTACTTCAAGGTACTTAATGCTGCTAACTTAGAGCAAACCCCTTGCATCAGGTTCCTCACCACAGCTCATTGTGTACACCAAAGGCACCTTGTGCTGAGCTCATTATATCTTTCAGGAAATAGATTGCAACTGTTCTGAAAATGCTATCTCACTCCGTGCGACCTGTTCAATAGCACTGAACAATAAGCCAGTTTATTTTTTAGGAAATCTTGTTCTGTAGTTGGTGTTTTCTGATCGATGAGCTCTGACCTTAGGTTATTGCTTAGGGTAGAGTCTTTCGTAATGCTGGATAACACCGGCATGATCATTAAGTTGCAGGCATATGCTCATGTATGTTCAAAACAGCATCAGGGAGTTTTACTTCATGTTTTAACCTCTGCTGTCCCTCACCTTGGGATATTTGACAGAGCTTATAGAGGAACCTCGAAAGGGACTCAATTCATATTTTACTAGACCTAAGAGTATTAAAAGGGCAATGCAGATGACATTTTGCTCAGTATTTGAACCACATTGCTCGACTTATGTCAAACAAATGAAATATTAATTATTTGATACTTTGCAAAATATGACGAAACATCGCAATTTAATTTATTGTGCATTAGTGAGTTCGCAAAATAAAAGGATGTATAGCAGATGATTTATTTAGCTCTAACTGGAGGGAGAGCTCCTGCTATTCAGGCTGATCTTGACTGCAGTCCTTGTTACTGGGCAAAGTGTGTGTCTTGATGATGTGTTTGAGAGAGAGGAGCGGAATAGGATTGCTAAATGGGGTTTGGAGTTCCACTGAAATTCATAGTGAAATAGTTTTGAGCAGTCAGCAGGAATGAGGCAAGAATTTGCTCCAGGAACCTCGCAATCCCTCCCTGACAAAGGGAGACGACGATGTATGGAGAAATGAGTAATATTGCTTGCCCTTCGTCAGGACGGCCATCTTGGAATTGTACTAATTCAGGAACTGCAGTGACGCAGTTCTGTGCTTTCTCCTGCTCTTTCTTCAGGGGTCTACGAACCACGTAATTCCTACTTAATAGAGTCGTAGAGCACAGAAACAGACCGTTTGGTCCAAATTGTCCATGCTGACCAGACATCCCAATCTGAGCTAGTCCTATTTGCCAGCATTTGGCCCATATCCCTCTAAACAATTCCTGTTCTCACCCAAATGCCTTTTAAATGTTGGAATGGTACTCCATCACTTCCTCTGGCAATCATTTCATGGAAAAGTTACTCCTTAGGTCCCTTTTAAATCTTTCCTCCTCACCTTAAACCTGTGCCCTCTAGTTTTAGACTATCCGAGGGAAAAGGCCTTGGCTGTTCAGCCTATCCATGTCCCTCATGATTTTATAAACCTCTACAAGGTCACCCCTCGGCCACCGACACTCCAGGGAAACAAAGCCCCAGCCTATTCAACCTCTCCCTGTAGCTGAAACCCTCAAGTCCCAGTAACATCCTTGCAAACCTTTTCTGCAGCTTTCTAAGTTTCACAACATCTTTCCTATAGCTGGGATATTAGAACTGAATGCAGTATTCTAAAAGTGGCCTGACCAATGCCCTGTAAAGCTGCAACATGGTTTCCCAACTCCTGTACTCAATGCACTGACCAAATGCCATCTTCACCAATCTGTCCACCTATGACTCCACTTTCAAGGAACCATGCATCTGCACTAATAGGTCCCTTTGTTTGACAACTCTCCTCAGGGCTCTACCATTTACCGTATAAGGCCTGCCCTGGTTTGTTTTGCCAAAATGCAACACCTCATCTTTATCTAAATTAAACTCCGTCTGCCACTCCTCGGCCCATTGGCCCATCTGATCAAGGCCCAGTTGTACTCTGAGGTAACCTTCTTCGCTGTCCACTACACCTCCAATTTTGGTGTCATCTGCAAATATACTAACCACACCTCCTACGTTCGCACTCGAAAAATAGTGGACCCAGCACCAAACCTCGCGCCACATGGCTGGCCACAGGCCTCCAGTCTGAAAAACGACTTTCTACTATTTTAAACAAAGGAAAGAAATAGAAGAAGCCAAGACCCCCCAACACTGCCCCATCAGAACTCCCGGGATAAGGGCAGCACTGGGTGAAATACAGAATAGAGCGCAAGTTTTCTCGACTTTCTTAAACAAAAATGAGGTCCCTGTTACTTGCAGGGGAGGAAACAAAAATAAATATATAAATAAAAATTGGCTCTCCTTTGAACCTGTCCCCATCATCCACGACTGGAGCAGGGACCAAAATGTGAAATAAAGTCTCCTCCACTCATTCAAAATCAAATCTCTGCTCTGTCCCCATTGAATGCTTGCAGGATGGGAATAACAAGATTTAAAGCTCAGGAGAAAGTTCCTTTACTCATTTTAATGAAAAACAAATCTCCCCTCACACTAACCCCACCAAGCACACGCCTGGGACAGGGATGGTCCAGGATTTAAATGGAAAAAACCCTTTGGATCTTCTCAGGCATCCAAAATTGATACAAAAGAAATGTAAAACAGCCCTTTTCTGGGCACAAAACTGAGAACAAACACAAACTTGACAAGTCGAATGGAAACTTACAGTATTAAATCAAAATTACTTAAACTGATGATGCCCTGCCACCCCTGTGGCCCCCCCATCGATCATGAAAGGGATCCATCGTGCCAGAGGGCAAAATGTGCTCCCGCTCCAGGGACATCCGAGCACAGACACAGGGAGATTGTGCAAACTCCACATGGTCACCCAAGGCTGGAAGCTTACTAACTTCCATCAGGTTCGAAACCAGACAACATCAGGACAGGCCTAACCCTTTCATGGATTAGAATGTAGAATATCAATGTTTAAGAAGTAGGAAATAGCCACTTGACTGAGGATGACGGACAAGGAGCTGTCTCTGGATTTAGTTCACTACAACAGCCAGGCAAGGTGTTCCTCTCAGGAGGGTATAGTAACAAGACCAAATCTCGACCGGTCCAGGGACTGAAGTCCAATCTCCCAGGGTCAACTTGATTGAAATAATTCTCTCAGTGTCCCGACCTGCAGTGAGGGAGCCTGTCTTGTGGTGGGAAGTAATGGTGGAGTGGTAGGGGTAATGGGCACTCTAGCCCTCCAGAGCACTGTGTTAGACTCTTGTCATCTGTGACCTTCTTGTTCAAATCCTCTTCATTTAAATCCAGATCATTAGTGTACACCACAAACAGCAAGGGCCCCAGCACCGAGACCTCTGTAACCCCACTGGAGACAGACTTCCAGTCACACGCGCCACTTTGCCTTGTATCCAATGGGGTCTTACGTTCTTTAGGGTCCCTGTGGAAAGTTCATGCATCAAATGCTTTGCCTTGGCCAATACTACTGCAGAAAAACGTTCGATTAAATCTACCAAACATGACCTTCACTGAACAAATCCAAGCTAACTATCCCTGCATCTCTCAACGATGCAAATGTCTCTTAGAATTCTGTCTGATAACGTCCCCACTGTTGAGGTTAGAGTAACTGGCCTCCAATTTCCTGGTCTATCCCTTCCACGCTTTATCAATAATTGGACAACTTTAGCTGTCCTCCAGTCCCCAGGCACCTCACCTGTGGCCAGAGAGGATTTGAAAATTGCTGCCAGAGCCACAGAGATCTGCTGAGTTTCTCCAACACTTTCTGTGTCGAATTGGTGATATCTACGACCAGTTTCCCATGTTGCAGAGATAATATAAGCATTGCCGCATCCAATAAAATGCCTTGCTGGAGGCAAGTACACCTCGTGTTGTGGCAAAGAGGACTATAGAGATGAAGTTCTCTGGAGGATGGAGTGAACTAACCGATATAAACTTTTGATGTTCTCCTGCCAGCACTTGGCATCACCCACGCGCCACGAGCAGGAAGGCATTATTTGTGTTCAGGGTTTCTGAGATGTTCTGTCATCACAGCCCACACCTCCACCTACATTCAGACCGGGACGTTCAAGGTCTCTTGACAGTAGACAGTGGGAATTTCTGCACTTCATTATCAGCCAACTAGCAGAAAAACCCACTTACCGTGCTGCTGGCAATCTCAGTTGTCAAGGGGCATCCTCCTCATGAAGAGAAATCAGACAGACTGGGATTGTTTTCCTTGGAGCACAAGAGGCTGAGGGTTGTGGGGGGCATGGTGGGGGCACATGATTGAGATGTATAGAGTTGTGAGGAGCATAGACAGAGTGGACGGGAAGGTACGTCTCAACTTGGTGGAAGGGAGCACAGATTTAAGGTAAGGGGCAGGAGGTTTAGAAGCGATGTGAAGGAAACCTTTCTCACCCAGAGGGGTGTTGGAATCTGGAACTCACTGCCTGTAAGGGTGGTCGAGACAGAAACCATCATAATGTTTGAAGAAGTACTTAGATGTGTACTTGCAGTGCAAGACATATGAGGTTACAGACCAAGTGCTAGAAAACGGGATTAGAGTAGTTAGATTTATTTTTTGACCGGCAGCTCTTGATAGGCCGAAGGGAATTCTTCTGTGCTGTAGATCTCTACGATTCTATAATTCCTCCTTGTAACTGTAGGCAACAGTATAAACACCTCTTGAGAAAAGAAGACGATAGGTACTCCTATATGATATAAGTCAAACTGACCTATACAACATCCTGAAGGGACACATCTAACATGAAGCAGCTGAACCTTGAGGGCTACACTTAGGTGAAGGGAGAGTTACATTACTCAGGTAAGGTATGGGGGCTGGCGAACGGGTCTCATTCAGTACTTCTGATGAACAGTACCAGCAATAGGGAAGTTTAAGCTGGTTTCTCCAGTATCCAATCGGCTAAGTCTTTTGATTTGAGATCACTACCTTGAAGCACTGCGGAGATGCCAATCCTCCCTTTATTATCTGTGATCAGTGGGTAGCCCTGTCACTATTCAGTCAGAATGTTGTGGGTTCAAGTCCCACTCTGGAGATTTGAGTACACAATCCAGGTTGAACTCTTAGTGTGATACTGAGGGAGCGCTGTACGGTTGGAAGTACACTTTCCGAAGGAGATTAAGCAAGAGCCTTGACTGCTTTCTCAGGTAGATATCAAAAAAACCTCCTGTCAGGCAACCTGGAATAACAGGAGGGAAGTTCTCACCTATATCCTGACCAATATTTGTCCTTCAAACAACTAAAAGGAAAATCTGATCCTTATTGTATTGCTAGCCATGGATCATTCTGTATGGAAGCCGGCTGTCATGTTTCGTACATTACAACAGTGACTGCCTGTCAAAATTATACTTCTGTGGGTTTAAATCGCTTTGGGATGTCCTGAGAATGTGTAGGACAGGATACAATTCTGTTACTTCGTTATGCTGAGGAGCAGCTTCGGCTTTGCTAGTCTCTCGCTCCTTCCTAATATTAGGCTTGGGGAGGATGGCGAGGTGATGTGAATTGCATGACGCAGAAGCATACAAATGCAGTTATCTCCCCTGATGCTGAATACAACCAGCACTCCACAAGGATGAACTGGCTCCAATTGAAGCTGCTGGGAGGCCCCCTCCACGATAAACAGTGCTGTTGGAATTCAAGGTACTATCAGATCACAAAGATATCTCTGATTCATGTGAGGAGTGTTCTCGTATTCTACAAAAACACAGGAGCAACTAGCTCCTGGCACGTAGGCTCCACTTGGGGTGCACTTGCCAGATCTGCTAGGATAAGCTGCAACCAGAATCCAGTGTAAACACAGGCAGATGTTCAAGGGAATTGCTCTAAGTGTAACAATGACCAGTTGTAGCTCACATTTCAATTGGACAGAGCGTGCTAATGGACAAATTGAGAACGAAGGGTGTGATTTTTCTTCCCAAGGTGGGAAGACCTCCTGTATTGTAAAACCCACCCCGATAGAAAGAACCCTGTCATATACTATTTTTGCTTTCGGTCAATGTTTTGTGATAGTTGCCTCATCTTTGGGGGTGGCTAGGTCATAGAGTTATAGAGTCATGCAGCACGGAAACAGACCCTTTGGTTCCACCAGCACACACTGACAGTGTTTCCGAACTAAATTAGTCCCAACAGCCTGCGTTTGGCCCATATCCCTCCAAAATCTTTCCTATTCATGATCTTATCAAAATGTCTTTTTAGTGTTGTAACTGTATCTGCATCCATCACATTCTCTGGCAGTTCATTCCACACAAAGACCACTCTCTGTGTAAAAATGTTGCCCCTCATTTCCTTTTTCACCCCTTACCTTAAAAATATGCTCCCTAGTTTCGAACTCCCTCACCCTAGGGAAAAGATGCCTTATCAATGCCCCTCGTGATTTTATAAACCTCTATAAGGTCACCCCTCAACCTTCTATGCTCCAGTGAAAAATATCCCAGCCTTTCTAGTTTGTTTTAATTCTTAAAAACTTCCATTCCCGACAATATCCTGGTAAATCTATCCTGAACCCTCTGCAGTTTAATAATATCCTTTCCTTATAACAGGACGATGAGAATTGCACTCAATATTCCAGAAGAGGCCTCACCAAAGTTCTGTACGACCTCAACATGACGTCCCAACTCCTATACTCAAATGTCTGAGCAAGGATTCGGATGTGTGCTGAGGCGGGCAGACAGCAGTTCTCTGAGACTTCAACCACTTGTTCTAAGCTCTCTTATCCTCACCCCTCACTCTTTCACATCATAATGTTACATATTTATAAACGCTCTGGTATTACATCTTTTAGAATAGACTGATATTTGGTGTTAAGCTAACTGGCCTAAAACCTGCCTTTTTTTTTAACCCCCCCTGCAATCTTGTACATTGACAGTTTTCCAAACGTCTGACACTTTTCCAGAATGTATGGATTCTTAAAAGGTTACAGCGAGTGCATCTACTATCTGTGTAGCTATGTCCTTTAGTATCCTGGGATGGATCCCTCAGGTCCAAGGGACCCATCAGCATTTGGCCTCATTAGTTTCCCTTGTACTTCTTCTTTACTGATATATTGAACTTATTTGCTCTGTTTTCTCCCCTTGAATATTTTGTAATTTTATGGGGGGGGGGGGCGGGGGCGGCTACTGGTGCCTTCTATTGTGAAGACTTCTACAAAGTATTTATTCAATTTCTTTGCCATTTCCTGGTTTCCCCCATTATTGTTTACCCAGCTCATTCTCTAAGGATCCTATATTCACTTTGGCCCCCTCTTTATTATATATTTAAAGAAGCTCTTGCTGTCCTTCTTGATATTACTTGCAAGTTTACCGTCAAAGTTTATTTTCTTCCTGTTTATTATTTTAGTGGTCATTTTTATTGGTTTTTAAAACTCTTTCCAAAAAATGTTTACCATAGATGTTTGCAACATAAGATGTGTTTTTCCTTCACTTTGATATTGTCTTTAACTTCCCTAATTAACCATGGTCAGTTTATCCCATTCCTAGAATCCTTTTTCCACACTGAGATACGTCCTTGCTGTGAGTCACAAACTATTTTCTTAAATGCTTGCCATTGATCCTCAACCATTTTTGTTGCTAAACTACTCCAGCCAATTCTGCCCTCATTCCTTTGTAATTACCCTTATTTAAGTTTAGCACCACTATTTTTGACCCAAGTTTCCCAGTCGCAAACTGAACGCTAAATTCTACCATGTTATGGCCACTGTTTCTGAGGGGATCTTTATTGTGAGATCATTTGTTAAACCTGTCTCATTATGCATTGCCAGATCTGTAATTGGATCTGTAACATAGTGTTCAAGGAACTTGTCTCGAATTCACTGTATGAATTCTTCCTCATGGTGTCCTCTGCCAATCTGACTATCCCAATCTACATGAATATTAAAGTCACTTGTAGTTAATATGCTTTTTAGACACCCTCGTTACCTAAGACCATAAGACATAGGAGTGGAAGTAAGGCCATTTGGCCCATCGAGTCCACTCTGCCATTTAATCATGGCTGATGGGCATTTCAACTCCACTTACCTGCACTCTCCCCATAGCCCTTGATTCCTTGCGAGATCAAGAATTTATCAATCTCTGCCTTGAAGACATTCAACATCCCGGCCTCCACTGCGCTCCGTGGCAATGAATTCCACAGGCCCACCACTCTCTGGCTGAAGAAATGTCTCCTCATTTCCATTCTAAGTTGACCCCCTCTAATTCTAAGGCTGTGCCCACGGATCCTAGTATTCCCACCTAACGGAAACAACTTCCCAGCATCCACCCTTTCTAAGCCATGCATTATCTTGTAAGTTTCTATTAGGTCTCCCCTCAACCTTCTAAATTGTAATGAATACAATCCCAGGATCCTCAGCCGTTCGTTGAATGTTAGGCCTACCGTTCCAGGGATCATCTGTGTGAAATATACCTGCTGGTATATTCCCTGTTCCATTGAACAGCTATTGCTGGGAGGCCTATAGTGACATCTTACTCTTGTTATTTCTTGCCTCCACCCATATGGCTACGACATCATCTGATCCAAGATCATTCCTTGCTATTGCATTTGTTCCATCTCATACTAACAAAGCCACCCCACCACCTTCCCTTCCTGCCTGTCGTTTCAAAAAGTTATATAGCTCTGTATATTTAGACTTCAGTTTTAATCTCTTTGTAACCCTTTCTCGACAATGGCAAGATCCATTAACCTCTATTTTTTCTGTAAATACATCCGTTTTGCTCTGAATATTATGCAAATTCAACTAGAGCTATTAAGTTAGCCTTTTACCTATTGTTTCCCCCTTTCATCCCTTTTTTAATGCTTGTATACTCTGTCCCTTCCTGTCCCACTCTGGGTGTCATTGTCGAAATAGTTGCTGTGTAAATGCTGCTTTGTAACCCTACGTACCTGCCCTTCTGAACCTTCCTCCCTCTAATTAGTTTAAAGGCCTCTCTATAGCCCTAGTTGTTCAATTTGTTCGAACATTGGACTCAGCACAGTTTCAGTTAAATTAAATTTTACATGTATGTCATAATTAATAATATATAAATCTATAAATTATTAGAATTATATATTAGTAACATGGATGAGGTAAGTGAATGGACTATGGCCATGTTTGAGGTAAATATACAAAATTAGATGGGAAGGCAAGTGATGAAGATGACACAGTCTATAGAGGGCGACAGGTAGGCGAAACTTGGCAGACACAATATAATGTGAGAAAATGGAAGGTTATGTACTTTGGCAGGAGGACTAGTTGAGCTAAATATTATTTAAATGCAGACAGGCTACAGAAAGCGGCAGAACTGAGGGATTTGGGAGTCCTTGTGCATAAATCACAAAATGCTAACATCCACGACCAATGGATAATAGGAGGGCAAGTGGATCGTTAGCCTTTATTTCAAAAAGTAGGAAAGTCTTGTTAAGACTATAAAAGGCAGTAGCTAGAGCACGACTAATTGGTTCCCTTATCTAAGTAAAGAAAAACAGACAGTGAAGATAGTCTAGAGAATGTTCACTAGGCTGACATCAGGTACAGAGGGACTGTCTTATGACGACAGGTTGAGTAGATTAGGCCTGTACTGGTTGGGGTTTAGATAAGACTGATCGACGACGTTATTGAAACGTAGCAGATTTTTTTAGCGGGCTTGACAGGGTATATTCAGAAAGGTTGTTTCCCCTTGTCAGAGAGTGTAGCACCAGAGGGTATCATCTCAGAGGGAGGGTATGCGCAGTTAGGAGCGATAAGGGGGAATCATTTGTCTCAGAAGGTAATGAATCTGTGAAATTCTTTACTGTCGAGGCTGGGTCATCAAGTATATTCAAGGCTGAGACAGACAGGTTTTTTAATCAATCAGGGAACAGAGGCAGGAAAGTGGGGTTGAGGATTATCAGATCAGCCACGATCTCATTGAATGGCAGAGCAGACTCGATGGGCTGAATGGTCTGCTTCTGCTCCTACATCTTATGGTCTTAAGACCTGCAATTCTTCGCCAATGATGATGGTGGAAGCAGAGCTGATAAATAATTGCTAAAAGGAAATTGGATGGACGCTGAAGGTAAATACACAAACAGTGCTACAGAGACAGAGTTGGGAAAAGAGCTGAACACAATCTGGTTGGTCCTGATTGGAACCACTTTTCAATTTTTCTCTTACTCATGGAGGCCAGTGAGAAAATTTCAGAAAGATAAAGTCTGACACAACAGAACATAAAATATATTTTTTAAAAGATCTAAAGCAATAATTTGCTCTTTTAAATGAATAAGTAATTAATCACTTCACCCATTGAAAGGATGCCAAGTGGCAGATTTCATCATTAAAATCTTGTTTAGCCAATTCTGTTAAGAAGCAGAGTGGAAAGAGACTGGGGTCTAAGGGACTGGCACCGATCTGAGGGTTTGAGTTTAACTAACATGGTCTTGTCTTTGCCTCCGGTGACACACACTCTGGGCTGGTCTCTGTGGCATTCATATGCAAGTGGGGCTCTGAGGTGGGTTATCTTTCAGTCAGAGATTTCCTCCTCCTTCAATCTGGTTCGGATTTTTGAGAGGAGAAGGCAGGCCAAAGGTGGATGTGTGTCGGGATCTTTCATATGCGAGTGCATACACTCACTCTCACACCACCGCTGTCTCCACTATCTCACACACACACACACACACACACACACACAGACACACAGACACACACACACACAGATATACACAGACACACACATGCACAGATACACACACATGCGCGCGCACACACAAATACACACACATACACACACACATACACACACAGACGCAAACACACACAGACACACACACAGAGATACACACACAGACAAATACACACACACACACACACACACACACACACACAGACAGGGGGGCTAGGGAGACCCACTCCACCAGCTTGAATACAATCCAACTTGACAAAGGAGTCTCCTTTCTCCATGGCCTGCTCCAAGCTTTGCCCCAGGTCCTGCTTACCCACCTTGAGCCAAGGCCCCTTCACTCACCCAGCAGCAGCCTATCAGGAATGGGGTGCCAGGCCTGGGCTTTTGATTAACCCCTTCCACCGTGGCCCTGAGCTGGAGCTTCTCCCGAGTTTGGGTTTTGCCTTTACTGTGATGCTTTCTGTGTAAATACTCCCATAACCTCGAGACGGACCTTCTGCTGGCCATGTTGGTGCTGTTAGGGGGACTGCCTATCGAACAAGCCTGGATGAGAATCAGTGCTGGTTCAATGGGTCGAATGGCTGCCTTGTAATAACACTATTGCCTAACATGAGACAATTTCTCCCTATCATCTGACTGCAGTTTCACTCTCAGACCTCACTTTATATCTTATTTTCTGTCTTTCTCTCTCTCTCCATCCACGAGATGCACTGTAGAAATTCATTTAGGCTCCTTCGACAGCACACATGTGAAACCCATAACCACGTCCATCTAGAAGGATAAGGGCAGCAGATACATTGGAACCTGCATGTTTGCCTCCAAGCCACTCACCATCCTGACTTGGAAATATATCGCAGTTTCTTCAGTGTCACTGGGTCAGAATGGCAGAACTCTCTCCCTAACGGCACTTTGGGGGTTTCTGTGCTAAATGAAGGGTAGTAATTTGTGAGGGAAGCTCACCAGCGTCTTCTCAAGGGCAGCTAGGGACAGGCAGTAACTGTTGGCCAAGGCAACGATGCCTTCATCCCACCAATGGTTAAAACAAAATCCCTTTCTGTTTCCCCATTTCGCAATTGATGTTCGTCTTCCACTTTCTGCCCTATACTAATTATAAAAGGCCTGTGCAATAGAGGGAAAGTAATCTTAACACTGTAATCCACCCGAACAGCTTATGATTCAATCACTGAAGTGCACTTCTCATGAGGGAGATGTTACCACTTTTGGGCTTAGGAGCAGATCCCTCCCTCAACACAGCTAAGTGGCTGTTTTGTTGATGGGTATTTAACTACTTTTTCCTAATTATCCATTTCAGAGGCAAGCCTGAAGTAACAGAAAGAAATATTTCCTGTTTTCTGTTGGGGCTTTCTCCTCCAGACTCTGTGAAAAATGAAAGCTTAGCTGTAAGTCAAATGCTGTTACCAGGGAAGGAATCATTCAGGCTCTCAGTTGCTGTATTTGACTTTTCCAGACCCTTGTGCTAGCCCCCATGATGAATGGCTCCATCTCTTCCAGCTTGAACTGTCTGTCTGGAGTTTGTACATCCTCCCCGTGTCTGCTTGGGCTCCCCAGTTTCCTCCCACTGTCCAAAGTTGTGCATGTTCGGGTGGATTGGTCATGGGAAATTGCCCACAGTGTCCAGAGATTTGCAGTTTAGGGGAATTAGCCATGGGAAATGCAGGGTTACAGGGTAGTGGGGTGGTTCTGGGTGGGAGGGGTTGTTGTGGACTCGATGGGCTGAATGGCCTGCTTCTGCACTGCAGGGATTCTATGCTGCAATGCAACTGAAATGAAGGCCCAGTGTTTATTTACTGCCGCATCCTTTAGTTTAGCAGTGCAATATGCCTTAGCTAGCTCTTCCCTCACACCTAGGTAATTGGCTTTGTTTAAGATTCGTGTTTATAATTGAAATATATCATCTCCAAATTTAACCTGGAATTCAGTTGTATTATGACTGCTATTTCCCGGGGCAGCTCTACTGTGACGTTACTAATTAATCCTGGCTTACTTACAATACCAGATCCAAAATGGTCTTATCTCTGGTTGGTTCCACAATGTATTAGCTCCAGGAAACTATCATTCTGCAAACTTTTCTTCCAGCCAGTGAGGTCCGTCTGCTTTATTCTGAGAAACTGGGCCGTTGACATCCAGAAAGAAAATTAGAGGGAAGACTAGTCCAGAGAGGTGGTGTGCTGCCTGACATTCAGCTCCACACAGCCTTTACACAGAGGATCCTGACTCTGACCACCCTGAGCAGGCCCTGGACTGGTATCGGAGGTTGCCCGTGACTTACTGTGCCCAGACCCCCTGGGTAAGCTATGCCCCTTGATCTGACTGAGGCCTACTATCAACTATGACCAGCTTCCTGGCTTTGTGTCTGTGCTAAGCAGCATGACAACTCAGCAGTAAGATGAGTCTGATATCTCCTGCTGAGGGAGCAAAGAGCGAAAAGGCAGGGCGATGCAGAGCAGAGATGCTGCGAGCATCCAGTTAGGCTCAGAGTGAGTGAGCGCTGCGACAGTGAGGGAACAGCCTGGAGCTGCAGCCTGGTCCAGACCATGATGTGGCTCTGTGTTCCTGAGCACACAACGTTCTTGCTGCAGCACTACAATGGATTGGAGATGTGCCTTGAGTGTTCTTGGAGGCTGGCACATGTCAGACGCCAATATCCATGGACGTTGGGAATGTGTGTCTTACGGTGAACCCTCAAACATTGGTGCCCGATGTCCAACATGGGAAGTCGTTCAGAGCAAATGGTGATCTGAATCTGCCAGGTGCTTGTTCTGGTTTGCATGTTGAGTTTTCCTGACGTCGAGTTTGTTTGGTAAGGTGGGAGGCTGAATATAAATGAGGTGAACTGCATCATTAACAAATGGTTAACAGGCATTACTCCCTGTCAGTTAACACCTTACCACTGCCTAGCAAGAAATCTCACCAAGCCGCACTTAAAATCCACATTGAGGTGGACCTCACCCTGCTTGTTGCCCGAATCTGCCACACATCTCATCGTAGCCCATGGCACTCAGGCCCCGATAAGAAAATCCCACCAATTAATTGTCAATGTTAAAGAAAAGTCAGCGCTCCTGCTACGCGAATCCTAACCCTGGTTTAATACAGTACCGTATCAATATCTATTGACCTACCATGCTGTTGCCAACTTCATCTCCAAATTGTAGTCATTCAAAACCTGCAGTTGAGCTGACATAAATATCTCAACACAAACCAGTAAGTAAATTCTCTCTGCCCATCCAACTTGTCCTACACTATTTTGATACCTTGTGTATTGTTAAATAGAACACCTTAACCGTAAAATGCAAACATTTCAATGATCTGTTTTAATCTGTGTTTTCAATTGTAGTATATTAAAATAATTTAATCTAACAAAAGGGCATGTCGAATAATAGATTCTTAGTGAGGCACAGATACTTTGGTTTTTTTTCAGTGTAGACAGACAACAATTTGCAATTCCACAGTATGCCTAGGATTTATACAATTAAAAGTAGGGCCTTAGGTCATGTTGCAGAACAGAGAGACCGAGGGGTTCAGGTACACAATTCTTTGAAGTTTGCATCACATGTAGACAGGGCAGTTAAGATGGCGTTTAGCAGGCTTGCCTTCATTGTTCAGACATTTGAGTATAGGATTTGGGACGTCATATAGAGGTTGTACAGGATGTTGATGAGGTCTCTTCTGGAGTACTGTGTGCAGTTCTGGTCTCCCTGTTATAGGAAGAACATTATTAAGCTGGAGAGGGTTCAGAAAAGATTGACCAGGATGTTGCCGGGAATGGAGGGTTTGAGTTATAAGGAGAGACTGGATGGGCTGGAACTTTTTTCACTCTGGTGTAGGAGGTTGAGGGGTGACCTCATAGAGGTTTATAAAATCATGAAGGTTATAGATAAGGTGAATGGCAAGTGTCTTTTTCCCTAGGGTAGGGGATTTTAAGACTGGGGGGGTATATTTTTAAAGTGGGAGGAGAAATATTGAAAAAAAGACAAGAGGGGCAACATTTTTACTGAGTGGTTCATGTGTGGAATGAACTTCTAGAGGAAGTGATGAATGCGGGTACAGTTACAATGTTTAAAAGACATTTGGATAAGTACACGAATAGGAAAGGTTTGGAGGGATATGGGTCAAGTGAAAGTAGGTAGGACTAGTTTAGCTTGGGATTGTATAAATACGCAATTGGTTCACTCATGTCTCTTAGGGAAGGGAAATCTGCTGTCCCTACTTGATCTGGCCTACATGTGACCCCACAACAACGCGGATGACTCTTAACAGCCCTCCGAAATAGGTTAGTAAGGGCCATGAGGGACAGACAACAAATCCTGGCCTAGCCAGCAGCGCCCACATCCCTTGAATGATTAAAAAAAATTGGAGAACAAGGATTACCACGTGGGAGGGAAAAACAGAGTAGGTTGGTGAATGGCAGGCAGAATAGAAACACTTTTTTTGGGAGAGTTTCTTTTCAAATTGATTGAGCTGCCAGAGGAAGTGGTACAATTACAACATTTAAAAGGCATCTGGATGGGTCTATGAATAGGAAGGGTTTAGAGGGATATGGGTTGAATGCTGGCAAATGGGACTAGATTAATTTAGGATATCTGGTCGGCGTGGATGAGTTGGTGTTTCCATGCTGCACGGCTCTTATGACTCTAATTAGGTAAGTGCTAAATCAGAGTCCATCAATGACCATTTTTTTGTTATAGAGACATTAACATAAAAAAAATCACGAAGCTCTTCAGGAAACATTGTAAGATAAATTAATTAACTGAGAACACCTTGGAGAAATCACATTAGATGACCAAGGGCTTAGTCAAAATTGATTGTTGGTGAAGAAATGTAAAAAAAACTCAGAAACGCGGAGTTAGAGGACTGAGGGGATCTTAAGTGATATTTGAAAATTAGACCAAAAATGAGTAAGTCAATTCTGTTGAGTTTTTAATTCATTCCCAGGCCCTGTCGTTGCCTCAAAGTGTATAAATACTGTCTCGCATGAGTGAGTTAAGAACGCCTTTGGTTTTTGCTACATCAGGGAATGTCAAATTCCAACGTTTTGTCTTTCTTGATACGCAAAGACTGCACAGAACTGCCTCAGTACCTGTGAATGATTTTTTTTAATGAATAAAGAAAACTATTGCAACAAAAAATCGAGGGCATTCAAACATCAATCACATTGCTGTGGATCTGGATTCACATGTAGGCCAGACCAGGTAAGTATGACTTTTTTTTTCCCTAAACGGGAGCATTAGTAAATCAGATGAGTCTCTCCCCTAATAATTGGTAGCATTTTCATTGGACTCCTAATTCCCAACTTTTAATTGAATTCAAATTCATCTACCATGACAGGACTTGAACATAGGTCCTGAAACATTATTTTGGTCCCCAGATTACTGTCTGGCACTAATGCCACTAGGCCATCTTTGAGTAAATAGAAAAAGGTGACATTAATAATCTGCCCCCCACCCCGATCCCTGGGCTGTGTGTGTTTTTATTTGGGAATGTTTGAGGAGAAACTGGGAGGCTGAAGAAAATCAGCTGCAGCTTTAGGGCCCCACAGAGCTACTTTCCATTAACTGACTTTGAAAGCTTGGCTGTCAGATTTGGAAAGCAAATTTCATTTGCTGACGGCTGTTCTCAAACACACTGCCATCATCAGAGGTACTGAAGCAATCCGTTTTTGAAAGAATTAAGCTGACCTTAAATTGGAAAGTATTGTCATTCCTGAGGCCTTTGCTGTGCCTCTCAATATTCTTGCCATAAGTTAGTTCAGACTTGAGTAATAAATTGTTCAGTTAAAGACTCTTAAATTTAATTAATCCTATCCAGCACATACGAGCTCTAAAGCAATAATGCTTTCTCTTGCTGGCTGATGTAAAATGTTAAGCCCAAAAGTCAAATGTGCAGTCTGAATTAAATCTATTTACAAAGATCTTTCTGTCAAGGTGGTGCCGTTAATTCCCAAGCCACCTACTGATGTTCTCTTTGCTCCAAACGTGAAAAATTATAAAGTTTTTTTTCAAACTCTCTACAGGCAGGAGAAATAGACTAAATGCACACCAGCTGCGATGTGACAGGGTTTGTTGGTCATTGGAACCCCACCCCTGACCCATCTTGCTGATGAAATGACACTGAGAGATCCTGGGAGGCACAGTTGCTGAGTGGTGAGCTCTGTCAAATCATAGTGGCAAGGGACCTGGGTTCGATCTGAGCCTTGGGCAACTGCATGTTTGGGAGTTTGCATGTTCTCCTGGTGTCTGTGTGAGTTTGTCTCCCACCATCCAAAGATGCACAGGTTAGGTGGATTAGCTGTGACATTATGGAGACAAGGCTGGCTCTGGGTGGGATGGTGCGGACTTGATGGGCTGAATGGCACTCTGATTCTATGTGTTTTCACACTCTTCCTTTGGGACCGTGTTCGAGGTTAAATTTAACTCAGGAATGGTGCCCCTAGTAATTGATTCACAAGCATGAATTGACCAGTTGGAACCCGATAAATAATTATTCATGGCTGAAGGAGGAATGTTTGCCAGGACACCCGGAGAATGCTTAGCTTTCCTTTGGAAGGCCGCGTTGGGAATTTTTTTTTGTTTTAGGTTCTTCTGGAGGGTGTTTAGTGATCCTCCGAAGGACAGGGTTTGTGGCAGTGCCTCAGTAGTGCGCCAGTGTGCCAGGCTAGATTGAGCTGTCAAATCTCATAGTGGAACTTGGACTCATGCCCTCTGATTTAGAGTATGCCAAGCTGGCAAGAGAAAACACTCATAAATCTTGAAACCAGCAGTGAAGGGAGAAAAGGGAACAAAAAGAGAGAAGAATGTATTCTGAACCTGGGAGCGCACTTGACTGGCAGAGTTTGCTGCCCTTAGGGTCTAGGCCCGAAACGCCAAGCTTTCCTGCTCCTATGATGCTGCTTGGCCTGCTGTGTTCATCCAGCCCCACACCTTGTTATCTCGGATCCTCCAGCATCTGCAGTAGCTATTATCTCTTGGATATTAACGGTGTCGGCTTTCAGAAGGTCTACCATTTAGGGTCTGTTGAATGGTGACAGGCCTGGTTGCTATATGCATAATCACCATCCAAAATCAAATGGAAATCTTTGTTTTTCTACATCAAGTGTCTGTTTTATAAATTGAAGGCATAAGGCGATGGCTTAGAGCACATCAGCAGTGCACAGACAGGGAAATGAAATCAGAGGCAGTAGATTTATTGAAAATGGCAGCTCACCAAAGACTTACTGCAGCCTGTCGTACTGATAAACATCCAGCACTGCAAGGCAGGTCTTAATCGTCGTGAGCAAAGGGAACGTCAGTGCACAGTTCCAGTGCTCAGTCATTGAATGTGACACAGGTGATATGGCCCGTTATCTTTGTGAGAATGTAGTGTGGTTGATGCTTCGCAGTTATTCATGTCCAGGGTCGCAAACCTCAACTGGAACTGAAATTGTCCTTCCCACATCCTAACTTGCACCAAGTGTCGTCAGTCCTGTACTCGCGGAGCCTCGTCCTTGTACTCAAGTCCTGCCTTCCACTCAGCTGTCCCTAGGCCTGGGCCTCTCTGTTGCTTATAACCTTCCAATATCTTGGCACACCTCCAGTTTTACCCAGAATGCCCTCTCAACCACTTGGCCACATGTCCAGCTCTTTAGCCTCATGAGGAAATCTCCCACTGCAGAGGAGGAGCTAAGGTGAGGAACAGTACAGCCACAGTGAAAACTTTCAGCTGATGTACAAGTGCATATTTTATATAAATGGTGGCCGAGATAGCACCGTGGATGCAGTTGCATCCAGATCATTTCTCCCTGTCTCACCTGCACAAACGATACTAGGGGTCACAGTTTCAGATTGTGAGCTAAGAGCGAAATGAGGAGAAGCATCTTGATTGAGAGCGTTCAGAGATAAATGAAGGGTTTAGGCCCGAAATGTCAAGTTTTCCTGCTCCTATGATGCTGCTTGACCTGCTGTGTTCATCCAGCCCCATGCTTGTTATCTTGATTGAGAGCGTTGTTTGGATTTGGAATGCACTGTGTGAGAGAGCTGGTGGAGGCAGATTCCGTACGAGGTTTTGAAAGAGAGCTGGATAAATTGAGAGGGCTGTGGGAGTGGGGTTGGAGAATGGCACTGTGGCTGGGGAGCTCTTTCGGGAGACATTGCAGGCATGATGGGCCGAATGGCCACCTTCTATGCTGTGAAATTCTATGATCCTATGAAATAAAAATCTGCCCTAAAATTTTGTGTTTGGCCCACTGTTACTTGCTGCTTAATCCTCTAGTGACAGTGATTTGGGATGTTTCACTATGTTACGATGTTCATTGTAACGGAAGAGTTTCCCTACACAAGGTTGAGACATTGTTCATGTGTGACCCATGTGTAGCCATCACAGTATTTGGTGTTGTTAAAAAGGACTCCTTTCTGTGAGCATAAATCCAGACAACTGGTTGGATCCCAGCGCTACATATCGTTAGGAAACCAGCAGTCAAAAAGGAGTGTGCCAGGGGAGTTTGGGTGTTATATTTAGTGTGCCATACCATAATTCCACCTTGTTGCCCCATCCCCACCTTGATCGTACTCCCTTAAATTGGTCAACCTTTGCACACAAGCTCAAACTTCCCAATTGCTGAGATATTGCATTGGCCAGCAAGCCATTCAACTTTATAACATGGCCTTGGCTCTCTAGAATGACAAAGGGGGCCCTTGTGAAGAGGTGCTGCTCAGGAGGAGACAGTCTATTTCTGCCCTGGTTTCCTTTTGCAGAGATTTAAAATAAAGTTGCCACCTGAAATGGAGGCGTGGGAATGAGGGGATGATGAGTGGTGTAGCCATTAGTGCTGGTGCATCTGGGGGGGGAGAGGTTGTGAGGGGTACCTGGGACTGAGGAGGGAGCACTGATAGCATGAGTGTGAGGTGGCAGAGAGAGCGAGAGTGGGAGACATGCTTGGCACTTAACCCTGGCAGAAGGGAAAGGGTCTTTGACCTTCCTGCCGGCTGTTCCTCCACACCCTGCAGATGGAACAGACCCCACTATGGCAACCTCAGCCCCTGCTGACAAGGTCAGGTGACATGGCCACCTCTTCCCCTTGGTGCCACCCAGTCCACTAGCCGAGAAATGCAGCGCCACCTTCCCCCTTTCTGCCATTTTCCAATTCTCTCTGTCAGCGAGCAGGGCACCTTTGGAGTGCCAGCACTCACCTTGGTACGTGGCGGGCCTTTTAAAGATGGCATGATCACAAGGGGTCTTGGCCTACTGAAGGATATCTGCCCATGGGCAAGTTGCCTGGGAATGGCCCGTGGTAAGCTGGAGCGGAAGTCAGATGTGAAAGGTGGCACAGGGCCAGGTTGGGTAATTAATGCGTTTGGTAAGTTTGGGTGAGAGAACCAGCTAGGCCTAATGGCAATAAGCCCTTCAGAAAATTCAGTGCATCTCGGACTTAACCACATAAAACCCATAAGATCCCATTTGTAGATTGTTGGATGAAAGGAATTCCTCTTGATGACTAGCTTTGCATGAAATAACAGAATCCCTACAGTGTGGAAAGAGGCCATTCGGTCTATCTAGTCTGCACCGATCTTCTGAAGAGCATCCCATCTGGACCCACAATCTCATATTTCCCTGTGGCCAATCCACTTAACCTGCACGTCTTTGGACTGTGGGAAGAAACCGGAGCACCCGGATGAAACCCACGCAGATACAGGGAGTATGTGCAAACTCCACACAGACAGTCGCTCAAGGGTGGAATTGAACCCAGGTCTCTGATGTTGTGAAGCAGCAGTGCTGACCACTGAGCCACCTATTAATGCTATTCCCTGTGAGGGAAGGGTCACCAGACCCAAAACGTTAACTGATTGTTTTTTCTTCACAGATGCTGCCAGACCTGCTGAGCTTTTCCAGCAACTTCTGTTTCTAGTCCCAGTGAGTCAGACTGAGAGAAAAGGAATACAAACTATTTCCCCAATGTTTGCAAAAACACAAAGATGGTGAACATTTTGCATGATCGACTTCTTAACAGAAGTTGTTTTTACAGACCTGGAGCATACAGAAGTCTTGAGTCTAAGTGCTGGATTTTTTAAAACTCTGGCTCCAGGAAAGCCTTTGCATGATTTTGTGTGACCAGCACATTTTATGGAGAGACTGGAGAAGCTAAGATTGTTCTTCTCCATGGGCAGAGAAGGCTTGCGGAGAATTAGTAGAAATGTTTAAAATGGTGAAGACATTTGATAGAAGAGGATGGTGAGACGATGTTCCCAGTGGCGGGGGGGAGGGGGGCAGAGATTTAAGATAACTCGCAAAGGAACGCAGGAAATCCGGAATGCACAATCTGAAAGAAGGATTCAAAAGTAACGCTGAAAAGGGAATCCGCTACATAGCTTAAAAATGAAGATTGTGCCGGCTGACATGTAGAACCAAGTTCACCTTATCTTCTCTCGGCGGCTTCGGGTGAGGAAGGAGGTTCCAGGAGGTTGCCTCGGCGGAGAGTGCGGTGTGGATCTGGCCGTCCCTCGTGGCTGTTTCGGTAGCCGACGACGAGGTGGGTCCGGGCCTGGGATTCCAATGGCCAAGGTTTTCCTTGAGGCTTCTGCAGCACCTTCAGGGCCGCCCGGCTGGTGTGGCCCAGCCTGGGGATTCCCGTCGGTGGTTGTTTTTGTTGGTGTTGGTCTGTAGCCCCCTTGAGGCGGCTACAGTCTGTGCCTGTCACTCCACGCGGTGTTTACTTGGGTATCGTGGGGGTCCAGCCTGGGATTCCAACAGGGCGATTGAGTCCTTGAACCCACAGCTATGAAATGGACTAAGTGGACTTTGTCTTAAATTCTCTTTATTTAAAATTTCTTATTACATTATCATGGAAGGACTGTTATTCTGAACATTTGTACTTTTGAAGGTCCGTAATGCTGGACTTTTTATTTCTTTACTTTTCTGATTTCTTTTCCCCCTAAGAACTTGTACTCAAGAATCTGTACCTAGGTGTCTATGTACCTAGGTGCCGTAAGAGGCAACTTGTTACCATTTCTACTGTACTGATGTGAGTACGTGTGCCAATAAAGCTAATCCAATTCAGAACTTGGAGGAGTGAGACTATCTTGACAACTGTTTCATGATATGCAGGATGATTTTACGTGGATAAGGGTGGATTTCTCTGCCACAAAACTCTGTTGAAGCAGAACCCACACATTTTTTTAAGAGGGTATTAGGTGATTTGATGAAAGACTGGAATATCAAAGAGTTTGGGCGAGTGAATAGGTATTGGGATCAGAGCACAGACAATTGTACTGTTTGACCACTCTGTCTGGGTCTTTCTTGAAGACACCTCTCTCTCTTTGACTGAATAAATGACCACATTCAGATAATTGTCAGACCCGGCTTTGGCTGACCCAGGATAGGCTAGACCTGTATCTATTGGAGTTTAGATATTATTGATACATACAATGTTTTGACAGGCTGATGCAGAAAGTATGTTTCCCCTTGTGTGAGAGACCGGAACGAGGCAACGTAGTTTAAAAAAAAGGAATCTCGAATTTAAGATAGTGACTAGAGAATGGAGGCAGCATCATTGAATATTTTTAGGGTAGAAATAGATTCTCGACTGACAAAGGTATAGTGGAGTTGATCAATCAGATTCAACCGTGATCTTATCAAATGGCAGAGCTTTAAATGACCTACTGCTACCACTGACCAGGTTCTGTTATGATCCCAGCTGATTGTGCTCCGGGACAAGTCAGATCCTAGAATGAAACCTGATTAGATAGCTCATTTTTTTTTGCTTAAGGAATTAACGTGGTGGTCAGTCACTGAGCCATAGTCACACGAGGCTACAGATTTTCTTTAGCAGAAGTTGATTACATGAAAGAATAAAGAAAAAGAAAGAGCTATCTGAATGCATGCAACAGTGAGAATTATCTCAGAAACACACAGCAAAACAAAGTGTCAACCCATCTTCTGATGTGGAGGTGCTGGTGTTGGACTGGGGTGGACAAAGTCAGGAATCACACGTCACCAAGTTATGGTCCAACAGGTTTATTTGAGCTCTGATTTCAAATAAACCTGTTGGACAGTATCCTGGTGTCGTGTGGCTTTGAACCTATTTCCTGATGCTATATGTTACAGAGATTCCAGGGCAGAGATTTTTGCTCCCCACACATCAACACTTTTTACTTAACTGACTTCTTCCAGATTCTTTCCCATGGAGTTTGGAGACAGTTCAGTGAGTTCTTTCCAAATCTGCAGATGTGAGCTTTGCCAGAAATTCAAAAGCCTAAATTTTCTCTGTTCTAATGACATGTAGATATCCCTGCTAACTCTCTTGGTTTGGAAGTTGCATAAACTACCCTTCTGCCGAGGCGACTTATTCCCTGAACTGGCCTGCATCCTTCTTCAAAAGTAGCAAATGGAAGCAAAGCTAATGGCTATACATGTATAGCCATTTTGGATTAGAAACCGGCTTTCTGAAAGAAGGCAACGAGTGGTGGTTGATGGAAAATATTCAGCCTGGAGTCCGGTTACTAGTGGTGTGCCACAAGGATCTGTTTTGGGACCGCTGCTGTTTGTCATTTTTGTAAATGACTTGGACGCAGACATAGGTGGATGGGTTAGTAAGTTTGCAGATGACACTAAAGTTGGTGGAGTGGTGGACAGTGTGGAAGAATGTTGCAGGTTGCAGGGACACTTGGAAAAACTGACACAAACTGCAAAATAGGGCTGAAAGGTGGCAAATGGAGCTCAATGCAGATAAATGTGAGATGATGCACTTTGGGAAGAATAATAGGAAGGCAGAATACTGGGTCAATGGAAAGATTCTTGGTAGTGTGGATGTGCAGAGGGATCTTGGTGTCCAGGTACATAGATCCCTGAAAGTTGCCACCCAGGTTGATAGTGCTGTTAAGAAGGCATACGGTGTGTTAGGTTTCATTGGTAGAGGGATTGAGTTCCGGAGCCGTGATGTCATGCTGCAACTGTACAAAACGCTGGTGCGGCCTCACTTGGAATATTGTGTACAGTTCTGGTCGCCCCATTACAGGAAGGATGTGGAAGCATTGGAAAAGGTGCAGAGGAGATTTACCAGGATGTTGCCTGGTCTGGAGCGAAGGTCTTATGAGGAAAGGCTGAGGGACTTGGGTCTGGAGAGAAGAAGGCTAAGAGGGGATTTAATAGAGACCTACAAAATGATTAGAGGATTAGATAGGGTGGACAGTGAGAGTCTTTTTCCTAGGATGATGACATCGGCTAGTACGAGGGGGCATAGCTGCAAATTGAGGGGTGATAGATTTAAGACAGATGTCAGAGGCAGGTTCTTTACTCAGAGAGTGGCAAGGGTGTGGAATGCCCTGCCTGCCAATGTAGTTAACTCAGCCACATTAGGGGCATTGAAACAGTCCTTGGATAAGCATATGGATGATGATGGGATAGTGTAGGGGGATGGGCTTAGATTAGTTCACAGGTCGGCGCAACATCGAGGGACGAAGGGCCTGTTCTGCACTGTATTGTTCTATGTTCTATGTTCTATGTTTACCTTACCTGTCATAAACACCACGGTTTTTCATATAACTTTTACCGTTAGCATCACAGGTCTCTGACAAATACTAGATTAGATCACTGTTTCAGAAGAACTTTCTGACCATTTCTTTGAAGAAAACCCTTCACAAAAGTAACAAACATACATATGCCACTATTTTGAAATCTAAACCACAAAATGATTTTATGTATTGCACCTTTCATTACAGTTTGAATGTTTAAACGTAGTAGCGAACAAAGACACGGGTTTCTGTTTGAAAGTGAACCATGGTCAAGATGGGAGGTTTCTTTGACATACTTTTAAGTAAGATAAACTTGGATTTAGTAGTGGCATTCAAGGCTGTGAGATAGACATTTGTTATTGGCCCAGAATAACACGAGCTCAATGCAGAACTTGGACGAGGAAAGTCAATGTTCTATAGCCAAGTTTGAATGTGACACAAAAATAGTTGGGAAGGTAAGCAGTGAAGTTGATACCAAGACCTTCTGAGGAAGGGTCACCAGACCCGAAACGTTAACTCTGTTTTTTCCGTCACAGGTGCTGCCAGACCTGCTGAGCTTTTCTAGCAACTTCTGTTTTTGTTCCTGATTTACAGCATCTGCTGATCTTTCGGTTTTTATTAAGTTGATACCTAGAGCCTGGAGAGGGAGATAGACAGGTTAAGCCAGTGCACAAGATCTTGGCAGATGGAATATAATATGAGGAAATCTGAGGTTATGCACTTTGGCAGGAAGAATCGAGGAGCTGAACAGTATTTAAATGGGGGAAGACCGCAGAAAGCTACGAAACAGAGGAGTTTGTGAGTCCTCGTCCATGAGTCACAAGATGTTAGCGTCCAACTTCAGCAGGTAACAGGGAAAGCAAATGGAATACTGGCCTATATTTCAAACAGGATGAAGCATAAGGGTAGGGAGATTTTTAAAAAACGTATACAAGACACTAGTCGGACCACAGCTGGAATACTGTGAATGGTTTTGGTCCCTTTATTTGGCATTGGAGACAGTCAAAGAAGGTTCACCAGGCTGATACCGGGTATGAAGGGACTATCTAATGCAGAGAGGTTGAGTAGGTAGGATCTGTACTCAATGAAGTTTAGCAGAATGAGAGATGACCTTATTGAAACATATAGTTCTTAGGGGATTTGTCATGGAGAGGCTTTTTCCCCTTATGGAAGAGTCTAGGACCAGAGGGTATAATCTCATCTTTAAGTCAGAGATGAGGAGAGAATTTCTTTTCTCAGAAGATAGTGACTGTATGGAATTCTTTACCACAGAGGGCAATCGAGATTGTGTCATTCAGTATATACAAGGCTGAGGGCAATATTTTTGAATCAATCGTAGCGTGAAGAGTTATAGAGAAAAGACAATAATACCACTAGGCCATGGCTTTCCCTTTGTGAGCAGCTGCAGTTAACCTGGATCCTTTAGCTGCAACAAGGCACATGGGCAGCTTGATAAACACATTGGAATTTGGAAGGAGAGGGAGGATGGCATACACTGGGTGTAAGAAAGAGCCTGTAGTTTGGCGCACAGCTATGAATGTACCTTGAAGAGAGTTGGGGGCCAGCATGGAAAGCCCCGTTGCAGGTTCTCAGTGCCTGGAGAAGATGATCAACAGCCACTAGCACCCAGCATCCCTGAGGCCTTCCAGAATCACGTACAAATTGTTGCCTCAAAGTGCCTTTGTCACTCACGCCTCGCCCTGAAAGTTGCCATCGCATCCTCAAATAGGTGTAGATATCTAACTCAGAAGGAGTCAGCTGTATTTCTTAAAGTTAAAGGGATAGAGGGCATGGAGAGAAAGCGGGAACAGCATTAGATGCAATGTGCTCAGCCAATGGGGAGCAGACTGGAAAGCCTGAATGGCCTACTCCTAACCCTTTTTTTGTGATTGATCATGCAACTCCTGCTTTTGTCTGCACTGTCCTTGCCTCACTGTTGCTTTTGATTGTGTGATTCTGATAGTTAAGAACTGGCACCTGTTGGCACTGCACCCTCAAGTAGAAGGGTATAAGGAGAAGTAGATCTACAAGGAAGAAACTGACACACAGTCTGATACTCTCAGCCCCCAGCTCAGACACTGGCACAGCAGATGTCTCAAAGGCTGGCATTGTGTTGGGAATTACAGGGTATGAGTGAAGCCAGGACGTGGGTGGGGGTGAGGGAGTGGGATTAAGGTTAATGGGAGGAATACAGTAGCTCATGCAATTCCTATGGAGGGTGAGGCTGCTAATTTGTCCCACTGTAAGGATCTTGGATGGGGTAGACTTGTTGGGGGTCACCAAGGAAAACACTGAGTTATGCACATCACGATACTTAATGCTTTGATAGACCAGCATGATTGTCTCCAGACATTGATTAGCAGAATGGAGATGGGGTGAGTGGTGGGGTTGGGGGGAGGGTAGTGGTGGTCGCCTGCACTGTGGTACAGGATGCCACTCAGAGCTTGGAGCCCAATGTGGCACAATCTTCCTGTGCAAATTGCCTACAATGTTTTGTATGTTATAACAGTGGCTTTCCTTTAAAAATACTAAAGTGCTTTGTCGACATTCTGTAGACCACAAAAAGTGCTAAATACATCCAAGTCTTTTCTAATTAATTTAACTGCATTGGCATGAGAGAAAAGTTGGAATTAGTATATAAATTGGAATAAGCAATCTCCAATTTAATGGGCTAAACTGTAAACTCTTTCCTGTATTTCACTTTTCTGTTATTTTATCTGTAAATAAATCTGAATAATCGATTTAGCCTGTGATCTGGCAATGTGGTTTCTGCTGACTGAAGTAATAGGAGCACATGGGACATGGGTGAGAAATTTAACACCACCCACAGTCCTGTTGTAGTTTTGTGGTCGGTGAATCCAAACAAGCAGAGAATAAAGTTGAAACTTTAAGTCCTTACACAGCTCGATCTGCTGATTGAAATCAGCAAGACAAGCCAAAATTTGAATCAGATGGATGTCAGTGCCAAGTTGGTTTATCTGATCACTGCTGATGTAGGGGTTGACCTGAACACTTCATTGGACTGGGTAGTTTGGCAGGAGGAGGGAATCACTATTCACTGAACTTTTCCTGAACTATCAGGAGAGAAGCTTATTAGGTTTTGCTAACACTTCAAAAGGTGAAACACGTTGTAACACACTTGTGTGAAAAATGGCCAACTGTGTGCGACAAAATGGAGAGCTATCACAGCCTGTTATTATTAAATTGGAGAGTGTTCAGGGACTGGGAAGGTTTGAGACATAAAAATAGACTGGATAGGCTGGGACTTCTTTCGCTGGAGCGTAGGAGGTTGAGAGTTGACCTTATTAAGGTTTATAAAATCATGAGGAGCCAGGATAAGGCAAAAAGCAAGGGTCTTTTCCCTAGGCTGGGGGGAAGTCAAAACTATGGGGCATATTTTAAAGGTGAGAGGTAAAAGATTTAAAAAGGGCATGAGGGGCAACTTTTTTAATGTAGAGAGTAGTTCATGTGTTGAATAAACTGCCAGGGGAAGTGATGGATGCAGGTACAATTACAACATTTAAAAGACATTTGGATAGTTATATGAATAGGAAATGTTTGAAGGGATATGGGCCAAACGCAGACAAGTGCGTCTAGTCTAGTTTGGAACATGGTCTGCATGGACTGTTTGGACCGAAGCGTCTGTTTTCATGCTGTATGACTCTATAACTGGTTTGAGAAAGTGATATAGAAGCTGGAATGAGGGGATGTGGGGGGAGGGGGTGGGGTGGGTGGGTGATGTTCTGGACAGATGGCTTTGAAAACCAAATGGTTGCCCAGAGTAATGCACAACCAGAAATCTTGCTGTTTACAAAGCTACCTGACAAAATGATTTGCATCACATATTAGCTGCACACATGTACATTCTGCTCATCCTTATGAATATTCTGAGACACAACTGACAGCCAAAGGTTTCGTTGAACAGATGGTCCCTGGAACAACATCTGAATATATATCGTTTAGAATGGAAATTTACTATTGGAGCCGGGTAATCTGTTACATTCGTTTTTTTACCTGGGTGAGACAGCATGGGCAACTGGTAACTGCCAGCTAATGCTCTCAAATGTATAGCTGCTGTCGGCAAGCTGAGAGGACCACTAGAGAATGTGGAAGAGCTCTCCTGGGATTTAGCTTCCTCCCATTGGAAACGAATCTGCTCTCCATTTAGCATCTCTGTAATACCACTGAGAAACTTGGCATGCCGGAATGACTGTGGGACCATCAAACTGCTCATACCTTCTCCATGATGCACCGTTTGTCAATCCTTCACCTTACTTGAACCAGACCGCTTTGAAGCAGTGACGGGTTGGTGGCTTCATGTCTATGTCATGGAGATGGGAAGGGGGCAGAGTGAGAAATGGTCATTGGACATGAATAGGAAGGGTTTACAGGGATATGCGATAATGCTGGCAAATGGGTCTAGATTAAATGAGGATATCATGGACAAGTTGAACCAAAGGGTCTGTTTCTGTGCTGTACAACTCTCTGACTGGACGCATAATTGCTGGTGTAAGGGCCCGTATGATGGAGTGGTAGTGTCCCTAACTGTGGACCGGATGGCCTGGGTTCAACTCTGATTTGCCCCAAAGGTGTATTATAGCAACTCTGAACAGTTTGCTGGAAAGAAATCTGAAAATCTCCACTTGCCTGGGAATGGGCAGCTCCAGCAACATTCAAGAAGCTTGATACTATCCAGGACAAGAAGAAATCCCGATTGATTAGCACCACAAACATCACAAAATTCAGCCCATTGTCTCCATCCCAGTGGGTTGGAATGTAAAATGCACAGTAATGCAAATTGGGATAGCCATCTTTCATTGAAAGCTGGAGTCACTTTTAGTGTCTGTTTTTAGAAAAGAGATTGTTTTTAAACGTTCAAATAATTTCCTGCTAGCGGATTAAATATCATTATTGAACATAAGGCTCATCGTCATGACAATATACTGTCATGAGGCTACAATCATGAGGATGAGCTTTATGTTCAATAATGATACTTAATACTGATTTATAACTTTCAGGACAGTTTCCATAAAGGGTAGTGGTTAGTCAGGAACAATGTTAGCCCACTAAAGATTGGAAATATTATTAATGATTCTGGGAAAAATGGCTGACACATTAAATAATTATTTTGCTTCAGTATTTTATGGAAGAGCGGGACAGATTGCTGGAAGTCCCGAAGAAATTAAGAGTATAACTGGGACAGAGACTAAATAAAATTAACATAAGTAAAACATTGGTAATGTGGAAATTAATGCAATTAAAGACTGACAAATCCCTTACAGTTTCTGGGAGGAAGCACATTGTAGACACCCTTCCTGTAATTTTTCAGATTCCCTAGTTATAGGAATTCTCCCTCTGGATTGGAAAATTGCACATCTTCCCCTTATAAGAAGGGTGAAAGAGGAAAACTGGGGAATTACAGGCCAGTTAGCCGAACATCTGTAGTGGGGCAATTGTTGGAGTCTGTAATCAAGGATGGAGTAACATCAAAAAGCTTCAGTTAATCAGAGTGAGCCAGTGTGGATCCATGACAGGTGGGTCAGGCCTGACAAACCACATTGAATTTTTTGAAGAGGTGACTAAGGCAATGGACAGGGGAATGTCTACAGATGTTGTCTATATGGATTTGCAGAAGGCATTTAATAAAGTCCCACGTAAGAGACTGTTAACTAAAGTGGAAGCCAATGGAATTGAGGAAAAATTACTGTCATGGCTGGGAATTGGTTGAGTAACAGGTCACAGAATGTAGGGATAATGGGTAGGCCCTCGGATTGGCAAGATGTGACGGGTGATGTCCCACAGGGCTCTGTGTTTGGGCCTCAATTAATCACATTATTTATTGACAACTTGGATCATGGCCTAGAAGGTCATTTATCCAAGTTTGCTGATGGCCACAATGGCTTTGTAGACATTGTAGACGATAGTGTGTAATTAGAAAGAGATATTGATAGACAAAATGAATGGACAAACAAAGTGAATGGAGTTCAATGTAGGCAAGCTTGAGGTTATCCACTGAAGACTGAAAAAAGAGATCAGGGTACGTTCTAGATAGTACAAAGTTAAGTACAGATGTCCAAAGAGACCTGGGGGTTCAGATGTATAAATCTTTAAAATGCCGCAACAGATGCAGAAAATAATCAAGAAAGCTAATAGGATGCTGACCTTTATATTTAGAAGACTGGAGTACAAAGATGCAGAGGTTATGTTGCAGCTATACAAAACATGGTTAGCCTCCACTTGGAGAACTGCAGGAAAATCTGGGCACAACACCTCAGGAAGGATATATTGGCCTTGGAGGGAGTACGCCGTGGGTTTACAAGAAGGCTCCCTGGACTTCAGGAGTTACATTATGAGGAGAGATTATACACATTTCTGTAGTAGTTAGAGGGTTAAGGGGTGATCTGATCAAAGTCTTCAAGATATGAACAGGAAAAGACAGGGTTGATAAAGACAAAGTGTTTCCACCGTTTGGGGATTTTGGAACTACGGGTCAGGGTCTGAGAATTAGGGCCAGACCACTCAGAAGAGATGTGAGGAAGGACTTCAACAACACAAAGGCTGGTAGATATTTGAACTCTCTTCCACAAAACGCAATTGATGCAAGATCAGTTGTTTATTTTAAATTTGAGATGGATAATCTTTTGTTAAGCAAAGGTATTGAGGGATATGGGCATAAGGCAGGTGTATGGAGTTAAGTCACAGATCAGCAATGATCTCATTGAATGGCAGAACAGGCTTGAGGGGCTGAATGGTCAACTCCTGTTCCTTAGTTCCTGTATAAAAAAAAGTTACTAGCTGTGTGGATTTTGCCACAAATATATATATTACAGTATAAGCTTTAAACAAAACTGGTACTATTAACTTAACACAATGTTTCATAGCACTTCATTGAGCCAAATATGTCAACAGGACATTTTCTTTCTACTTGATTTCCACCCAAGATCTCCGTTCTATTTTGCAAGACCTTGAGGGTTCCCTGATTTGTCTTGGAACCAAACCAAGGTGTGCCACTAATATCAGAAATCCACTTTTATCTCCTCAGTGTTCCTACTGTTTCCCAAAGTTGAGATTTCTTTGGGGCCTTCTCCTAGAATTCTCAAATTCTCTTGAAGTACCTCACGATTGTAGTCTCTCAGCACGAGTGTGTCTTTTTTACAGCCTTCTTGCTTGATGAGCTATATTTGAAGAATACACCTTGGTTTCTGGCAGTCTTCTGCAACTGAGCTCCAGCTCCTAGTAAATATTCCCTCTGCTGCAAAGCTGTTTGCAGGTACCAGGTTCTTTTTCCTGTCAGAAATCATACATAATAACCCAAAGCTTAAGCACAACACCCTGCGATCTTTCTCCACGGCAACATGCTACTCATCCCCAGGATGATCTAGAAAAAGCTTTAAAGCAGCCATCTCCAAATTCCAAACCTGTCCTTTGATCAGATCTGAAAAGTGTATGGATACTTAAGCAGAGATAATAGATACTGCAGATGCTGGAGAATCCAAGATAACAAGGTGTGGAGCTGGATGAACACAGCAGGCCAAGCAGCATCATAGGAGCAGGAAAGCTTGACGTTTCTGATGAAGGGTCTAGGCCCGAAACGCCAAGCTTTCCTGCTCCTATGATGCTGCTTGGCCTGCTGTGTTCATCCAGCTTCACACGTTGTTATCTTGGATACTTAAGCAGCTTTCTTTGTTTACCATTTGCTTCCCAATATTTCTTTGATCCTGGGGCAAGTTCATGAATGTTTAATATCCCTAATGGGGACAACTGTGATTTTACTGGCTCCCTTAAGCAGCTAAGAGAAGACTACCTATTGCTTAATAAAAACCGAAAGAACTGCGGATGCTGTATATCAGGAACAATAACAAAGTCCCTAGAAAAGCTCAGCAGGTCTGGTAGCATCTGTGAAGGAAAAAACAAAGTTAATGTTTTGGGTCCAGTGACTCTTCCACAGAACTGATGGTGGCTGGGAAAACGTCAGTTTATATGCAGAAAATAGGGAGTAAACAATAGGATAGAGCCCAAAGAGAGAGAAAAACAGTTGGACAGACAAATGTCCTCATTCTTCAAGGACCGCAACTTCCCCCCCACAGTGGTCGAGAATGCCCTCGACCAGGTCTCCCGCATTTCCCGTAACTCATCCCTCACGCCCCGTCCCCGCAATAATAACCAAAAAAGAATCCCCCTCGACTTAAGGAACCACCCCACCAACCTCCGGATCCAACGCATCATCCTCCGACACTTCCGCCATCTGCAATCAGACCCCACCACCAAAGACATTTTTCCCTCCCCACCCTTATCTGCCTTCCAGAGGGACCACTCCCTCCGCGACTCCCTTGTCTGCTCCACACTCCCCTCCAGCCCCACCACACCCAGCACTTTTCCCTGCAACCGCAAGAAGTGCTACACCTGCCCCCACACCTCCTCCCTCACCCCAATCCCAGGCCCCAAGAAGACATTCCACATCAGGCAGAGGTTCACCTGCACATCTGCCAATGTGGTATACTGCATCCGCTGTACCCGTTGTGGCTTCCTCTACATCGGGGAAACCAAGCGTAGGCTTGGGGACCGCTTTGCAGAACACCTGTGCTCAGTTCGCAACAAACAACTGCACCTCCCAGTCGCGAACCATTTCAACTCCCCCTCCCATTCCTCAGACGACGTGTCCATCCTGGGCCTCCTGCAATGCCACAGTGATGCCACCCGAAGGCTGCAGGAACAGCAAATCATATTCAGCCTGGAAACCCTACAGCCCAATGGTATCAATGTGGATTTCACAAGCTTCAAAATCTCCCCTCCCCCAACCGCATCCCAAAACCAGCCCAGCTCGTCCCCACCTCCCTAACCTGTCCTTCCTCCCGCCTATCCCCTCCTCCCACCTCAAGCCGCACCCCCATCTCCTATCTACTAACCTCATCCCGCCCCCTTGACCTGTCCGTCCTCCCTGGACTGACCTATCTCCTCCCTACCCCCCTACCTACACTCACCTTTACTGGCTCCATCCCCGCCTCTTCGACTTGTCTGCCTCCTCTCCACCTATCCTCTCCTCTATCCATCCTCTATCCGCCTCCCCCTCCCCCTCCCTATTTATTTCAGAACCCTCTTCCCCTCCCCCATTTCTGATGAAGGGTCTAGGCCCGAAACATCAAGCTTTCCTGCTCCTATGATGCTGCTTGGCCTGCTGTGTTCATCCAGCTCCACACCTTGTTATCTTGGACAGACAAAGGAGTTGCTAACGATCAGGCTGGGAGGGTGAATACCTATTATTTATTGTTTTCCCACTTCCACCTCTGGCTATATTAAGTAAACATAGCCCACCTTGGAATTGCAATGATTTTGGCTCTGTTTATGAGCTACTCAAACTTGCTGCTGTTACCTTGCATTTGAAAATTTCACTCCCCAAAGTTATACTCTGAAGACATATGCCTCATTAAATTCGGCAGCAGTGTACTTGGCATATGTTGTAATATCAAAAACTAATTCAGCTGTGGTTTAATGAACATTTAAGCAATCCCTGTCTGAACTATTATCACGTGAATCATTCACCTGTTCGAAGAGGGCAAATGCCAGTTCACAAATGGATCAAATTCAACTCGTTCTGAATTGTTTTGCCCCCTTCAGCTTGTTGCCTTCCCAGTCTGAGGAGAGGTGACAGTTTTCTCTTTGCTTATTAAAACCTTCGTTGAGCTCTGTGGGTGTGCTCTGTGTTCATTGACAGATTTTGGGCTCCAGTAAATGCAATATAATTTTTAGTCTGATGGAAAAGTGTCTCAACTATGGCTTTGACCTTCGAGGAATTGGGAGCTATCAAGAGGAATGAACTTATTGGCTTGTGTGGGCTTTCAGGACAATCAGAGACAACCCAGGATGTAATCTCACCTCCTTTAGCGAAGACTCTCTGATACATTTGTAGGAGTTGCTTCACATCCCCATCCCCTCAACTGTACAGTACCACTTACTCCAATGCTCCCTGCCAATGCCCTTGAACTGGCAACAGGACCACCTTGTCTGCCATGGTTCCACAGGAGCAACTTACTCACTGAAGGTTCCAAAAGCCTGATTCTTTGCTTCCCACGTTTTCTTTCTTTCCCTTTTGTTATCCGCTTCTTTTGATCCAGGCAGAGCTGGTATATAACCACGTCAACTCCCAGGTTGTTAATGACATTTCTGGTTCACGACTCTGTTTGCAATGCCGACATGCCAAGGAGATCTTAAGGGGAATTTCTGGCAACCGCCTCAGGTGTATGTACTAGATCACCAGGCACTGTTCAGACGACGAGCCGAGGAAACACCCAATTAGTATCTGGGCCAATGTTTATCCCACAACCAATATCAGAGAAACAGACTATCTGATCATTATCACATTGCTGCCTGTGGTAGCTTACTGCACACAGATTGGATCTAAACTGTTTCCCACAACCGTGACGATGCTTTTAAAGTACTCAATTGGCTCTAAACCATTTTGGCACAGTGTGTTAAATTGAAAGGCGCTGTATACAAATGTAAGTCTTTCTTTCGAAGCATGGTTTCACAAATAGAGCTTTTAACGGCTTGTGGTCTGTTTCAAAGTGAAATATATGTCCTGTTTGTGTTGTACCTTTCATCGGCAGCTCAATTTCTTGCTTGATTTCAATTTGTTGCTTCTCTGTGTGTCAGTCAGTGAGCCTGTGACAGAAGCGATGGGTTGACATTGATCATCATTGTATTGCAACAGCACGCTCTCTAATCTTGTCTGCAATGCATCAGCTGAAATTTTTTTCATCTCTGTGTTGTCAGACTGTTTATTTGACATCGAATCATGGATGAGTCATATCCTCCTCCAGTTCAGCATCATAAAGAGAAGGAAGACCGTACATTTATATCTCATCTTTCACGTTCCCAAAAAGGATTGGCCAGTTTGCACACTCAGATGTAATAACAAACAGATCATCTCTGTTATTTATGTTCTCAAAGGGATAATTGTTGGTCAGGGGACTGGGGGAATCTCCCTTCAATCTTTGAGTATGAGAGTTGGGATGTCATGTTAAGTTTGTGCGGGACATTGCTGAGGCCTCTTCTGAAGCACTGTCAGCATTTCTGGTGACCCTGTTTGGGAAGGATACTGTTAAGTCGGAGAGGGTTCAGAAAAGGTTGACCAGGATGTCGCCAGGAATGGAGGGTTTGAGTTATAAGGAGAGGCTGGATAGGTTGGGACTTCTTTCACTGGAGCGCAAGAGATTGGACGGTGAACTTATAGAGGTTTATAAAATCATAAGGGACGTAGATAAGTCGGATAACAAAGGTCTTTTCCCTACGGTGGGGGAGTTCAAAATACGGGACATGTTTTTAAGGTAAGAGGAGAAAGTTTTAAAAAGGACAAGAGGGACAACTTTTTCACACAGAGTGGTTCGTGTGTGGAATGAACTGCCAGAGGAAGTAGTGGATGCGGGTACAGTTAAAATGTTTAAAAGACATTTGGAAAGTATGTAAATAAGAAATGTTTGGAGGGATATGGGCCAAACGCAGGCAAGTGGGACTAGTTTAGTTTGGGGTTCTGGTTGGCATGCTTTAATTGGACCAAAGGGTCTGTTTCTGAGCTGTATGACTGTACTGTTTGCAAGCTGCAGCAGAGTTTGCTATAGCCACCAGGCAGGTCTTTAGTTTCATGTTTCCTCTGAAAGACGGTACCTCAGAGAGTGCTGCACTCCCACACGTTTGTACTGAAATGTCAGTCCAGATAACATGCTCAATGCCTGAACTGTGACCACTCAATTGGCTCCAAAATTGTTGAAGGCTGAATCGATAGCCTGAAACCTTCAGCCAGCCAATTACGTGACTGGCACTCGTGCTTTCAATCCATCTTTGTGTTTCACAAGAAAACAAATCAACTTCTCAATCAGAGTTTGGGGAAGGTGGACCCGGCTGGTTTTCTGGGATGAATGGGGCTGGCGGGTGAGGACAGCTTGAGCCTATACTCTTCGGAGTTTAGAAAAATGAGATGCGACCGCCTTGTACAATTCTGACAGGGCTTGACAGCATTAGATGCTGAACCTTCCCCTCATGCAGGGCTCTAGAAAAAGGGAACAAAAACAGAAGTTGCTGGGAAAAGCTCAGCAGGTCTGGCAGCATCTGTGAAGAAAAAAATCAGAGCTAATGTTTTGGGTCCGGTGACCCTTCCTCAGAACTGATGGTGGCTGAGAAAATGTCAGTTTATCTGCAGAAAATAGGGAGGGGAATCCGGTAGGGAGTAAACGATAGGATAGAGCCTGAAGAGAGAGAAGAGCAGTTGGATAGACGGAGTCTAGAAATAGAGAGCCCAGTTTGAAATGGCGAGGAGTCCCACTTAGAGAGGAGCAGGCAATTCTTTTCTCAGGAGGATTGTTAATTTTTGAAATTCTCTTCCACGTGACTAGAGGACGCTGGACTATTGAATGTATTCAAGGCTGACTTAGATATTTTTGGTGACAAAGATGTTCAGGAGTATGAGGGGAGGGAGAGAGGCAAGATAGGCTGTGATCAGCCATGATTTTATTGTTTATGGATCAAACTCTTGGTGTGAAAGGCCTCATCTCTTTCCTAATTCTCTTATGCTGCTATGTTCACTGAGGAGTTTCTCGTTAGATGCTTCTCTTGGAACTGTGCAGGCAGATCACAGCCAAGAGCATTGGCATTAAAAACAAACTGATATTAGTTCCTCCCATCATAAGCCCCCAGACCCTTCCAAGAAAGGAAAAGATCTCTGGAAAAGATGTATTTCTTAGCCTGACTTTGTGAGCTATGCCTGACTGGATGTATTCCCTTCAAGATGAATCGCGTCTGCAGTTTTTGAGATATTTTTCATTTCCATGTGAACAATTGGCTCTAGTGAAATAATCCTAATTGTGCATTTGCAGAAGCTTGAAGGTTTTTGAAATGAAGTAGGGAATTGATCCTGGACTGGTAAATACATTTTACTTAATTAAAAAAAAAGAAACAGAACTGTGATCACTGGGAATGTTACTACAGTGTGTTTATGTGAAGTGTGAGATAGACTGTGGCGCTGCATGTGATGTCGTGTCATTCTGAAATCTGTTCTGGCATTCTTGTGGGAGGAGTTTCCTTTGCAGTAACTGGGAATAGTGTGTCTACACACTCTGTAATCGCCGTCAACATCCATGGGGAGATGTGAGGAGTGACAATAGGCAGTAAAATGGATTACACATCTCAGACTGGAAGCATCGTTAAATCACACTGAGAGAACAACAGTTGCCTCTTGGTGCCTGTTCCTGCATGTGGTGGTTTCCTGCACTTCAGTGCTTCTTTTCTCATTGCAGTGTGGAAAAAATTGCACTCGCAGTGCAAGGAAACCAATGGCATGACACTTCAATACCGGAGGAAGGACTGCCCGATAACCGTGCAAAATATTTCCCGATTTATACTGCCAACACAGTTAATGGTAGGGCCCTGGGGAATGTTGTCAAACAGAGCGATCTAGGGCTGCAAATATATTGTTGCTTCAAAGTGGTGTCGCAGGTAGGACAGGGTGGTGATGAAGGTGCTTGGCTTCATCAGTCAGAGCACTGAGTACAGGAGTTACAGCTGGACAAAACATTGGTAAGGTCACGTTTGGTATGCTGCCATATAATTCTGGTTACCCTGCGATAGGAAAGATGTTATTAAACTGAGAAGGTTGCAAAAAAGATTTACAAGGATGTTACTGAGACTGGAAGATTTGAGTAAGAAGGAGAGGCTGGATAGACTGGGACATTTTTCCCCTGGAGCATGGCATGCAGACGTTATAGACATTTATAAAATCATAAGGGGCATAGGTAGGGTGAATAGCCAAGGTCTTTTTCCATGGGTAGCAGATTCCAAAACTAGAGGGCATAGGTTTAAGGTGTGAGGAGAAAGATTTAAAAGGGTCCTAAGGGGCAACCTTTTCACACAGCGGGTGGTGCGTGTATGGAATGAGCTGCTGGAGGAAGTGGTGAAGATGGGTACAATTACAACATTTAAAAGGCATATACGAGTAGGAAAGGTTTAGAGGATCATAGGCCAAAAGCAGGCAAATTGGACTAATTCATATTGGGAAATATGGTTGGCATGGATGAGTTGGTCTGTTTCCGTGTTGTATGACTCCGTGACTCTGTAACAGTAATTTCCAGCTTCACATGCCCTCAGAACAGAATTTGAGTAAGATTCAAAAAGATAAAGTTGAGTTTGCGGCCTTGAAAAGTTTGTATTGAAGTTTGTGCAGTCATGTTTATTTAGCATAGCTCTGAAAGAGAAATGCCCAAAAGACAAAATTAGTTCCAGTTTCGTGCTTCAGACAAGCCTCCATCACCACTCTCTTCATCGCACTCTATCAGCATGACCTTCTTCTGCTTTCTCCATGTGTTCATCCTTGCTAAATGCACTTGTGGATTAGAGAAGCATACAATTGTTTTAAAAAATACCGTTTTCTGGATGCTGACAAGGTCATTTTTGTGAGCCGGAACAGGTCACGGGTTCCCTTTGCTGAAGGATGTTAGAGAGCATGTGAGTTTTTATGGCAGTGTAATTATGTTATTGTACCAGCTTCCATCACTTCCTCTGGCAGCTCATTCCACATATGCACCACCCTCTGTGTGAAAAATTTGCCCCTCAGGTCCCTTTTAAACTTTCCCCTCTCACCTTAAACCTATGCCCTCTGGTTTTGGACTCCCCTACCCCGGGGGAAAGTCCTTGGCTATTCACCCTATCCATGCCCCTCACGATTTTATAAACCTCTGTAAGGTCACCCCCCAGCCTCCGATACTCTAGGGAAAATAGCCCCAGCCTATTCAGCCTCTCCCTATAGCTGAAACCCTCCAACCCTGGCAACATCCTTGTAAATCTTTTCTACACCCTTTCAAGTTTCACAACATCTTTCCTGTGACAGGGAGTTCAACAGTTGCCCATCAAAGCCTTTTGATTGTCAAGGTGGTCGTTTGCAACACTTCTAGGGGGCAGTTAGATACTGGCAACAAATGCTGGCCTTTGCAGTTTCACAGACTGAGGAGAAGAGATATACCTAAAGCTCTGATACCCTTCACTCATTGTTCGCAGCCCGTGTGTATGCTTTGGAGTGATATATGTGTGTGTTGTTCTAAGCTTACTTTAGCGAGAGGCCAATTTAAACAACCAGCAGCAGACTCTTGCGAGTTTAAAAACAAAGAAGATTATTTATTTACACGGTCATCGTGTTGAGATGATTTATCATTTACATAACAGCCAACTCAAGAAAGGTGCTTTTAAAGGCAATAAGCGTTAAATGGAAAGAATAGCTCAACAGTTCACGAGCCTGGCTTGTCATGGAAGATCTGTCAGTGCAGACAAGCTCAGAAGGAAAAGAAAACGGGAAGAAATATTTGGAAATAAATATACTGGAGCATTGTTGTGAGGGATGCAAACCGAGTCAGGCCAGGACACCTCCTTCACATGTTTTACAGGGTTTCCCCTCGTAAAAGGAGCTCTTTTCCACTTTTCAATTGTAGTTCAAAATGGCTGAAGTCATGTCTAGGGATTGTTGCAGAATTGTTTTGGATATTAGATTGAGATTTTTAGATTTAGATTTTATTGTCGCGTGTACTTAAATATGGAAGTACAGGAGTACAGTGAAAAGTGTATAATGTCACCACACAAGGCCCCATCTCAGGTACCTAGGTACAAAAAACTTAGGTACAAAATAGTATAAAAGAATTAAAAAGTTAAACTTTAAAGGTTAAGTAGAAAAATAAAGCAATAATGTAATATATGAAGAGAGAGAGAGAACTATGAAGGCTGATGTTTCGGGCCTACACCCTTCTTCAGAAATGGGGGAGGGGAAGAGGGTTCTGACCTTCCCCTCCCCCATTTCTGATGAAGGGTCTAGGCCCGAAACGTCAGCCTTCCTGCTCCTATGATGCTGCTTGGCCTGCTGTGTTCATCCAGCTCCACACCGTGTTATCTCAGATTCTCCAGCATCGACAGTTCCTACTGTCTCTGAAGGTAATATGTGAATGTTTTGAAGCTATGAGGTTTGGTATTCGTGACTTTCACATCAGGAGGCTACGTTTCCTTCCAGATGAAGTTTTGGAATCAGACTGGGGTCTTTTAAAAACTTCACAGTCTCCCAATTCTTATCTCAGGCGGAGATAATACTATCTAATCAGCTGCTGTCTTTTCTGATATTTTCTGCAGACTGTCCCGTTTGAAAAATAAAGGGCAGTTGTAAACGTCGCGACTGGTTTGCTTCCAGCAACTTTCCAAAGATGGCGTCGGCTTTTCTTCAGTTTCTGGGCTATTGTTTCTGTCCAGCATCCCATCCGGCTTAAGGCCATCACTGCTTGTATGTCTGAGAAAGACACTTCCAAGCCAAGAATCCATGGTCCGGGTGGTTTCGGGATTTGGGTATTGACACTTGCTAATCTGAAACAGGTCCCGCTGTCACAGAGGTGTGCTACCTGGGTACATGTCCTGTAAGGGGGAGCTGTCCACCCACACTTTTGCAATTCAGAACTTTCTGGAAGCTTGAGAGAGTCTGCGTCTGAGTTATAGAGGCTACCCAACTTTTAGCAGTCGTCTTATCAGTTCATAAGCATTCCTTTTAAATAAAACGTCGTTAGTTCCAGAGACCTCTTGTGTAAACAGAATCCGTGTTTCAAAATATAAGTCAGGTGTACCTTCACTGGACATGACACCAGCGACGCCCCATCCAGGAGGTGAAGAATTACAAAGTGAACTAAATTGCCCGTAGAGTTCAGGGATGTGTAGATTAGGTGGGTTATAGGGGGATCAGTCTGGGTGGGTTGCTCCAAGGGTTCGGTGTGGACTTGTTGGGCCGAAGGGCCTGTTTCCACACTGTGTAGGGATTCTATGATTCTATTCTGTGAATCATTTTTATACTCCTTAGCAGCAAAACCATCCCAGAGAAAATTTCCAGCCTATTTCTCATTCCTCCAGTGCTCACACTTTTGCACCTCAGAGAGCTGTTATGTGCTTCAGCTTTCTCTCCAGCTCTGTAATTTTTACAGTTAGCTTGTAATCAGTTGATGCCCCACTGCATTTTCTGCTTACCCTTTCTTCAAACATCGTAAGGACTATACTTAAGATCGTTTTAGAGGTGTTAGCTTTTATGTGTTTGAGTAAGAAAGACCCTATTACAGTGAAATCTGCACACATCACTTTAGGAGAGATGTGCTGAGTGGCATTATGTCTTTAAGCCCTTTTCGTTGCCGCATTTTGTATATATCAAAGGTGAATGACATTGTAAAGGGAATGGAAAGGTTTGCTGCTTCCTGACACCTTGCCTCCTCATTATTAGTATCTCAGGCACATCCCGAATAGAGTTAGTGCAGAGTAAAGTCGACAGTTGTCAGATGATGGTTGCAGTGCTCCTGTGTCAGTGAAGAGTGGTTCAGCATCAGATATAGATGCAATCACATCACAGTGATATCCGTTTCACACATCATCCATTATTTCCTCTCGGAGTGTGACTACCAGTTTGCTTTCAAATGGTAGTCAGCCCTCTGGGAATTTCTGCTTTCTTGGTTATCAATTATATTGTCAGGATGTACTGCAGAGATAAAGCGAGCGAGACAGAGAGCAAATGATGGCTGTTATGTCTCTTCTAGGTGAGGGTTAGAGTCAGTGAGGAGTCGAAAGGCCAACCAAAATGGTTCATTTATGAGGGATGTTCGAGCGTAAAGGATGAACTCCTCAAAGTGTTTGACATTATTGAGGAGTTTCGACAGGATAGATAGAGAGGAATTCTCTCTCCTGCTGAGGGATTCTCAAGAGGCCAGTTGCTTAAAAATCAAGGCTGGCTGGTTCTGGAAGTGAACTTCTTTGCACAAGGGTTAGTGGGAATCAGGAACACTTTCCCACTTCCACATGAAAGGAAAGTATCACGACTCGGGGTCAATGTGGAATTTGAAAAGGGAAGGTGATAGATCTTTGTGAGGTAAAGACGTTAAAGGACATGGAACCAAGTCCATGTTCAACAACAGCTCAGCCAGGGTCTTTGTAAGTGGGGGGATAGGCTTGAGGGGCTGAATGGCATCTTGGTCCCATGATGCATCCTGAGGCCCCACCTTCACCTGAGGACATATTCAATGTCACTACTTGAGTGAGAGCCTGAGTAAATAATTAAGATGAAAGACGGTGCCTGGCATTTTTACAGTTGGAGGATGTTAATCATTTAGCTGTGATAAGGCAGGCCATAGATGTCACAAGAGCCTGCTATTCTCTGGTTCAGTGGTAGCACCCACTAGACTGAGTCATACCCGTTGTGAATTTGAATTGTCCACTGAACAGGTTTGAGCATATAATCTACACTGACCCTCTAGCGCAGTACTTTGAGAGTGCTGCACTGCCTGGGGGCCACTGTTTGTTTGATAAAGAATCTTGCGAGATACTTTAGCCAGGTTTGGATGCAAAAGTGCGTGTCATTGAGATGCGTGCCATCTCTTCAAATCAACTAGGGTCAGAAAAATGTACAGGGGTTTATTATTTTATACCTCTCCCATGGCCCATCTCCCATCAGATATAAAACAATGGGGCTCAGATTATAGCATTCTACTTCTAGATGTGAAGGTCACAGAAGCACCTCTAATGATTTAGACTCAGAATTTGGAGCTGTCTTTTGGTCATAGTGTGAAATGGAGACCTGGCCTGTGAGTGGATGTGAAAAAATCCCTAATCACAACTTGAGGAAGTGCAAAGGTGTCCTAATCAATATTTTAACCCTCAAACCAACAGGATTGGTACTACTCAGCACTTCGTGGGAAGCTAGGGAAGTGATTGCTGGGCCCCTTGCTGAGATATTTGTGTCATTGACAACCACAGTGGATGTGCCAGAAGACTGGAGAGCGTCTAATGATTTGCCTCTATTTAAGAAAGGCTTTAAGGAAAAGCCAAGGAACTATAGAGCCTGACGTCAGTGGTGGGTAAGATGTTGGAGGGGTTTCTAAGGGACAGGATTTACATGTATTTGGAAAGGCAAGGACTGATTAGGGATAGTCAACATGACTTTGTGTGTGGGAAATCGTGTCTCACTAACATGATTGAGTTTTTGGAGGAGGTGACAAAGAAGATTGATGAAGGCAGAGCGGTAGATGTTGTCTATAATGGACTTCAACAAGGCATTCGACAAGGTTCCACATGGTAGACAGATTAGTAAGGTTAGATCAGGTGGGATCTAGGGACAGCCACCCAATTAGATACAAAATTGGCTTGACGGTACAAGATGGGGCGTGGTTGCAGGGGGTTGCTTTTCAGATTGGGGACCTGTGACTAGTGGTGTGCCACAGGATCAGTGCTGGGTCCATTGCTTTTCACCATTTATGTAAATGATTTTCATTTGAATAAAGGAAGCATGGTTAGTAAGTTTACAGATGACACCAAAATAGGTCATTTAGTGGATAGTGAAGAAGGTTATCTCAGAGCACAACGGAACCTTGATCAGATGGGCCAATGGACCAAGGAATGGCAGGTGGAGTTTAATTTAGATAAATATGAGGTGTTGCATTTCAGCTAGGCAAACCAGGGCAGGACTTATACAGTTAATGGTAGAGCCCCTGCAGAGTGTTGCCGAACAAATAGACCTAGAGGTGCAGGTACATAGCTCCTTGAAAGTGGGGTCGCAGTGAGACAGGGCAGTGAAGAAGGCATTTGGCATACTTGTCATCATTGATTGGAACATTGAGTATAGGAGTTGGAAGATCATGTTACAGCTGTACAGGACATTGGTGAGGCCACTTTTAGAATACTGCGTACAATACTGGTTTCCCTTATTTGTGAAAGGCGTTGTTAAACTCGAGATGGTGCAGAAAAGATTTACAAGGATGTTGCCAGGATTAGAGGGTTTGAGTTATAGAGAGAGGGTGAATAGGCTGGGGATTTTTCTCTGGAGCATCAGAGGCTGAGTGTTGACCTCATAGAAGTTTATAAGATTATGAGGGGCATGGATAGGGTGAAGAGCCAGGGTCTTTTCCCCAGGGTGGGGGAATCCAAAACTAGAGGGCATATGTTTAAAGTGAAAGGGGAAAGATTTAAAAGGGACCTGAGGGGCAACTTTTTCACACAGATGGCGGTGCGTGTATGGAATGAGCTGCTGGTGGAGGCTGGTACAATTACAGCATTTTAAAGGCATCTGGTTGGGTACATAAGAAGGGTTTAGAGGGATATGGGCCAAATGCTGGCAAATGGGACCAATTCAGATTGGGATATCAGGACAGCGCGGACGAGTTGGACTGAAGGGTCTGCTTCCGTGCTGTATGACTCTATGACTTAAAGAGACTATATAGTCGTTATTACACTGACTTTGTGGGAGCATTATGGATGCAAATTAATTGTTACATTTCCTACAGTAGACCAACGACTACACTTCAAACAAAAAGTGCTTTCCCCTCCCCTGAGGTTGTACTGGGCGCTATACAAATGCAAGTCCTTTCCCTGTTTCCCGCTCCAGGCAGACAGCCCGCTCCTTGGCTCCTGCAGTTGTGGGTGGCTTGGTGCGTTGTAGGCTGCTCCTGGGGCTTTAGTTGTGGATGTGACATTTTACCGCAGCCGGGAGGCAGAAATGAGGCCGGTTTTCGGCTCTTAAACCGCCAGAAGCTCGAAAGCGCTCAGCCTCAACCCTCGACTCTCGCTAACTGTTGTTCTTGTCGCTTTTTGCTATGTGATGGTCCGGCGCTGGCACCTGGCGTGAGTTTGAATGATTGTCGTTATTAAATAAATTTGAAAGTTGCTTGATCTGTAGCCTTCTGGAGAGTCCTTGCTGGTAATTCACTGAGTGTGGAGTTTGTGCAGGTACTTAATACACGACAGCATGGCAGCACTTCAGGCTGCAGAGCCGAAAAAATGATGTTTTTGTTTTCCAGTTTTGCCATCCATCACCGCAGAACCTATGAGTGGCTTCCATCCCCACTATATTACAGCAGAAAATGAGTTACAAAGTGTTAGGGAGTGATTTACAGAAGATCCAGCCCTCACTGGCCCAGTTGTCTGCACAGAATGCCTATGGAATTCACTGCCACAGAAGGCTTTGGAGGCCAGGTCATTGAGTACATTTAAGACTGAGATAGACAGGTTCTTGATTATCGAGGGTTACTGGGAGAAAGCAGGAGAATGGGGTTGGAGGAACTTATCAGGCATAATTCAATGGCGGAGCAGACTTGCTGGGCCGAATGGCCTAATTTCTGCTCCTGTGTCTTATGGTCTTAAAAGAGGAGAGCTTCCTGATTTGGAATCAATCGACTGCTGTGGTTGATTGTAAAAGTCACTCGCTCTAATTTTTGATCGGTGTGAGCAAGAGGCGCCACTCGCGTGCAGTTGGGGTTATTGTAGATTGTCCTAGAAGAAGTGCTGCTGGTCAGTACTGCGGTATAAATATCCCACAGGGGACTCAGCTCAGTATTTGGTTCCAGCTGCTGGGCTCAGGAGAGGAAGGAAGTTGAAAATGCGTGGTTTGAAGTTGTTTGCTTCCTAGCCGTGACTCAATTGACGATGGTTGTCCTTAGGAATTCAATGTTGGGCCTGGATGTACGAAATGATGAGAAATGTGACCAACTTAATTTTGTTTACAAATACAGCTACGTGTGTGTGTGCGTGTGTTTGTGTGTGTGCGCACGCGCGTGTGTGTGTGTGTGTTTGTGTGTGTGTGAGAGCATCAGGACAGGATATTGTCCTGGAATTAGTCAAAGAAGATCAGATTTCCTCCTTTTCCTGCCCTTTGTGATCATTAAAGTCATGGCAGGCAGAGGTCAGTGTGCTGGGGTCAAAGGTAAGTGGGGCCCTCAGTGCATGATGGGAAAAAATGGACCGCCTCCTTCAGCAATGTGGTTGAGGGACATAAACAGAAAGAGGGAAAGACGGAGAAAGAAATAGTGGGAATGGGGGGCACAAACAGAATCGAAGATGGCTGAATTCAACAAATTGTCTGGAATTAAGGATCCAATCGTGACCGCGAAACTGCTGCTGATTGTCAGAAAAACCCATCCGGCTGGCTCATGACTTTTAGGGAAGGAAACTGCCATCCTTACCTGGTCTGGCCTACATGTGACTCCAGACCCACAGCAATGCAGATGACTCTTAACAGGGTAATAGGGGTGGGTAATAAATGCTAGCCCAGGCAGCGAGGCCCACATCCTGTGAATGACTAAACCAAAAAAAAGAGAATGGATTAAAAGAAAGATGGGAGAAAGAGACAAGGGGGAAGAAAAGCAAGAAAACAATTTCAAAAATGTAATAAGCTTCGCTGAAGAATTTGGCTTTGGGAAGGAGACTTTATATTTTCCATGGATTCTCCTCTGGGACTCGTGGTTCATGGGAAGATTAGTATGGGAGCTTCCAATGAAAATAAAGCAGTTTCTTAACCCCTCGACAGTGAAGTTTTTCGGCATCCTCAATCACAGCTTGCTGTGTCTCTCTCTCTTCTCGGCACAAGTTGGTGTTTTGGTGTAAATGTAAATCTGTGCTAAGGGCATGTGCTGCGAACGTGCTCTCACTTTTCCAACTCCTCCAGCAAATCCTGATTTTTATTGTTTAGTGACCGAGGGCTCTGTGTACTGATTGCAAATAAGGTCGGCCAAGTAATCCTCGTCAAAAAGAGCTCGCTGATCGAGGCTGTTAATCTGATCCAATCAGGGAGCCCTGGCTGACACATATAACTGTCAGGGATGCTGACACTCTGGTACCTGACTCTGAATGAGGCAGTACTACAGTCAAGGACTGTTCATGCGTATATAAAGGGTGGCTTGGTGACGGCCTCTGTGGAGTTATTTCAGTGGCGATGAGAGTAAAGCAGGATCCTGAAGAAATTCGCTCGCAACAGTCACCTTTGAACTGGGGTAAGCATGTCTTACGTCATGCCCTTTGATTGAAACGTGTGACTCATTTGAGCCTGTCGTTGAAGACTGGGCCCAGTATGGCGAAAGAATGCCTATTTAATTCCGTCCAAATGATTTTGAGATGAAAAGCAATGAGTAATTCTTAAGGCATCTGTGGAGCTGCAGCTTATTGTGTTAATAGGAGCCTTATTTTCCCTGAAGCGCCGAATACTAAAACCTTTCAAGAGTCGATGGAGGTAAGTAAGGAATATTACGACACAAGCCTGCAACAATTCTGAGATGTTATCGTTTTTATTCAGGAATTCAAGAACCAGGGGAATCCATGTCGGGGATTTTTGGCTAGGTTAAGATGACTGAAAGAGGCATGTGACTTAACCTTTAATGAGATGCTGAGAGACCGTTTGGTATGGGACATTAATGACGTAACCATGCAAAAGCACCTACTAGCTGAAGCCCAACTGGACTTCAAACAGGCACGACAACTGGCTTTATCATTGGAAAATGCGGTGAGTGGAGCATATGAGATGCAGGGTATTCTGATGGAAGTGGACAGTCTCGCCAGTCTGACTGAGTTTGGGGAACACCATTTGAGTGAAAGCAATTGTACGGCCTCACTCAGTACATATCCTGAACAGAGGGACTCTGAGGCCAGCCCACAGCAAAACCCCAAAACAAAGCCAAGCCTGGGCCAAATGGTTAAAATTTTCTTCAAGATCCAGGCCAGCAAGCCATGGCAGTTGTTGCTGGTCAATGACTCGAGACGGCAAAAGAGTCCCACTAGGCCTGAATGGACTAAGAGAATCATAGGCCGGTATCCACCCTGACAGGCCCAATTCCCCCAGGTTTGGCATACTTAAATTGTTTGGCAACATCCAAATCAGAACCAATCAAAATAAATGTCTGGTTGAATGGTCACCTGGTTCTAATGGAGGTCGATACTGGTGCGGCCGTATAAATGATCATAGAATCTGTTTTTAATAAAATTTGCACTGGACACCAGGCTTTATGTTTCTGTGTGGTCAGTGTCTCACAGTGTGGTCAATGTCTCTGTGTCTCACTGTGCAGTCAGTGTCTCACCATGCGGTCAGTGTCTCACAGTGTGGTCAATGTCTCTGTGTCTCACTGTGCAGTCAGTGTCTCACCACGTAGTCAGTGTCTCACCGTGCGGTCAGTGCCTCACTGTGTGGTCAATGTCTCACTGTGTGGTCAGTGTCTCTGTGTCTCACCGTGCAGTCAGTGTTTCACCGTGCGGTCAGTGTCTCAGTGTCTCACTGTGCAGTCAGTGTCGCACTGTGCAGTGTCTTAGCGTCTCACCATGCGGTCAGTGTCTCAGTGTCTCACTGTGCGGTCAGTGTCTCACCATGTAGTCAGTGTCTCACCGTGTGGTCTGTGTCTCACCGTGCGGTCAGTGTCTCATCATGTGGTCAGTGTCTCAGTGTCTCACTGTGCAGTCAGTGTCTCACCATGTAGTCAGTGTCTCACCGTGCGGTCAGTGTCTCACCGTGCGGTCAATGTCTCACTGTGTGGTCAATGTCTCACTGTGTGGTCAGTGTCTCTGTGTCTCATCGTGTGGTCAGTGTTTCACCGGGCGGTCAGTGTCTCAGTGTCTCACTGTGCGGTCAGTGTCGCACTGTGCGGTCAGTGTCTTTGTGTCTCACCATGCGGCCAGTGTCTCTGTGTCTCACTGTGCGGTCAGTGTCTCACCATGTAGTCAGTGTCTCACCGTGTGGTCAGTGT
>JAHRHZ010000069.1:3512357-3541024 GCA_024137785.1 Ginglymostoma cirratum | reverse complement strand
CCGTGTGGTCAGTGTTTCAGTGTCTCACCGTGCGGTCAGTGTCTGACTGTGTGGTCAGTGTCTCACTGTGCGGTCAGTGCCTTACTGAGGGTCTGTATGTGTCAGTCTCCATTTTTAATGAACTATGAAAGTGTAATCAGTCTTCCTGAAGATCATTGGGTGTGACGGTATTGAAAGAGCAATGATATAAGCGATGGGCCAAATGCTGGGTGAATGCCATGCTGGTGCTCTGCGTGTGGAATGGGACCTCCCTCTGTGCACATCGCTGAGGCCAACGTCCTGGGAAATGTATCAGCATTGAGAATATCAGACTGCTGTCCCTCCTATCTGCTGAACCCTTCCACACAAACCCTCTGTACATTCGGCAGATATCCCCATCTGCATTCAGTATGGCAATTCGAACTTATAATGGAATACAAACTCGTGACTGACAATTTTTCATTTTTTATAAAGACTGAATTTGTTGATGTGAGTCGTGAGGAAGAACTGGAGGGCTGCTGGTGACTTCAAAGGAACTACAATGTGTTTTGTCCCCCACCATTGCTTTTCCTCAAATGCATGACTCATTCTGATGCAAATTCCCATTAATCGAGAGGGCTGCCATCTCGGAAAATTGAATGAAATGCTCCTGTGTTGCTGTGGGACGGAAACGGAATCAAGCTCTAGTTGGTAGTCAGTATCCTGAGTCCTGAGTTTTGCGAAAGTTAGTTTATGGCTCTCAGGATTAGTTGTGAATTTTGTCCGTGTGTGAGTTGGTGGAGATGGTGGTGTGAGGAACATTAGGACCCTTGTGCTCTGCAGAGCTATGCAATGATTAGTAATTGGATCGATGGGGTGGCCTGCACAACACAACCGTTCTCAAGGCCCAGCATAGTCCTGCAAAGTACCATCTGCTAAGGACAAGTGTTTTTATAGCTGCACTGAGTCACCGTAATTCCACGCAATGCTGCATTCAGTCACCACAACTCTGTGCCAAGCTGCCAACAGTCTCTGTAACTCCATGCCAGGCTGTGTTCAGACTTTGTAACTATGCAACGCTGAAATGCTTTGCTATAACTCAGTGCACTGGTGCATTTAGCCTGTTCGCTACCTGCAGTGCTACATTCAGTTCCTGCAAGGTACCGCAGCCCCTCTGTGTACAGAATGTTAATGTGCCATGAAGCTGCTGAAATGTGGGGGATTTGTTCTGTTCGGTCCGTAGTGATGCTAATGGCATATCGCTTCACGCCTGGTGTATTGTTCAAGGGTCAGTGGCACTGTTCGAGCAGCAAGGTATTGTCCAGTAGTCCAACCGTTTATCCCTCCCTAAACGCTACCTTAAAAGGTAAACCCGATTACCTGGCAGTCCATGTTTGTGGGATCTTGCTGTGCAAGAGCTGGACTTTGGGATTGGTTTTATTGTCAGGTGCTACCCGAATGAGTGCAGTGAAAAGTTTGTGTTGTCGACTCTCGGTGCCATCTTAGGTACAAATAGTTTAAGTGTTTGTGACAGAATTGAAATAGGAGAGAAGAAAAACACACTCGCTTGGGAATACAGAGTTTAAAAGTCCAGAATGAGAATAAACAGTGTCCCTAAAGTGCTCAAGTTTTTGTCCCCTCCTGCTGAGTCTGTGCCCACCACGAGGAAAGAACACTAGGCCTCCGTTCTCTTCTAGACTCACCTCCAGGACTGTTTCCCCACCAGCCAGCCCAGGCTCGTCCCCATTCCCTGCTCCCCGCTCCAGGACTTGCCCCACTCCCAGCTCCCTGATCTGGGACTTGCCCCACTCCTGCTCCACTCTCCGGGACTCACCCTGCTCCCCGCTCCCCGCTTCCCGCTCCCCGCTCCCCGCTCCGGGACTCACCCCACTCCCCGTTGCCTGCTCCAGGACTTGCCCCGCTCCAGGACTCACCCGATTCCCTGGTCCCATGCCCCACTCCGGGACTCGCCCCGCTTCCGCTCCGGGACTCGCCCTGCTCCTGGACTCGTCCCGCTCTCCACACTGTGACTCACTCCCCCTCCCCCCTACCCGTTCCCCACTCCAGGACTCACCCCCCCCAGCCGCTGCCCACTCCCCACTCTGGGACTCATTCCGCTCCCCGCACTGGGACTCGCCCTGCTCCCCGTTCCCTGCTCCGGGACTCACCCTGCTCCCCTCTCCCCACTCAGTGACTCACCCACCCCACCGTTCCCCACTCCAGGACTCTCCCCACCCCCCACTCCCCACTCCCCACTCTGGGACTCACCCCATTCCCCGCTCCCTGCTCCAGGACTCGTCCCGCTCCCCGCTCCCCACTCTGGGACTTGCCCCCCTCCCTGCTTCGGGACTCGTCCCGCTTCCCGCTCCCTGCTCCGGGACTAACCCCGCTCCCTGCTCCGGGACGCTCCCCGTTCCCCACTCCCTGCTCCGGGATTCGCCCTGCACCCCACTCCTCACGCTGGGATTCAGCCCATGCTCTCTCTACTCCCCGTAATGTAATTGGGGATGGGCCTGGAAACAGAAGTGCTCATGTTCCCGCCTGTTCCATCCAGCTGTTCCCCACATTACCTGGAAAAACCCTGCAGTCCCACTGGTTCCTGACAGCTATGCAACATTCGAGCACGTGCCCTGTGCAAACTGCCAGTGGTATATGCTTCGACAGGTACATGCACTGTGTTTCATAGAATCCCTGCAGTGTAGGAAAAGACCATTCAGCCCATTGAGTCTGCAACAATCTCCAAAGAGCATGCTACCCCTACTCTGACCCTATTACTGTGGCTAACCACACTACAGGGTGATTTAGCATGGCCAATCCATGTACCCTGCACATCTTTGGACTGTGGGAGGAAACCGGAGCACCCGGAGGAAACCCACGCAGACAGGGGGAGAATGTGCAAACTCCGCACAGCCAGTCGCCTGAGGGTGGAATTGAACCCGGGTCCCTGGTATTCTGAGATGAGAGGGCTAACCACTGAGCCACTCGTTCTTTATTTGTGATGGCTCAATGATAGCTGTGTGCAGGGACGTCTTGAGCTGTTCCATAGTTGCCCGCTTTCTGAGGAAGAGTTGGTTTGAGAGGCGTCCTTAGCTCCTCTCCAGGGTTCATTCACGACACCACTCTATGTGTTGTTTATTAAAGACACGCAACCTGCCAGCACCTTGATGGTGCTTTGCTTATTCCATGGCATCAGTGTGTAAACCATGTGCTAACTCCTTTCCTCAAATGAGCAACAGCTGCTGAACCTATTGCTTTCCATTAATAAAAAAACTCAACGTTTATGACCTTACAAGCTTTGACCAACCTCGAGAGCTAGGAAACAGGAGCAGAGCCAGGCCATTCAGCCCATCCAGCCCATCATGTCTAATGCACCACTTTGTTGGATCCTGACGGACTGTCTATCCCACCACCACTCTGCCGCCCTATCCCCACATCCCTGGATATCCATTGCCACCTCAGAATCTTACCTCTGGTAAGATGGCGGTGGCGTAAAGTTTCTGAGCTCCATCTACTTTTCTTTCCATTTCTTTTCTTTTCGTTTCTCATCTGTTTTGTTTTGCCTGCCTCTCGGTGAAGAGCTGGGCTTGTGACAATGGCGTCGGCGACAGCGAACGGGCACGCCAGCGCGGACGCGTGGCTGCGGTGTCAGAGGAGAGTTCGGCAGCGTCTGCGCCCAGCGCTGACTCGCGGAGGCGGCGTCGGTGAGGGGCGAGTTTGGGCCCAGCGCGAGACCCGGCGACATCGGCAGCGGCTACGTCGGCGAGGGTGGGCCTGAAGCAGACTCGTGGCGACGGCGGTAGAGTTGAGTTTGGGCCGGTGCGGTACCTGGCGGCGTCGGTAGCGTCTGCCTTGGCGAGGACCGGTGAGGACCCGTAGTGGGTGGAGGCGAGATGGCACTGAAAAGTGGGCAACTTTCATTCCAGTGACAGCAGCGTGGCAAAGGGGGCCTGAGCCTGGCCACCAGGCCCACGGCCCAGGATGGAGCACTCATCAAGAAGGACTGTAGAGCTGGACACTTTCTTTATTTCTTCGTTTTCTGCCTTCGCATTCTGTGTTTGGGATTTTTTTGTGTTTAAGATGGAGAGTGGCGACACTATGCAACGCTTTTCACTGCATATCGTAACAAAACATGACAATAAATACATCAAGTCCAATCAAATCTATTGATTTATCCAGTGAGTATAGTCACCGAGAGGGCCTCAGGAGCGCCCTAGGTAGAGAGGTTATAGGAAAGGATGAATGAGGCTCTGCCTCAGCTCAGTGGCACCTCATTCCTCCTCTGGCCCTGAAAAACCATACGAGTTTACTGAAGGTTGGAGCACAGTCTGTAGTTTGAGAGGTGAGCTGCTCTCTCAAATAGAGCCCGCTCTCTCTCCCTGTGTCAGGTGCTTGTAAAATTATTCAAGAATGAACAAGGTTGTTGTCTCTGGAGCATGGTTAACATCTATCCTTTAAACAACATTCATTTTCTAAAAAAAAAGCTCGCATTATCTAGTTGGTACAACGTTACTGTTTGTGGGAGCTTGCTGTGTGCAAAATCATGTTTCCTGAGTTGCTGTGAGCTGTTTAATATTCCGGGTCTCATTGTGCAATTTAGAGTTTGCTGAGGGAAGGGAAATATTAACTGTTTCGATGAAATATCTTACTCTCAATACAAGGCTGCAAAAGTGAGCAGAACTTGTGACATTGTCTCACCACGATGGTGTTGCACCTCACCGTCAGACTTAAACCCTTACTTCCCCAGGTATAGCTCCTTGAAGGTGGAAAAGCACCTAGATAAGGTGGCTAAGAAGGCATATGGGATACTTTCCTTTATTGGCTAGGGCATGGTGTACAAGGAGCTATATAAAATGCTGGTTGGACCACAGCTGGTCACACAGCTGTGTGTGGTCACCACATTTTAGGGAAGGACGTGATTTCAGTACAGATGGTATAGATGAGATTTACCAGGATGCTGTGCGGACTGGATGGTCTGAGCTGTGAGGAAAGATCGGATAGGCTGGGATTGTTTTCCTTGGAGCAGGGAAAGTTGAGAGTGGACCTGAGAGAGGTGTATAAGATTATGAGAGGCATAGATAGAGCTGGACTTTCTCTATGAACAGGAGGGTCAGTAACCAAGGTGTCACAGGTTTAAGGTAAGGGGCTGTAGACTAAGAGGAGATATGAGGAGAATTATTTAGAAGCCAGATGTTGGTGGTAGTCTGGAACTCACGGTCCAAAAGGATGGTTGAGTCAGAAACTCTTTCTCCCACTCTCTCTCTCTCTCTCTCTCTCTCTCGGACACACTCCAACCTCCCCAACTCCCTCTCACACACACGTGTGCAGACACATGCACAAACACACATGCACGCACACAGACCCACGCACACAGATGCACACATACAGACACGCACACACACAAGTACATGCACCCGCACGGATGGATATGCACATATACACGCACACACAGACACACACGCATACACACACAGACACGCAGACGTATACACACGCGCACACACAGACACACACATACACACATGCACGTGCGCACACACAGACACGCGCACACGCACACGCACGCACGCACACGCACACACAGACACATAGAGTCGCTCTTTCGTACACAGACACAAAGGTACACAGACACAGACACACATTCACTGTCTCTCTCTCTCATTCACATACACACACTCTGTCTCTCTCCCTCACACATAGACTGTCTCTCAGACACACTCTCTGTGTTGAGAGAGGCAAAAGATTGCCTCTATAGCCCCTCAGATGCAGAATGGTGCAGACAGAATACCGGAGGTTACAAAATGGCGGGGGCAAGAGCCTGGAAATAGAGCCTTCCTTTTGTTAAGGGAGAAGTACTGCAGTTATCGGAGATCTGAAATTAAGAAGAACAGACATGCAGAAAATAGTGGAAATGCCTGGCAGATCAAGCAGAGAGAGAAACCAAGTTAACTGCTCAATCAGTAACAATCCTTCCCCAGTACTGAGGGAGGATTGAGATTCAAACAGAAGAGGTGGGGGAGACTGGAAGATGAAGGAAACAGCAGCTGTGTGATGGGGTGGAGTGAGAATGAAGTTAAATAGCAACTTATCGTGCAGAAATGGGAAAGGTTATGGAAACAGATGAGAATAGAAATGGAAAGCCAGAAGTGCTGTCCTTTGGCTGACAACCTCTACCCAGGTCCTGTTCACCGTCTCCGGTGGATTTTAACGGTATTGTATCTCACAGAGCATGGGTGAGACTACATCCTTGTGACTTAAATGCAAATTACTCCTCGAAATACCTCATTGCCTGATGATTTACTTACACAAGTGCAACGCTGACCACTATCTTCAGTTTATCCAGCATCCCAGAACGGAGTGTGTCCGACAGTGGACTGCAGTTCACTGCCAAAAATGTGTGTACTAACTGGGGAGTAAACAGTATCTCATCATCACCCTGGTATCCATGCTCAAAGGGTCTGGTAGAACGTATGGTGCACACGAGAAAATCACTGCCCAGTCAGTGTTCAGCAACAAAACAAGATTTTTACATTGTCCTGCTGGATAGTTGTGCGACGTCTGTAGAGAAAGGGTTACCATCTCCAGTGCACCTTATGTTTGGAGAATGAAAGAGATACACAAGTGAGCAGGTAGAGAATGGCTAAAACTGAGCGTTGGGTGTGACTTAGAAATGCAATTACTTGGGTAGCCCAGTGAAGATTTTACAAGGTGCAACTAATCCAGCACATATGGAGTCTTTACTGATTATGGTGCTAATTTGCAAAGGAATCAGAAACTGACCCAGACGAATGCACAGCCCATTAACCATGCACAGAGAGAGAACGCACTGATGATTGTGCAGTGATGGTGAGTGAAAACAGTCAGCAACAAGACCACGAAGATGTCAAACAGGAGCAACTGCGCCCATCATGTCTCTCTGCAGACAAGTATGCAGTCACCAACTCAAGACAAGTTGTCAAATCTCCAAAGCATTGCGTTGATGTATGTATTGTTAACTTTGTAAACTCTGTTTTTACCTGTTTGTATCATTATCAAGTCAGCAACACGTATCTGTGTACAAGCGTGGGATTTGTTTTATTTTTGGTAAAGGGGGTGCTTTATCTCACGGTCAGTGTGTTGGTACAATTTTATGAGACAAGTTCATGGCGTCAACACTGTATCATACCTGAGGTTATAAAGGTTTCAGATTTCATCCTAACTAGGACCACTTGAAGCATGACATGTTGATAGAAATGTGCTGCTGTTTGTGACCAAAATGCTTAATGTTAGCCCAGCCTGTGACTATATTCGTGAGCTGCACTAAATCTGGTGGATCCTTCAATACCACCTCACCCACATCCTTACACTACAAGGGAGAGCATAAGCATCAGGTAAAGGTACCCTGCCAGAGGTAAGACTCATATCACAGGGGTGTACTTGCCCAGTGTGCTGGTCATCATTTACCCCTTATACAACACGAGCGAACCAGATGACCTGGTCACTTATTGAAGGCTGCATTTTCTTAACCAACGCCACCACTGGGTGGGGCCCTTCACCCACATGCGCAAAATAGGGCCGGCACTGAGCAAAATTAGTAACGTCACCAGATCGCCTCCACTGTCCAATGGTGACACTTGCATTGTCCTCCCTTCTCCATAATGCAGGAAACAAAGGAGGAAGAAAAAAAGGTGTGAATTTACTGCTTTGTATGTGTAAGGCGATAACGCCTGTATCCTCTGCCTTTTGAGGAAGGGAGTTGCAAAGACTCGGAGAGAAAAAGATGTTTCTGTAAATAGGCATCCCCTTACTTCTAAACTATGACCCCTAATTCTAGCATCTCCCACAAGAGGGAACATGCTTTCAACATCCACCCGATCAAGGCCCCTCAGGATTTTATATATTTCGATTAAATCATCTCTTTTGGAATACTGCATTCAGTTCTGCTGTCCCTGTGTAGGAAAGATGGTGTTAAACCTGAAAGGTTCAGAAAAGATTTGCAAGGATGTTGCCGGGGCTGGAGGGTTTTGAGCTATAGGGAGATGCTGAATAGTCTGGGGCTATTTTCCCTGGAGCATTGAAGGCTAAGGGTGACCTTATACAGGTTTATAAAATCATGAGGGGCATGGATAGGGTCAATAGCCAAGGTCTTTTCCCCAGGGTAGGGGAGTCCAAAACCAGTGGGCATAGGTTTAAGGTGAGAGGGAAAATATATACTTAAGGGGCAACCTTTTCACGCAGAGGGTGGTGCATATAAGGAATCAACTGTCAGAGGAAGTGGTGAAAGCTGGTACAATGATAACATTTGAAAAGCATCTGGATAGATATAATGAATAGGAAGGGTTTAGAGGGATATGGGCCAAATGCTGGCAAATGGGACTAGATTTATTTAGGATATCTGGTCGGCATGGACGAGTTGAACTGAAGGGTCTGTTTCTGTGCTGGACATCTCTATGACTCTATGATTCTTCTAAACTCCCAAGGATACAGGTCTAACCAGCCTAGACTTTACTCATAAGGCAATCCATTCATTCCAGGTATTAGACTTCTCTGATGATAACGACTATAACCGATGATCTGCCCTGGACTTCCCACATAAATGCAACATCAAGAAGGCACAACAACGCCTCTTTGTCCTCAGGCGGCTCAGGAAATTTGGCATGTCCATAAGGTCCCTCACCAACTTCTACAGATGCACCATTGAAAGCATACTGTCCGGGTGCATAACGGCCTGGTATAGCAACTGTTCTGCCCAGGACCGTAAGAAACTACAGGAGGTGGTGTGCGCAGCCCAGACCATCATAGAAGCCAACCTTCCATTCATGGATTCTATTTACCCAGCTCGCTGTCGCAGAACGGCGGCCAACATCATCAAAGACCCTTGCCACCTGATAATGACCTCCTGCAACATCTTCCATCAGGCAGAAGATACAGAAGCCTGAACACACCTACAAGCAGGTTCAGGGACAGCTTCTTTCGGCCTTTATCAGTCTGATGAATGGACTGTAGCCTCAAATGATGTAACCTGTATGCCTCTGGTATAATCTGTACATCCTTTGCTTGCTGTGATCTGCCTGTACTGCTCGTAAACAGGGCTTTTCACTGTATTTCAGTACACGTGACAAAAAAAATCAAAATCAAATCAACTGCTTCCAAAGCATTAACACCCTCCCGTAAGTACAGTGACCAGTGCTGTACACAGTATTCCCGATGCAGTCTTACCAATGCCCAGTATAACTGAGGCATAACCTCCATACTTTTGTATTTATTTCCCCTCACTATAAAACAGAACATTCTATTAGCTTTCCTGCTTTCCACTTTCTGTTTTAAGAACTACTTTCTTGACATCTCCTGGTGACCTTATGCGTAGACACCCCCAGATCCCTCTGCCCCTGCAGTCCCTTTAAATTTGTAAGCACTTATTGTGTATTGCTCTCCTGAACAATGAATGAATAAATGCCCCACCACGGTTCGTTTTATTGTGTCCTTTTAACACATGTGCAGCTTGCTGTAGAAGGTGCAGTTTAGGGGAACCATCGACCCTTTGCAACTGAACATCACTGCTTTCTCCATATTGCGAGCGGGACTGAGATTGGAAGAGATTCCCATCGATCAATGGATGTGGAAAACCAACTTGTCAGCAAAACGAATTTGTGGCATGCTGATTTAACACCCTCCAAGTAAAAAGCTGCATTGGAACTGAAGCTTTCAAGCTTGAATAGAGACTAACCACATGTTTCATCCTTTGCTGAACCTGCCAGATCTAGGAACAGGAGGAAAGTAATGCTGACTGAAGTCTGTGTCTGATTTACAACACAGAAACGGACCAACTAGCCCGTCCCGGACAATGCTGTATCTGAGGTTCCTCACACTATTTCACCTGAACCTTCGACAGGATCTCTACATTCCTTCCCCCCTTGTGTATTGATTTAGTTAAATACTCCCCTTCAATGCCTCAGTTACTCCTTATGGTTGTGACATCCACTTTCATATCACCCTCTGGGTGAAGATGTTTCTCCTTGGTTTATAGAAAGAATCATAGAACCCCTGCACTGTGGAAACAGGCCCTTGAGTCCAACTAGTCCACACTGACCCTCAGAGCATCCCACCCAGACCCATTCCCCTATAACCGACCTAATCTACAGATCCCTGGACATTATGGGGCAATCCACCTAGCCTGCACATCATTGGACTGTGGGAGGAAACCGGAGCACCCGGAAGAAACCCACGCAGACACAGGGAGAATGTGCAAACTCCACACAGACTATACTTATGGTTCCCAGTTCTAGTCTTCCCGTGGATCTTGACATCTAATGCCTTTTGCTTCTGAAAACTTCGATAGGTCACTCTTCAGTCTTCTTCTCTGCAGAATTTGCTGCCAGTTAGGGTTGTATTTTGGGAGATTTGGTTATCTCTGTGTCAGGATACAAAAAGCTACAAGATTTGCCCCTTGAGAAATTAAGAGCAGTCAATGATGGGAGGCAATATTCACATTATCTGGAAGAATTGGCCTTTCTGCATGCTCTCTCATACAGCATCATCACCGTCCGAAAGAACTTTAAGAAAATCCTCCTGTGAGTTTTTTAGTTGTGTGTTAAAGGGTCAGCAATGGTTCAGTTAACACTGTTTGGCTGTGAGTCAGGAGGTAGTACGTTCTAGCCCCACTCCAGAGCCTTTGGAAATCTAGCTCAATACTTCAGTATAACATTGAGCAGACGCTGCGCTGGTAGCGATGCTGGGCAGAATCTGATAGGGGTCTGATTGATGTGGCCTGTAGCAAGATGGATGGGCAGAATTGGATAAAACATTCAGCGACTCCTGACTCCAGAGATCATCCAAATCTTGACCTCTAAACCAAAGCTGTACCTGCTCCTCTTGGAACAGAAGGAGAGCAGAGCAGCTCACCTCACTGTCCCGAGAGAGTTATCTTCCCTTCGACGTCACAAAGTACATTTTCTCATTCGCCTTAGCCCTGTTGGTGGAAATCAGATGTTGCATTTTAGTCACTGTAGTGATTGTAACGGGGGCCAGGTAAATCTCATGCCTCTGCCACTCATCATAACCGCGTCAAAGATGCCGATGCAGATTCCCCGGGTTCTCGAACAGGTGAATAAAACTGATAGCGTTTCAGAATTAGAGGAGGCTTGGGGTTGCAATATTATTTAACCGACTTGGTCAACTCTTGAAATGTTTTAGTATCCGGGAAACTTCGGGCCCTAATAACCAACAAAGCTGTGAGCCCACAGACCATCAGGCGAATTGCTTGTTGCTCTTCACCTGTCCCAAAGTCGTTTGCCTGGAAAAAAATTATCACGTTCTTTCCACATGCTGGGCCCAGCCTTCAACAGCAGGATCGAATGAATCAACTCCCCAAATAATATCATGATGCCAGAAATACTTACTCCCAACTCAAAGATGACTGTTCTGAGCGAATTTTCTTTAGGAGCATACTGTTTTCCCTTGTTGCCACTGAAATAATTCCACACAGGCCAGTACCCCATCACCAAGTCACCATTTATTTACATATGCAGAGTACATGGGCCCTGACCAGCCAGCTCAAAGCTAGTCCCTGGAATGAGGAGAACCCTCTGAATCTGTCAGCCAGGGCTCCCTGATCGGTCCGGGTTAACAACCCCAATCAAGGATCTCATAGTCAATAAGATCCATCTGGCCCTCATTACGATCACTACAAATACATTCTAATAATTACAGATATTCCAAGGTGCACTTCGACAATGGTGGTAAACCACTTTGGAGCCTTCGGAAAACATGAGAGTTGCTGTGCAAATGTGAGCGATTTCTTCATTAATTGCACAGTCGAGCAACAGGCAGAGCACTGGCCTCACACAGACATGCTACCACAGTTCAGTCACAAAGCTGTGTTCTGTAACGGGAGTTGCACAAATTTTTTGTCAGCAGTAGAACTCCAGCGACAGTGGGTGTGAGACACATTAAGGCCCATGTTAGATTGTCTGCAGCAGCATATGTGGGTGAACTGACAAGTGTTGTAATTTGGAAATGTAACTTGACCGTCAGCACTTCTTGTAGTTTTACTTCAGTTATGACAGCTGGCCCCAGATTCCTGTTTGTGCTGTCGATGTAGGTAGGTCCAGGCGTTGCAAATCACTCAATTAATCAGCGGTGACAAATAGGCCAAGCTTTGAACTGACCGTTAAACAACGAATTAAGTTATTCTATTTTCCAGGCTCTGCAGTCTGGATCTGTTCATTACCCTTTGTCACCCTCTTCAGTAGAACCAATCACACTTCAAATATTCCCAACAAATGAATTTCAGTAGAAGCTTTCCAGACACTTGCCTTGTGTAGGGCATGTGACCTACACATAATGTGACGAGAAGTGTTCAGATAGAAAACTCCTTCTGCATCGCTGCGTAGTTCTGGGGAGCGTATTTTTACATCTGCCTGCATAACGGAAAAATTCTGCCTCTGTTTAGAAGATGGTAGAACGGATTTAAAACAGTGCAAGGGGAGTTGGAAATCAGTTGGAAAGGGAGTTGGAACTGCACGGCTCAGTACTGTGGTGGCCCAGCGTTCCCACCAGAAGCTCCTTATGCTGTCTTGTGTGCTACCAGGAATGGGGTTTCAGAGGAACCTATGGATTGGGAAGGGCCTGGGGTTTGATCTTCTAAAAATCTCATGACTCACTGTTAGGAACTGTCGGGATTATCCCCGTTGCCTGTTTAACCCGGCCCATCCTAGCTGCTGAACCGTTGGTTCACCGGCTTTCCAGAATGAAGTGGGAGTAATGCCTGTTCCCAATGTCAAACTTACCCTTCCATGTTACTCTGATGCTGTGGGGCAAATTGTGAATGTTCTCCTGGTGTTAATCTCACAGACTGCCTGGTTCAGGCAAGAAATGACCAGTTCTACGCTGTAGGATCAATGCCAGTCTTTCAACACTGGATGTGCCATATTAGAATCACCCCACTTCCAGAGATGTCTCGCCCATAGCCTCCCTCCACTCATAGAATCATACAGTGCAGAAGAGGCCCTTCGGTCCATTGAGCCTGTGCCAGTCAAAAACAACCACCTAACTATTCTAATTCACTCAGAGGTAGCAAGAACTGCAGATGCTGGAGTTCGTCCCAACTATTCTAACCCCATTTTCCAGCACTTGGCCCATAGCCTTGTTCATATCTAATTACTTCTTTAAATATAATGAGGGGCAGTGACTTCCAGATTCCCACCAGCCTCTGAGTGAAAAAAGTTTTCCTCACATCTCCTCTAAGCCTCTCTGATTCTATGATTCTGCTCCCTACCTTAAATCTGTCCCCACGTATTGATCCCTCGACCAAGGGGAAAGTTCCTTCCTTTCTACCCTGCCTGTGCCCCTCATAATTTTATCCATTCCAATCATGTCACCGAACAGCCTTCTCTGCTCTAAGGAAAACAACCCCAGTGTGTCCCATCTCTCTTCATAACTAATACTCTCTAATCTCTGTAACATTCTGGTAAATCTCCTCTGCACCCTCTCCAATGCTAGCTGTCACATCCCTCCTATAATGCAGATTCCAGAACTGCACACAATAACTGAGCTGTGGCCTAATCAACATTTTATACAGCTCCAGCATCACCTCCCTGCTCTTAAACTCTATGCCTCAGCTGATAAAGGAAGTATGTGCCTTCCTAACCCCTTTATCAACCTGTCCTGCTAACTTAAGGGGCCGACGCATGTGCACACCCAGGTCTCTCTGATTCTCAGTGCTCTTCAGGGTCCTACTGTTCACTGTGTATTCTCTTCGATTATGGTTTCCAGTTGCTAATGTCTTATTTCTCTGAGGCAAGCTGACTATGTTGAAAATACAACACTCAGTTTAACTCACATGGCAGTCATATGCTTGTTTCAACAGAAACATTTAATCCTCGTCACAATTTATCTTTGAACAGAAGCTTCACAGAAATATATTTCCATCTAACTTCAAAGCCCTGCTTAAAGACTGATTACGAATGCCATGAGCTATGACTAACATCTACACGCAGTGTCAACTTGTCTTCTTTGTAAAATTGTAGGTCTAATCCCCACTGTGGCTTTGAGTGTATTATCTTTTCAGTGCAGCACTGAGGTAGCATTACATTATCAGTGGTTCTGTGATTCCACAACAGAGACTGTGGACTGTGTGTTATGCTCCTTAGCTGATGGGTTTGAAGATGGGACAGAGATGGTCTTACCACTGCCTAACTGCCTGCCCCACTGATGTACCTAACCATCGAGTCCTTAAGTAGCCAATTTATAGGCACTCGGGTGCACAGGAATTTGCTGGGTGTTTGTTTCATACTAAAAAAAAACAGGTCTTCACTGGACACAAATGTGCCTCTTGACCTTGGTGGAAACAGGGCTGAGAGGAGATTTGGTAGGGGTTGTACAAAATCAGGATGATTGGAACAGAGTAGATCAGGGGAATCTCTCCCCCAATTGTGAAAGGTTGGAGAATAAGAGGGCGTGGATGAGTTGGAATGAAATGTCTGTTTCCATGCTGTACGTCTCTATGCCAATGACTCTGTACTTAAGACCTTCCTATAAAACAGCCTCTTTGTGCACACCCTCTCTTTGCCTTTTAGCTTTTTGTCGCTGCTTCAGGGAGTCGTGTGAAAGCTACAGGAGGCAATAGGTCAGAGGCCATAGACCACAGCCCCAGGTCTGATCCTCAAGTCAGTGCTTTATTCGTCAAGTTCAGTTGGTAAGATAGGAGAAGGTGAGGTTTCAACAGGAAATCCCCTATGCTTCTCAGTTTGGTGGGGAGGCGGGGGCGGGACGTAAATCAGGTCATTTCTGACCTCATGACCCCTGCCGTAAGTGGTTGAGGCATTGAATGGGCCATCGACCTTCAGGAGAAGTTGGAAGTGGCAAGATAATTAACAAGTAAAATGGTCAAGGTGTGTGTAACGTTGGGTTGCCTGTACTTAATATTCTGTTAGGGTGTGATTGGGTAATGTTAGATGGTTGTTTCAGAAGTGATACTAATGGCAAATTTAGGTGATTGACCAAAGGTACGTGTTACTTAAAGCAGGGTATCAGAAGGAGCTCATGTTCATATTGCAGTAGAATAATAGTATCCTTACAGGTGGTAGCAAGCCATTTGACCCATTCAGTCCATACCACCCCTCTGAAGAGCATCCCATCCAGTCCCTGCAGCCCTGCATTTCTCATAGCTAATCCACCTAGCCTGCACACGCCTAGACTCTCAGGCAATTTAGCATGGCCAATCCACCTAACCTGTGTGTCCTTGGACTGTGGGAGGAAACCCAAGCAGATACAGGGAGAATGTGCAAACTTAACACAGATAGTCACCTGAGGGTGGTAGTTGAACCCAGGTCCCTGGCCCTGTGAGGCAGCAGTGCTAACCACTGAGCCGCCGTACTGCCTAGTAAGCTCTGCACAATCTGCTAATATCACATAGTCTTTGGGTGAAGTCAGTGGAGATCATCACAAGTTCCTAAGGGGAGCACATGTGCTCTGCACAGCTCCTGTGAGACCCAACTAATGATGCTCCAGCAAGTTAATGTAAACTGTTACCTGTTGCTATCATTCAGTACTTTACCCTTGTCAGGTGAACCAAGTGCCTGTTCTGTTCAGACACATCGGTGGTATTTTCTCTACCACAGACAATTAGGAAGGCATTGGGCCAAGCATAGAGGAAGAAGGATTGGCGACAGAGTTACCCATACCGGGAGCTGGGGCAGTATGTTGGATGGCACAGGGACAAGAGAGACAAATGAGTCAAAAAAAAGTCATGCTCAAAACCTATTAAACCCGGGTTTGGTGCCTGGTTGGAATCCTGTACAAACTAAGGAGTGCACTGTTCAGGCCATCCCTTTGTTCCGGGGGAGGTATTCCAATCCTGGAGATGGTTCAGGGGTGGGTCATGTGACTGAGGCCGGAATTACGAGGAAAGTCTAGAGAAATCAGAAAGCTGGGACTTAAGAAGGCGCCTGTCCAAGGATTACAAAATAGATCTCGGAGTAGAAAAAGTGGCTGGCTTTTTCAAAGCAAAACAAGGCTCGAGAGCAGAGGTTTAAGTAAGTGGATGAATTTAAAACCACAGAAGAGTTGTTCTCCACATTAGTGGCGTTTGGCACTTGGGATGGGCTTCTGGTCGGGGTAGTGGAGAGACAAGGTTGAAATCTTTGGGTGCTAGATGTGTAGGGGTGCCATTAGAGCCTTGTAGGCTAGATCAAATGAGAGGGTTCAAATGGCTTTCCTCCTTTGTAGCTGTCCTGCAGTCTTGTGAATGAGGTGGTCAGTTACACCAGACCTGATGGGCCGAATGGCTTTCTTTCTGTGCCATCATGACACTATGTTCCATTGGAATACCTCCCATGGATGTGAATGAGCAAAGGATTGACAAGGGATATATACAGTTGGAATTTTAAGGTGCCCAGCATACATTTGACAGATCTGTAATGCGTCACCGCCAAAATTATTGTTATCTTCAAGTTCTTGCATAACTACTTGTATTTTTCTTCAAATGGTCATATTTTCTGTCAGGTATTGATTTTAAATGCCAGGGGAGTGTCTCACATGATGGTTAACACCTTGGCGTAAAACTCAGTCGTTTATAATGTTGTAAAATTGCACTGTGAAACAGAGGTGCGTGAATGAGTTAATGCCCCAACCTTTAAAAAAAACACAGGCAAAGCAATTACGCTGGGGGCATGTTCAGCTTTCATATGCTAATGTCACACAAGGCTGTCTCACTGCGCTAGCACTTAGCATTGCTGTAGAGTGTTTGTATTTGGCAGGGAATGCTGACATCTTGAGGGATACAGTGTAGAAAAACACTGCAATTCTTTTTTTAACATTGCAATCCCTCTTGTCAGTACCAATCACTTGAAGCAGTGGTGACGGTTGTATAGATTGGAGTGGATTTTCTTCAAAAAATGAGACAAGTCATCTGTAATGATGTAAAACAGCAGTGCAATGCGTTTTACGCATAGGGGCTGATTCTGAATTGGCTGTGAGCATCAATGGCGAAACACGGACACAGACCCACAATATAAAACTTGCCAGCATTTCAGCACCAGTGGTTCATGTGAGTCGATTACTCCTGTCGTTTTAAGAAACAAGAGTTAACGCTGCAGTATTGGCAGGCTGCAGAAATATGGAGTGGAGTGCAGTGGTAGCTCTGAAAAGATGACACGGGCAGCTTGTATATTTGATAATTCTGCCACTCGCAGCATTGGCAAGGCCAGCTTCTGTTGTCCCTAGGTGCCCTTGAACAGAGTGGCCTGCTCAGCCAAATCAGAGGAGCAGTTGAAAGTAAAATGCCTTGCTGTGGGCCTGGAGTCACATGTAGGTAAGGACGGCAGATTTCCTTCACGAAGGCACACTCGTGAATCAGATGGGATTTTTATGGCACTGTATGGTAATCCGTGAGCACCGGTTAATAGAGCTGGGATTTTATTTCCAGATTTATGAAGGAACTGAATTTAAATCCCCTCAGTTCACCACCATGGGATTTGAACTCATGTCTTTGGAGCACTGATCTAGGCCTTTGGTTCTAAATAGTGCAGTAACATTACCATTCTGTTACCAGCAACCCCCTTCCCTCCCTCCTCAATAGAAGAAGGAGGCAGCCGTCTATGAATCCCCCTTGGGACATCTGTAGTAATGTGGCCATGACCTTCATCAATCTCTGCTTTGTGGTGAGAATAAATGCTTACCTGCATTGCCCATGGCCGTACCCAGACTATCCCTTTAGATGAGAAGACAGCACAGCATATTACTGTGGTGTATACCAGAAGATTTACCTTCAAAGCAATGTGGACTACACCCGAAAATGATGAACTAATTTTGGAGTTCTTTGGGATGCTCTGAGGATGTGAAATGCATTATAAAAATACAAGTCCTTTCTTCAGCAGACATACAACTGCTTCCATATGATAACTGCAGGTGAATTGCACTAGAGTGAAGCTTACAGCAGGACCAAAAGGTCTTTAGATTTGCTCTGCTTCATATACCTCAGTTTGTGTCACTGTGTCCAGCAACACTTAATGAAGGTGCATCCCAAAGTAATCATTTGTAAATTAGTGAGTTAGTGGCTTGTATAAGGTGCATTAAGCCAGCACCTGAACAACTGAAGTGGGCAAGTTTGATCAATGTTCATTTGGAACTCAGAATGGCGGAGGCTGGTTTTGTGTGTGTTAGCCTCCCCTTTTCTTTCTTGTTCCTCTTCTGGCATCCTGGTCCTCTGAGGCTCTGGTTTTTAGATGATGCCTCTGAGTCACAGACTCAAAAGGCAGTGCAAATAGTTACTGCCTATTCATTCCATTCATTCCTCTTAAAAATTTGTAAACGCTGATGAAAACACTCCTTGATTTTATACATTTCAGGAAACACATCAGTTATTTTATGTACTCCCTCCTTGTAATTGAACCCTTGAAATCCAGCTCAGAATCTGGGCAGTCTATGTAGAATTCCCTCCAAGGCCAGGATTTTGTTCTTAAGCTGTGATGCCCATCCGAGGTAATGCATTTTGGTCAAAGAAACGAGGACAGGACTTATACAGTTCATGCTAGGGCCCTGGGGAATGTTGTCGAACAGAGAGACCTACAAGTGCAGGCACATAGTTCATTGCAATTTGCATCCCAGGAGACAGGGTAGTGAAGAAGGTGTTTAGCACACTGGCCTTTCTTGCTCAGACCATTGAGTATAGGAGTTGGGACGTCATGTTGAGATTCTACAGGACGTTGGTGAAGCCACTTCTGGAGTACCGAGTACAGTTCTGGTTATCCTGTTATAGGAAGGATATTATTAAATTGGAGACGGTTCAGAGAAGATTTACCAGGATGTTGCAGGAATGGAGGGCTTGAGTTGTAAAGAGAGGCTGGATAGGATGGGACTTTTTTCACGGGAGTGTAGGAGGTTGAAGGGTGACCTTTTAGAGGTTTATAAAATCATGAGGGGCACAGATAGGGTGAATAGAAAAAGTCTTTTCCCTACGGTGGGAGAGTTCAAAACTAGAGGACATATTTTTAAGGTGAGAAGAGAAAAATTTAAAAGGGACCCAAGGGGCATTTTTTTTCACACAGAGGGTGGTGCGTGTTTGGAATGACATGCCAGAGGAAATGTTGGAGCCTGGTACAATTACAGAATTTAAAAGGCATCTGGACGGGCACATGAATAAAAAGGGTTTAGAGAGATATGTGCCAAATGCAGGCAACTGGGACCAGATTAGTTTGGGAAACTTAGTAAGCATGGATGTGTTGGATTAAAGAGTCTGTTTCTGTGCTACGTACATCTATGGCACTATGAAGCACGACATCTTCCACCTTGTCCTCATACAAGATCATAGAGTCATAGAGATGTACAGCATGGAAACAGACTCTTTGGTCTAACTCTCCCATACCGACCAGATATCCTAAATTAATCTAGTCCCATTTGCCAGCATTTGGCCCATATCCCTCTAAACCCTTTTTATTCATACACCCATTCAGATGCCTTTTAAATGTTGTAATTGTATCTGCCTCCACCACTTCCTCTGGCAGCTCATTCCATACACACACCACCCTCTGTGTGAAAAAATAGCCCCTTAAGTCCCTTTTAAATCTTTCCCCTCTCACATTAAACCTATGCCATCTACTTTTGGATTCCCTTACCCTGGAAAATGCACCTTGGCTATTCACCCTATCCATGCCCCACATGGTTTTATAGGCCTCTCTAAGGTCACACCCTCAGCCCCCGACGTTCCAGGAATAATAGGCCCAACCTATTCAGCTTCTCCCTGTAGCTCAAACCCTGCAACCCCGGCAACATCCTTATAAATCTTTTGCGCACCCTTTCAACATCTTTCCTCTGGCTGGGAGACCAGAATTGAACCCAAAAGTGGCCTAACCAATGTCCTGTCCAGCCGCAACATGAAATCCCAACTTCTATACTCAATGCACTGACCGATAAAGGCAAGTCTACGAAATGCCTTCTTCACTATTGTGTCTACCCATGACTCCATCTTCAAGGAACTATGAACCTGCACTCTAAGGTCTCTTTGTTTGGCAACACCCTCACAGGACCCTACCATCAAGTGTGTAAGTCCCACCCTGATTTGCCTTTCCAAAATGCAACACCTCACATTTATCTAAATTAAACTCCATCTACCACTCCTCAGCTCATTGCCCATCTGATCAAGATCCCACTGTACTCTGAGATAACCTTCTTCACTGCCCATCTGCAGTGTGTATCAAACACTTGGGATGTACTGTAGGATCTCACCAAGACTCCTTCAACAGTATCTCCCAAACTCATGAACCCTACCGTCAGAAGGGCAAGGACAGCAGATACATGGGAATCTCACCAGCTACATGTTCCATCTCGAACCTAAAACTATGTCGCCATTCCTTCACTATCACTAGTCAAATTCCTGGAATTCCCTTCCTAGTATTACTGTGAGTGTCTCTCCAGTTCACTCTGATACGGTTCAAGAAGGCAGCTCACCATCACCTTCTCTAGAGAGTTAGAATTGGGTGATAAATGCTGGCCCAGCTACTGATGCCCACATCCCATGAATGAATAAAAAAGAAACTCCAGGCAAAAAGGACTGCTTTCAATTATTCATTCAAATTTGTTGCTGGACCTCCAACAGTTTAACAGTCACTATTTTTCACAAATGCATCACTGAATTATATGGGACATCTTGAGGTCATAAGACGTGATATATAATTGTGTTATTTTCACTTCCTCCAGGATAGTCGTATCTTTGTAGGAACAATGAAGCAACAGCATTCAGTGCTGTTCAGGACAGGTCATCTTTACTGGTGTGGCTAAAACCAGTGCCAACCCTATCAGAGTGAAGTTCTGACACATTACTCTCTGTAAAGCCAGGTGCAACTTTGCAACTGTTATGCATGTTTCCATGGGCTGGGTGTGCTAGTACTGAGTCTCGACTGACAACTTGCTGTTCAAGAGGTGAAATCGACCTCAAGGTAAAGTGTCCCATTTGACTGTCCCTTCCTGTTCACCTTATTCGCATTTAGCCATATCAGGCTTGTTCAAATGTAAGCTGACCTTTCAGGTCAGGAACAAGGGTCCTGACCTGAAACATCAGCTTTCCTGCTCCTCTGACGCTGCCTGGCCGGCTGTGTTCCTCCAGCTCCACACTGTGTTACCTTCGACTCCAGCATCTGCAGTTCTTACTATCTCTGTTGATATGTAAGGTTGCAATGTGGTTTGAACGCCTGACCTAACAGAGCTCTAGCCCAGTTCTGAAGAACAGTCATCCCAGATACGATTAGTTAACTCTGTTCCTCTCTGCCCAATTGCTGTCAGACCTGCTGAGATTCTCCAGCACTTTCTGCTTTTAATTTGGCTCAGTGCAGTTGGGTACTGGAGGGTCGTTAGTAAACTGACGCTAAGTCCTGTCAAGTATTTGCAAAGAATTTGGCACTAAGCAGTTCAGCTGCAAGTGAACAGCTCATTCAGTTTGATTGCACAATTTTTTAAGTCACATGCAGTTGTAATTCACATTTCTGTTCTCTGCCTCCAAGTTGATTATCCGGCAATGACTTGCAAATTTAATCTGAATCCTCAGCAGTTCAATTGGTAGTTGTGAGATATCAGTGCGGTTGCTGTTGAAAGCTTTATCCCTCAAAGAAGCAACTGGTCTCCAGGGGGAAATTATACAGAGAGGCGAGGCTAAGCAGCAACATTTAAGCTTGTTCTCAATGTCTGCTCATAATTGCATCTCTTTTCATACATTTTGTAGCAGTTTTAAAGATGGGTCCTTTTTTTACTGTTGGGGCATTTTATGTGACAACAGTGCCCAAACTAATTTCAGGACCAAAACAGAGAACGATGGGACAGATGTGATTGAGGGTATTACTGGCATTTTAAAGGTCTCATGTTGGTGAACATAAAAGTTCAACATGGCTAACAATAGCCTGACCCCCCATTTTAAAAAAAAGCCTTATATTTGTTTGCACTTTCTGTCCATAAAGATGCAGTGTTTTTTTGTGTCATGATTAAACTTTCTAATTAATTTTACCAGTTTAATTTGCTAATTCTGGTTTCTAGAATAGGCAGGAACCACCTTGCTGCCTGACTTGGAGATACTATATTGGCCTCCTCTTTGTTGTACTCCTCTTTCCCAGTACGCGCTGAGGTGATTCTCCCTGATTCCCTTAAACTCCTCATTTCAACCCTCCGTCCTGTCTGTGACTACTTTTCCATGAGTTGTGGTGAGCTACAGTTTCAATGCTTGAACGCCAGGCCAAAGCTGTGAACTCTGCTGCGCTTTTGAGAGAGCCCCAAATCTGCCCTAACACCATTCAGTGCCCTCTGTTAATGTTTGCATACCCCCACAAGTCCCTTTGCATTCCTCGCTCACTCCAAACCCTTGCTGCCTTCCTCAGTCTATTGCCATATTTCCAATGACATTCTCCCTCTCCAGAGGGGATGCTGGTTAACCTTTTCCAATAGTCCCAAAGCTGTCACATGCCAAACAACCTTACTGGTTCCCAAAGACCTTTGCATTCTTTTGATTCTGCCACAGTTCATTGCAAATCCCCAGAATAGCTTGCTGAAGATCACTTTGCATTTTTTGAAAGCTTAAAAATTCAATTCCGAGCCAGAGTTAACAGAGGAATGGAAGGGAAAAGGTACATTACAAGAAAGAACATGGTGTTGATGATCCAGATAGCGTTTCAGTTTGTTTGGAGGTTTTTTTTTGCATTAAGTTGAGACTTAAAGGCCGGTTAAAGAAACTGCTGCACAAATTGCATTTGTGTCCCCTGCCACAGATAGAGGCAAAGGAAGTGATTCCTTCACCGAACTCCCTTCCCCTTAAATACATCCTTGCTGTTTGCCTCACCACATGCTGAGGGTGCAGTGTTCGACATTCTCAGTTCTCTCCTGAATTCCCGATAGGATTTATTAAAAGCAGTATTGATTAAGAATGACGCCACACTAAATAGAAAGGGTTTGCTAGATTGTTTTGGGACTGATTTGACCTGAGTTGGGGGAAACAGAAGGGGAACCATTACGTTGCTGGGAGATCTTTCTTACAGAAAGAAGGAGGCGTTTGAGCACATTTCTGAGCAAACACGATTTGGATGGAGGAGTAGGGAGGTCCAGTCAGTGAATAAATGTCAAGGGCCCATTGATGCAATATCATCAGGGAGGGTGAAGAGAGAGGTTTCTTTCTGCTAAATGTTGTTGGAGTGTGGGACAACGTAATTGGCTGGAACCAAGACCATTTTTTGCACCTTTTAAGGGACAATTGGATTAGTATTGAAAGGGAGAAAGATAGAGAGCAGGGCAGTGAGATTAGTTTGGGATTACTGCAGCAAAGACCAAGATCTGAATCACCTCCTGTAGCAATGTAAACCTGTATAGCTCTATTCCATTTATGCTATTTTATGTATAATTGATCCGAGCTCATTGGTTAAGATTTAATTATGTTCGGGGATCTGTAACTCTCAATGTAACCTGTCTAATTCCCTCAATTAGATTTGAGTCTGTAACTTGCTGTATTGTTCTGTAATTATTTTTGGTTCCTTTCTGCTCAGTGATTAAGTAAAATAGGTTAGCTGTTTTGATTTTTGCCCGTCTTTTGAGCGTCAGCTGCAATGGGATATGAGCTACTGTTTTGTACGAGGTTGTTCATAGTTTGGTGGATGGGGTAAGGATGGATTGGGTATGATAGCGTGGAGACGTGGTGTTGGAGATCTTTGTGCCTGAGTACAGAATGAATGCTGTCGGTACCTTGCCATATATTAGAGACACTGTCAACCATGATACGCCACAGAGTGGCAATGATATTTGACCTGATGCCACCTTTGCCCTTCTCAAGGGCAGTTAATAAGTTCTGGTCTTGACAACAACCTGTGAATAAATACAAGGAAAATTGTAAGACCTGCGGGGGAGGGTGGGGGGGGAGGGGAGTGGGGTTTCAGACCTTGACCATTCGATCTGATGCTAATACATTTTTTTTTAAAACGTGATATAAATTTTCAAGCAGAGGAATGCAGGAGCTGATATTCTTACCTGCAAATGGCTGTGCCAAGGAAATGACAACCACAGTTTGCTGTTACTTTTTACTTCAGTTAGTTATCTGCCTTTCCTTGCTATAGTTTAGTGCCTGCTGAAGACTATAATGCATTTATTGAAAGGTTCAAAATTCTATTCAGGGCCAAAATTAATAGAGGAATGGAAGGGAGGTGTATTATTAAAACATGAAGAAAGAACACGACATAGAGAATCCAAGGACTCTTCCAGATTGTTTGGAGATTTTTTGCATTAAATTGTGACTTAAATGCCGATCAAAGGAACTGGGACATACATTTTAGTTTGCATTTGTGTCCCTACCACAGATAAATGCAACATGAATCTACCCCAGCCCCAGGCTGTAACTAGCACCTGAACTAGATCAATGAGTGATTCCGTTTCACACCCTCACAATCCTGTGCCATCTGTGTGTGCAAGTTCCACTTACCTCCTGTTCTATGCACAGCCCTGCGCCATTCTCTTGCTTTTTAGATCGTTTCAAAATTCATTCCGTTTCTGAATGCTGAAAGCTGACTTTACCCACCGTATGGTGGCTCAGTGATTAGCACCACTGCCTCACAGCGTCAGGGACCCGGGTTCAATTCCACCCTCGGGTGACTGTCTGTGTGGAGTTTGCACGTTCTCCTTGTGTCTGTGTGGGTTTCCTCTGGTTTCCTCCCACAGTCCAAAGACGTGCAGGCTAGGTGGATTGGCCGTGCTAAATTGCCTGTAGTGCCCAGGGATGTCGAGGTTAGTTGAGTTAGACGTGGGGAAATGTAAGGGAATGGGTCTGGGTGGGGCACTCTTTGGAGGGACAGTGTGGTCTTGTTGGGCCACACTGCAGGGATTCTATGAAAATAGTTGGCTTGGTCTGACCAAAGGAGACTGTGTCTATTGGCGACAGTCTTTATTTACACAGGTAAATGATGTTTCAGTGAAGGGACTTTACAGAAGAGGACTAAGAGTCAAAAAGCGAGTAAAAGAATCTTTTTCACTTTCCCTGAACGATGTATCTTCTTTAAAAAAAATGCCCAGGCTGACGCATTGCATGAAGAAAGGACAGGATTAGTTCGGGCAAGTACAGTAAAGTTTCCAAATAACACACATTGTTCTGACTTCTTTTGTCTAATTCAGTGCCCCATTGCGACCAGTGCATTCATTTCCAGCTTTTACTTTGTTTTTCAGCTTTTTCCCTCTAGGTGGGACTGAGAGAGAGCTGCACTGTCAGTGATAGAGGCCTATGATAGCAGTTTGTAGACTTTTTCCACGTTGTGATTCTGTTTTAGTAATTACCAAGACCATGGGCCTGTAAAGGGGATGGGATGGGGTGTGTTGGGGAAGGGGCGTGTGTGGGGAAGTTGCCTGTGAAGAATTGAGTGCGTTTGGAGGGGAGGGGTCCGGTGAAGCTGTTTGAAATCGCACATGGTTTTGAAGTGCTTTCCTGTTGGGTTTTTGAGGACAGGATTCAAGCCTAAAAGATTGGGCCACACCAATTATTGTTTAAAGTAAAGTCTCTGAGAGATTTAAAGGGGCCTCACAGCTGCAATGGAGCCCAAAACCCCTGGAATCTGGCAGCAACCCCACTGACAGCCACAAACCACTCGGGATGTGGCATTAAACTGAGGTCCCACTTTCGCACTCTGGTGAGCTTCAAAGATGCCATGGCTCTGTTCAAAGACGTGCAGGAGAATTCAGGGGAGAATTTTGAGCAAGATTTATCCGTGACAAAAACACACAACCTGAATGTTTATCCCTTTGCCATTGCTGGCTGCGAGTTTGCTTCTGAATGTTCCCATCTTAAAACAGTGACCACATTTCATTGGCTGTGAAGGATCTTGGGAAAGCTCCACATGGGCCCTCGGTGTCAAGTCCCATTAAAGACAAGTCTTCCAATGGCATGGCACTCACTCAGTACCTCTGCGCAGTGTCTGTCTGGGTTGAACCCTTGGACGTGAGGATGCTATCAGTGGATTTTTCTCTAGCCAGCGTTACACTACCCTTAAGGCTCCCTATGCTGCTCCTTGTTCTGTAACTGCCCTCCAACCTCACAGACTGAGGGGAGGGGAGGGATGGAAGTCAGTCGGATTTCCTGCATTTGAATAAGCCCCTGGAGGGTGCAAAAGGCAAGTGAAAATTGGGTTCGGCTGCAAAGATGCCCCACTGAGTCAAACAGCTTCATGATGCTTGCTCGCTAATGATCATAACCACTGTAAGTGAAATAAAACAAGTGGACATACCTCTTCCCAGCAGCACCTCCCAAACTGCAATCTTTTCCTTCTAGAAGGACAAGGGGCAGCAGTTACATGGGAACACCATTACCCACAAGGACCGTTTCTCCCCCCCCTCCCCACCAAATCCACTAACCATCCTGACTTGGAAATATATTGTCATTCCTTCACTGTCACTGGGTCAAAATCCTGGAATTCTCTCCCGAATGACTCTGCGAATGTCCCCAATACCACACGGGTGTAGTGGATCACGAAGAGGCAGCACGGTGGCTCAGCGGTTAGCACTGCTGCCTCACAGTGCCAAGGACCTGGGTTCAGTTCCACCCTGTGTGGAGTTGGCATATTCTCCCCGTGTCTGCGTGGGTTTCCTCCAGGTGCTCTGGTTTCCTCCCACAATCAAAAAGTGTGCAGGTTAGGTGGATTGGCCATGGGAAGTTACTTTGCGGTGACCAGGGATATGTTAGTTAGCTAGATTAGCCATGGGAAATGCAGGGTTACAAGGATAGGCTAGGCAGGTGTGTCTGGATAGAATGCTTTTTGGAGTGTTGGTGAGGACTCGATGGGCTGAATGACCTGCTTATGGATGCAGCTCACAGTCACCTTCTCTGGGAGTAAGCGAAAGATGCTGGCTGAGCCAGCAATGCTGATATCTGATGCACAAATAAAGAGGAAAGATCCTTTGAGACAGTGCCTCTAGGCAGAGGAGGAGGACAGAAACTGACAGTGTAAAGTGTAAAGACAGAGCGACAAAGTAACATAGTAGAGGGTGGGCAGGAAAGGCAGGGCCATACCATCATAACAACACAGTTTTGTTTCTTGTTCATTTTTATGCGCGTCAAGAAGAGCTTAACAGACCAAAAAGTGCAATTTAATTTAAATGCTGTAATATTGCATTCAGTTGCTGTGGGGAAGATGGTGTTTATAGAATTAAAGAAAATCCATCAAAAGAGTTACAGGTTTTCACCGAATCTATTTTTCCATCGGATATCTCTTTTTCTGTTATATTTTGATAACACGCGATTATACCTGGTCGAGAGTGAGCAGCGTTATGGAGCAGACCACACCCCCTCAAAATATATGAAGAAGTAGCCTGGACCCTAACTTTCTCTTATTTTAAATATGAAGTTCTGTGTTCCAGATGCAATTTGATCGGTCAAACAACTCGATGTTAAGCATAACACAATTTATTCAAACACTAGTGTTAAAATTCAACAAAAGGAAAGAGGAACTTGGAATAACTTAACTCCATTGGAAAACTACTAAACTGCAACTGTTCCAATATAGTAACGTCCCACAAACTCACCTATGGCAAAAGACAAATTCAGAATATAGTTGGTCTTCTGTAGCAGGCTGAGAAACTCCAGTTTTTGGCTGTAACTGAGAGTGGGAGAGAAAAATAGCTTCCACCTCTTTGAGATCCCAACATCAACTGCTGAAAGCTAACCTAAAGATCCTGGTTCTGTAGGAGTTTGACCACACCCATTCAGGCTGCGTCTATTGTTCTAACTTTTGAAAAAAAGACTCAAGGCTTCACAAGCTGTGAAGCAACTGCTCGGCACCTATCCCCCAATCTCTCTCTGAAAGAAACCAGGACAAAACACACCTCTTAAAGCGACAGCATCATCACAGCAAGGGATACCAGTTATCACCAATTGTAGAGTCTGTCCACGTTGGTGCACTCAGCCTATAACAAACTGAAATGAGTGAGAGACGGGGTTATCCCTTTGTGATGCTGCCCACGAGCTGGGGTTTGCCAACTGCGCCAAGGTGATTTTCAAGATAAAGCTGTGGAAAAGGGCAGGGATTCATATTGACAGCGTAAGATTGGAGCTTGCTGGCATAAAGCAGGCACCATTCTATGTTTATATACCTCGAATCAGCCCTAGACACATTGGCCTGAAATATACACATTAAAAACGTTTAAGTGCGCAGTTCTTTTATTGACTTGACAGAATGTTCATTGTTTTCACATGCTAAGCACCAGAAACATTTCCAGGTTGCAGAGCTGCTCTGGTATGTGGGAACAGACATTGTTACTGAGTGCACGCAGTCAGATATTATACAGTGTCATTAAGTATGCGCGAGAGAAAAAAAATGGCCTCTTAACCCAAGCTTGCAGTAGAAATCATGAAATTAGCCATTTTAATAGAAGACGGAGGAAGAAAGACTTAATTTTTTTCATGTCTTTGACAAACCTTTGAATTTAGTGATTGTTGGAATGTGGGAAAATATGATGGGCCAATCGGCACACAACAGTCTTCCTTCCAACAGCAGTGAGGGAAGAAACAGATCATTGTTTTGTAGGCGCCAGGAAGAAGAGACAATCTTTTTGCACTTGGAAACCATGCCATTCAAGCTCTTCCACCTTGCTGAGCGGGTGGATATCCAAAGATTAGTGTCTCTGACAGTGCAGTATTCCCTAAATCCTACCCTGTGACACCAGCCTCTTTAACTGACTGAAACACCTCATATCACACACCTACCCACTGAAACGCCCCATATCACACACCTACC
>JAHRHZ010000069.1:3477276-3512347 GCA_024137785.1 Ginglymostoma cirratum | reverse complement strand
AAACATCCCATATCACATATGGATCCACTGAAACACCCCATATCACATACCTACACACTGAAATGCCCCATATCACACACTTACCCAATGAAACACCCCATAACACATATGTATCCACTGAAACACCCCATATTGCATGTGCACCCACTGAAACACCCTGTATCACACATGGACCCACTGAAATGCCCCGTATGGCATGTGTACCCACTGAAATGCCCCGTATCACACATGTACCACTGCCCCAATATAAAAGAGGCTGCCCTTCTATCCGAGTCCACACTTGTCATGGTCAGGGCCTGGGGATGTTTGGGTCTAGCTTGTCAGGGATGTGATCCACTTATAGGAGAGAAAGATCATGGAACAGGGCCCTGTTGCAGCCATTAGTTTAACTGCCCACAGAAGGAGTGCAACACTGCCTGAGGTTCCATCTCTCAGCTGCAATGTTAATCCAGCTGCGCGCTTCATGTGAAGACTGAACATGCTGTGGAATAGCAGGGGAGGTCTCTCACTCATCTGTCCACGTATTGTCGTTTACCAGCACATATGCAACAGATCTTTAGGTATGACAAAATCAGAAATTGCTGGAGAAACTCAGCAGATCTGGCAGCATTTGTGGAGAGAGAAAGCAGAGTTAACGTTTTGGGTCTGGTGGCCCTCCCTTAGAACTGATGGTCGCCAGGAAAAAGTAGGTTTTACGTTGAACACTGGAAATTGGCATGGGGTGGGAATGTTGAACGGAGGTGGGTGAAGTGGGAGGAGTGGGTGAATAGGTGGTGATGGAGCCCTGAGACAGAGAGAATGAACAACAGGTCGACACAGGGATGTTTCGATGGTAAGTCAGGGAGAAAGAAAAGCTGATAATGGGGTAAAAGAGTAGGTGTGCTGAAAGCTCATGACAGGGCCTGGGGTGTGACGGAGAGTAATGGACGTGAAAGAACGTGTTCAGGCCCTAAAATTATTGAACTTGATATTGAGTCCTGCAGGGTCTCCAAGCAAAAAAATTGCATGACAATGACGACAGTCCTGCCAAATTAATCTATTGGCTATGGACAGCAAGTGGGACGATCGGAGGACGTGAATGACACAATATCAATGCACCTTCCTTTGATCAGTCCATGAATTCCATGACTTAACACATTTCTTGTGCTCTGTGCCATGATCCTTGCTAACCGCAAGGATGAATCGATGAAACAGAATGGGTGGCAGCTGTACTGAAAGTGCTCTGAATGCTTGATCGCTACTGAGAGCAGCTAATTCACTGCTCAGACCTTAGGCTCAGCTGTCAAAGGTCCAGAAGTGTCGCAGAAGGCTACAGCCAAGTAAAATCATTGCCAACTCTTAGCAAGGCAGTGAATTACTTCATGTTCTCCCAAACTGGTAGTGCATGTAAATTGAAGGAGCACTTCCAGTGTAAGAATGCTTACTGCCCTGAAAGGCGTTTTTATGTTTCTGAGCAATAATCCAAAGTTCAGTTGACTGAATGTGAATTGTAAGTATGATCCAAGCAAAAAAAAAAACTTGTATTTATATAGGACCTTCCATGACTTCAAGATGTGCGAATATTGCTTTAGAGCCATTGGAGTATTTTTGAACTGCAGTCGGAATTTAGGGAATTCAGCAGCCAAGTTGCACACTAAAAGTCTTTTATCGGGAGAATTCACCTGATTTTTGAAATAGTACTAAGGAATTTTTAAGTCTAACTGAGAAGGCAGATGACCAGTCCCCACCACTGCCCTGCACTCACCTATCGCCATCCCACCTACCTTCCCCAGCTCCACCCCTCCTCTCTATTTATTTCAGAGCTCCCTTCCCCCTCCCCCATTTCTGAAGAAGGGTCCCGACCCGAAACGTTAGCTTTCCCCGCTCCTCTGATGCTGCCCGGCCTGCTGGGTTCCTCCAGCTCCACGCTGTGTTATCGAAGGCAGATATGGCCTTGGTTAACTGTGAAAAATGGCAGCATGGACAGTGCAGCACTCCTTCAGTTTGTTTTCTGCGCTCAGGTCGCCAGAGTTTGCGCTGAACCAATAATCCTTTATGACTCAGAATAGTTAGGTTGTCCACACTTGAAAGAAGGACCTCCATTTGTATAGCACCTCACCATCTCAGAGCACTTTGCAGTAAAACAAATGCTTCTGATGTTTAGCTGCTATTTTTAAGCTTAGCACTTAGTCTTACATTTTTGCCCGAGCTCGTAGTGGTTGTTGAGAGTTCTGCCTTGGCTTCTCCTGCAAGGTGCACTGTGGAGATGTTGATATAAATATTTCTATGAATGCATACTGGACGTGTTGCAGTACTGATGAGGAACAGATAAAAAGGTTGATTTGTATTCGCGTGACTGATGAATCTACTCTTGGAGGAGGGATTGACCAAGTGTCAACAGGGGAGTCATTCCATCACTGACAGAACCAGACATTTGGTCACCCTCTGGTTATTATCTAGGTGACCACTCAAGACCAGAATCTAGTGCAGAACTATCTAGGCTTTGTCTTCATGGGTGACCTAGACACTTAGCTTAAGGGCCAACTGGGGAGTTTAGACCACTCTATCCCATTCATCCTGATGCTATGAAGAATGCCAAGGCTTTGGGGAGGATGCAGAGGAGGTTTTCCAGAATAGCAGTCGGGATGCGGAAATTCTGTTACATGGAGAGACTGGAAGAGCTGGCATTTTTCTCCAGAGGTGGCTAATTGAGATTTAATAGAATCATTCAACATTTTTAGAAGAGAGAAACCCTATTTCAACTTACACAAGCGTGAGCAAACAGAGGGCATAAACATATGGGTAGGTTTGGCAAAAAGGGCCGGAGGACAATTGAGAAGAATAATATTTACGTTGTAATGATCTGAATGCACTGCCTGAAAAGATGTTGGAAGCAGATTTTGTAACTTTCAAAAGAAAATGTGATGAGTACTGAATGAAGGGTACTGGGGACTAGTTCTGGGACTAAATGTAAGGACTTTTCAATGAGCTGGTGTATATCCCTTGTTGGGGTTAAATCTTGGGGTCCAGATGTAAAAGGCACACAATAACTTGGGTACAGTTCCATTTTACCTCTGTTACACAACTAAGTAATAGAACAGTCGTCACAGAGACACTGTTTGTTTAAAATCCCACCAACCTGGTCTGTCTCAGGTGGTCAACGCGTCAGTGGTCCACCTGACGTATCTTTTAGAGCAGATGACCCATCTGCTGTCTCCTGGCAGCGACAACTTTCTTTGCTATGACCGTGCCACGTTAGGCTATACCTGGTTCCGGTCCACTTAACTGGTTTTCCATACTATTGGTGTCCTATTCGATACCATTGCTCGCTGCTGTTTCTCTGCATCCCCTTCCTCAAGGGCCAAGCTTGAGAAACCACAAGAAGTTGTCCAAAGTTTCATAGGAGATTCATAGTATCCCTACAGTGTGGAAACAGGCCCTTTGGGCCAACAAGTCCACACCGACCCTCAGAGCATCCCACCCAGACCCATCCCCCTAATCTACACATCCCTGAACACTACAGGCAATTTAGCGTGGTCAATCCAACTAGACTGCACATCTTTGGACTGTGGGAGGAAACCGGAGCACCCAGAGGAAACCCACACAGACACAGAAAGAATGTGCAAACTCCACACAGACAGTTGCCCGAGGGTGGAATTGAACCCGGGTCCCTGGCGCTGTGAGGCAGCAGTGCTAACCACTGAGCCACCATGCCGTGTATCTTGAATGTGTCTCCAGTTCCCAGAAACATTGCCCTTCGCGGTGCCAGCACAGTTTCTAGCTCTTCGCGAAAAAGAAAAATCTGCGTCTTCCTGTTCTCATGCCCATCATTCATATCGTTAGTCAGGGCAGCAATTTCTTCTTTGATGCCAATCTTGCCAGCATGAGGCAATCCCAGCAGATGGGGCTTCACCACAAGCAGCTTTTACGTTCATAAGTAGGAAAGACGCAAAAGTGTGGTCACATAGTTCAATTTGATCAACACAATGGAGGAGTAAATAATGGATTGGCTTATAGAGCTTTTGAATGTGTGTATGTATGTGTGCATGTGTGAGAGAGAGAACGAGCATTGGCTTACACTTACACAGGGACAATGGGTCAAGTACCCTCCTTTTAAGCGATACCCCTGATGCTAATGGATTTTTGTTCTAACTAAAAGCAACGAAACGATTCCATTCCGAATTTCAGACCTAAGATATTCCAACAGGAGAAACCAGCAAACAAGTACAAATAGTCCCCCACAGCTTTGGTTTCGAGGGCTGGATGATCCTGGATCTGGAGGCTATTTTCGGGCTGAGAACTACAGGCTAGTGTCCTCTGCTGTGATGCTATAGCATGTAGTGAGCAGCTCAGATGTGTCAGAGCCCCTACTGCTAACTACCCTGTCATTCTCTAAAACCGCTTCCTAAAGAGCTCTCACGTTTCAGACGTACAACGTTCCTTTCAACTAGAATGTTAAAAGAGAGTGTGTACTGGAGAGGAAGCTGGAGAGTGTATGTAGCAGTGAGAATGTAGTGCAGGAGAGAGTTCATTGCAGGGCCAGCACAGTGAGAGAGCATGAAGGAGAGGAAGCGTAGAAAGAGAGAGAGTGTATGGGAGGGGGAACTTAGAGACAGTGTATGTAGCAGAGGGATCAGAGTAAGAGAGTGTAAAGGAGAGGGAAGATAGTCAGAGAGTGTGCAAGGGAGGAAATATAGTGAAAGACAGAGAGAGTGTAACAGGAGAGGATACGCAGTGAGGGCGAGAGAGAGTGAAACATTGAGTATCACTGACTTGTGATGTTATATCTGATGAGTTCCCTGCAGGGCAGATGCGAACAAAAATTAAATTGCAAAGATACACAAGGAGACTGGAAACTCATTTTCAGCCCAATCCCTAAAGTGATTGGAGGGAGAGGGTTAGTGAGCTGTGCCGTATGCCAGAGAGGCATGGTGAGATGGGCCTGGGCTGGATGCCTGGTTAGGTTGAAGGTAGTGACCGGCTTGTATTTGCTGACAGGGGAAGAAGCAGGTTCTGCTGAACATTTCCAGGGTCACAGACAAACAGGAAACTCCTCAGGATTCAAACCACCCACTCTGTAGAGCTTAGATCAGTTTGAAGCATAACGAGTAATTTTTACTGTGAGACTCAACATCTCTATGGTACAACGGAGCTGATCATGATTTGAATCCTTTCAAATTAGTGACTCTGACAACCATTTTAAACAGTTCTATGCAGTTACCAATGGCAACTGCTGTGTAATAATTTCTTGAATACATAAATAGCACTGCCTAATGAATCGCAAATTGTTATAAAGCTCCATTTCTTTCCCATTTCCAATATGCTGAGCAAATGTTGAGCTTTCCTGTGATCAGAAATGAATTTAGCCTTGAGTAATTTTAATAAAAGAGAGAGTACCTTTTCATGTCCACAAGACATTTGGAAGCACTGCTTTAGCCAATGGAATGAAGGACTGGATTTCATGCAACAACTCCAGAACATTATCCAGGTTTTGGCTGGTAAACGTCGAGTAATGTTCGTGCCACATATGCACCAGGCAGTGACCATCCCCAACAAGACAGAATCTAACCACTGCCCTTTGCTGTTCCCCCAGTTTCTCAGCGTTCAGCTCATTGCCTGCTCCAATTGTGCAGGGCACAGGGACTCTGCCTGGGCTACTTCAGAGGGTGCCAACAAGCCCCAGACGCCTTCAGCAGCCCCATCATCAGCTCCACCAGCTGGTGGAAGCACGGGCATCATTGTATCTGCACTTAGCATCACTTGAGGGGAATTGTGTCAAGTGCCGTGGTCACAGTGGGTAGCGTTTGCCCCCGGTAGCGAAGCCGCCTGGACCGTCAAACACAAGGGTGTGCTGCAGGATGTAGGAGTAGTGGTATCTGCCAGGGTAGTGGGCACACGCCTCCAGAAAGTGGTAACAGTGATCACAGATCACCTGAACACTATTGGAATTGATCCCTTCCTGTTGATGAATTCCACAGTGTTGTGATACAGCCCCCTCAGTACCTTGCGTGTCCAGTCGATAGTGCTCTGTACTAGTGGGAAGCCAGCTATATTCGCCACCCAGTGAGACACACTGCAGCTGGCTAATGAGGGATATGTCTCCAACATCCAGCCAGTTTTGGGTTCGATCTTGGGCAGCAAATTGGGAAATGTGCCACGTGGCTGAGTGACTGCCCAGTGTCATTGAGGAGGGCGTGCCTGCAGCCTGCCAGGGGGTTTGTCTTATGAAGAGCAATTGAGCATAGGCCAATACCCTTTGGAGTTTAGAAGAATGTGAAGAATTCTATTTGAGGTATGTAAGATGCTAAAGGGGTTGATGAAATTGATGTAGAATAGAACAGAACAGAATAAAAATTCATCACGTGGACTGTTACATGAAAGAAACAGTGTAAAGTTTTATAACCATGGTGCCTACATTAATGACAGAAGTCACACATAATAATATTTAAAAATGTAAAATTAAGACCAAGTTCATCACAGATCGGTTAATGGCTCCTGGGCTCAGGGAAAGCCGACGAAGCTGTTGCTGCCACTGCTGCCAGAGGTCTATAGAAAGGATGTTTCCTCACGTGGGCCAATCTAGAATGATAGGTTGTAGTTTTAGAATAAGGGGTCAGCAGATTTAAAGTGGAGATGAAGAGAAATTACTTATTTCAAAAGGGCAGTAAATTCACTATCCTAATGTGTGGTGGATGCTAGCCAACTGAGTAAATCTAAGGAGGAGATAGACAGACTTTTAGTTAGTAATGGTGAAAAACTCCACAGAGGCCAGTATCCCATCACCAACTCACCTTTTATTTACACATGGCGAGACCTTGACACTAATCCCTCAGAGCCAGCTCTCAGAATCAACAGGACAGACCTATTTATATATGTCAGCCAGGGCTCCCTGATTGGATCAGATTAACAGCTACAAACAGGGAACTCATATTCTATAAGGTCCACCTGGCTGACCTCATTACAATCACTACAAATGGGTTAAATGGTTATGGAGAGTGGGTGGGAAGGTAGTATTGAGTCCAAACGAGGTCAGCCATGATCATATCAAATGCTAGAGTAGGCTAGAAGGGCTGGATGACCTATTTCTGCTCCTAGTTCTTAGGTTAGCTTTCTGTGCTTTTTAAACAAGAGCATTGAGTTCCTACTGACATCAATACTTCCAAATCTTCCAAACCATTAATGATATACTCCACACCTTTGTACCTCCTACTACAGTAGATGACCTCACATTATATCCCACATGCCATATACGTGCCCACTCACTCAATCTGTCCAAATCCCATTGAAGCCTCCTCACTTCTCATAGTTATGTGCTGTATGCAAACTCAAAACTATTATGTTTTATTCCAGCATCCAAATCATTGATGTAGGATGTGAATATTTGGGAACAGGCTCTGATCCTTATACCCCAGCCTACCTACCTGATCGTGACCCATTTATTCTTATTCTCTGTTTCATTTCCTTTAACCAATCCTTAAGTTCATTTCAGTATATTAGCACCGATTTTTTGCAATAACATTTTGTTTATTAACCTCCATAAGTGAGACCTTATCAAATCCGCCCTGAAAATCCAAATGTGCCCATATCCACTGTTTTCCCACTTACTCTGCTAGGAACATGCTTAAAGAACTCCCAACAGGCTTAGGGTAGACAGGAAGAGACTTTTCTCGTTGGTGGAGTGGTCAATGACCAAGGCCATACAGTCAAGGTAAGGGGTAGGAGGTTTAGAGGGGATATGAGGAAAATCTTTTTCACCAGAGAGTGGGGAAGTCTGGAACTCAATGCCTGTAAGGGAGATAGAAACAGAAACCCTCATAATGTTCGCGAAGTATTTAGATGTCCACTTGCGAGGGCTACACATACAGGCAGTGGGCAAAGTGCTGGAAATGTCTTTGTGACCAGCCCAGACCTGATGGGCCAGAAGGCTTTTTATGTGCCGTACAACACTGTAATTCTGTGGTTTCCCTTTCGTATCATGCCTGCCCAATCAAATCATGGTTTTCCCAAAGTCCAGTTAGCATTCTTTATAAGAGATTCTAGTATTTCCCCTACCACTTACTCAAGCTAACGGTAGTTTCCTGCAAGCTGTTCCACTCCTTTCTTACATAGTGGTGTTACATTTGCAGCCTTCCAATCTGCAACCACTGATCCAAAAGCTGTAACATTTTGAAATATGGCCACTGATCCCTCCACTATCTCCTTGTAAACACCTCTTTCACCACTTGAGGTTGCACAGCATTGGGTCCCAGAGATTTATCAGCTTTCCGTCCCACTAAGCTGTTTGCAGCAAAGATTAATTCTTTTCGTTTCCTCATTCTAACTCATCCCTGGAATCTCTGTTGTTCCAAGATTGCATATGTCTTCTTCCATGAAAACTGCAATTATTCAGCTTGCTTCCCTTTCCTTATTTCTCACAATGAATTCTCTCAGGAAGTAATTAGAGAGTCGAGACTGTTAAGAAGTTGATCTCTAGGTCCTTCAGTCCTTAGCCATGAACTTCTGTGCGATGGAACCTATTTGCCAACTTGTCAGCCATTGGCCGGGGTCATGGAAATGAGTGCACATGGGGAAAGAGCTTCCTCCGTTAAGCTGACAAGCTGGGAATGCTTTGCTCAGTTACACTGAGAAGCTCCAGCCGTGAAAGACTGCTGTTTGAAGCACTTCTCCAATCCTAGTGCCCGAAATGTGATTGTCAGCAGCTTGCATGGCACCTGCCTTTCTCAGCTGCCAGCCTTCACCACATCAGTGGAGTAGCCTTATGTGGCTCCATGTCCTAGTGCTGCCGAGGATATCATATCATGACCAGCAACACCGACAGCTACTTCTCCTCTCCCACCTTCACTTCACAGGACAAAGAGGATGGACACTGCAAACCCCAACACAGGCATGTCTGTACACAGTGCCACAGGACGTGTGCAGGGGTTTCTTGCATTGGGCCATTACTGAAATTGGCATCCTCCTGGAGCAAGACCTCCTGATCGAGTGGACGCACTTTAGCAGTGGCTGACCAGGACTGTACGCTGTCTCCCTACCTCTTGCTAAGTTGTGACCTCTTTTCTACAAGCAGAGCAAGTTAGGAGTGCTAAAGTTAGGAGCACTAGTAGGGGCTTGCACAGAGAGGAGAGATGTCACTGTTTGTGTACAGTCGTTCCCTTCTATCCTTGTAACCTCTGGGGGCTCCTGTGTTCCTCCAATTCTGTATGCACCCCCCACCTCTGCCATTGTACCCACACCCATTTCCTTTGCCTCCCTACTGTCAGTTGAGCTGCCATCTATCTAATCCTGTGCCCATGCACCATTGAGCATAGTAACCCCTGAAGCCAGAACCCTGTGTTAACAGCAGTGTCCTGATGTGAGCAGTGGCCTTCACGACACGTTTGATGCTGGCGTCAGCACTTGCTGTTTCAAATCACATTCAAAGTTAGACAAATGCCAGTTACTGAGCCTCACATAATCGTGAAAATCTCGAGATGTCCCTCTCCCTGCGTGTAGCTGCGGAGATTAAAAGTGGGAGCGAGCCGGCATTAACTGAATCCATGGGATGCTGATAAACTGGTCACGTATCTCAGTGTGAGTTTCTGTTAATGTTATAAATAGTGCCATCAGCATAAATCTGCTTTGGTGCGTTTCCAGTGAGCTTCAGAGAACACAGTTGGGATGTTTTATTTCCTGGAGCTGAATCCAGTGAGATTGTTGTTTTTTGTTTTCTTTTGGCCAATTTTTCGTACATCCTGCATGTTTAATCTTTTAAGTGTGATGGGGTTGGAGGTACTTGGTGAGTGGGTGTCTGCCTGGAGCCACTCAGTGGGTACAGGAGCCATGTACTCGGCTGGTTAATTCAGGAAGAGCCATATTAATGCATTGTCATGTGCCAGAACAGATTTTTTTTTTGTTGATGTGCTTTCACAGCCCAGTGAACAATTTTCTTTAAAGCAGAAAGAAATATATTTAAATCAGACCTTATCCTGCCTCTTGCAAGCTCTCCAAGATGATTCACGTGTAATAAATTATTTGGAGGTGCATTGACAGTGATTATGCAGATCATAGCTGGTTTATACATGACGGGTTTCCACAATGAGTTGAGAATTTTGTGTCCATTGGATTTTGAGCAGTGGCGACTAGGAAATTGCTGGGACTCAGGGTTAGCTCTCAATTGGGTCCCCTATCTGCAAAGCTACAACAGGCCTTGGTTTTATGGCTGTATTTGAAAAATGACAACTCTTACAATGCAGCAACCCCTCAGCACTTTTAACTTAGATTATGAGCTCAGAGTCTGGGGAGACAGTGATAAGGGCACTACACTAGAAGTTTATGCTAATATGCTGGGGTCATGGGTTCAAATCCCACTACAATACCTGGTGGAATTTAAATTCAACGGATAAAACCGGAATATAAAGCTAGTGACGGTGACAATGAAGCCATTGCTCAAAAGCAAAATATTGCAGATGCAGGAAATCTGAAACAGGCAGTGCTGGAGAACATACTGGACTCTAAATGTTTCTCTGTGTCTGCATATGAAACTGGTGCTGATTGTATAAAAGCTATCTGGTTCAGTATCGTCCTTTAGGGAAGGAAATCTATCTGCTTTTGCCTACATGTGACTCCAGACCGAAAGCTTGACTTTGCACTGACCTCAGAACGATTCAAGCAAACCCCTCAGTTTAAGAGCAATTAGGGATGTGCAATAAACAGTGGCTTTGCCAGCAATGCCCACATGCCACGAAAGAAGTGGTGATGGCCAAGTGGTGAAGGCATTAGACTTGAAATCCAGTGGGGATTCTCTGTACAGGTTTGCGTCCCACTCACAGCAGAAGTGCTGATGGTATTTATGGGTGGCACAGTAGCTCAGTGGTTAGCACTGCTACCTTACAGCGCCAGGGATCTGGGTTTGATCCCAGCCTCTGGCAACTGTCTAGGTGGAGTTTGCACATTCTCCCTGTGTCTGTGTAGGTTTCTACTGGGTGCTCCAGTTTCCTCCCTCAGTCTAAAGATGTGGATTGGCCATGCTAAATTGCCTGTAGTGTTCAGGGATATGTAGGTTAGGTGTGTTAGCCATGGGAAATGTAGGGTTTCAGGGAAAAAGTAGGGGGATGGTATGCTGTTCAGAGGGTTGGTGTTGACTTGTTGGGCCAAATGGCCTAATTCTGCACTGTAGGGATTCTATGAAATCGATTCTGGAGTGCTGGTTGAATATAGATTTGAAGCATGGGTGCTACTAATTTAGACTAGAAAACTAAATGGTAAAGTTGTCTCTGAAATTCATTGCCCCTCAGAAAGACCAGCTTTTTCCACCATGTAGACCCCTGCCCCAGCCCACTTGCTGGGTCATCTGCGTATCAAGGTTTTTTTTAATCACCTTGACTTAATACTGGACTGCACCCATCTTCCAAATTCCATAAACCTCAAGCAACCTTCCAGCCCATCCAGTCATTTGTCAAGCCATAATATTTATGAATTAGGCCTCTTAAGTCCAATCTGCCATTTAATACGATCATGGCTGATGACCTCAATTCAACTTTCCCACGAATCTTTATACCCTGTGATCTCCCCACCTTGCCAATCAAGGGTCTCGCTAATTGAGCCTTAAAAATATTCAGTGACTCTGCCTCCTCCAGTCTATGGGAAAGAGAATTCCACAGACTATGACATTCTCAGAAAAGGCTTCTCCTCTTCTCCATGTTAAACGACATTGTCTTCCCATTCCCAATAAAAAATCTCCAATAGAAAATTTGTATTTATGTTCTTTTGTAGCCTTGGATGTCCTTGTGTCTGTAAGCTGTGCTATCTCCGCCAGAAATCTTCCTTCCAGTATGTCATCCCTTCCCTTCATCCCAGTATTGGATGTCTAGCCTTCAGCTGTCTGGGTGCTAAGCTCTGAAATTCTTTTTCTCCCTCCCTTCTTTCATGCTCTCCTGTAAAATAACCTATTTGTCCAAACTGCTGGTCAGCCCATCCCATATGTGGCTCTCGGCCTCGGCATTGAGTTTTATCAAATTACACATGCACAGAGATTCTCAGGATGTTCTTCTGCACGATAGGTGCGAAGTAAGTTCTTACCATTTCACGATTTTTGCAGAATTAAGGAAGTAATGGAGTTAACATATTTAATGTACCAGAAAGCCACCACAATAACCTTGATTGACACAACAAAGCAGATATTTATGTTAGGTAGGGTAAATACCAAAGGTTGTTGTGGTACAGTGATAGTCTGTCTGCCTCTGAACCAGGAGACCTGGGCTCGGGTCCCACCTTTCCCAGCAGTGTGTAATAACACCTCTGAGCAAGTTGATTAGAATGGCTAAAGGCGAGTCACCACGATACTGTTTATTCAGCAGGGCAAGGATTATCACTGTGTAGAATATCTATTTATTCAGCAAGGTAATGAATGTTCGCTGTATTTCATTTTAACAGGATAAGGACTAGTCAGTGGTCCTGAGGTGCAGTGGGCAACATCTTTGCCTCAAAGCCCAGAAACTCTGGGTTTTAGTCCCACTTGGAGTTATAGAATTAAAAGTCAGGCCTTGGGTAGCATTGTCGAACAGAGAGACCTAGGGGTTCAAGTACATACGTTTCAGGTCCAGTGACTTCTCTTCACAGGTGCTACCAGACCTGCTGAGCTTTTCCAACAACACCTGTTTTTGTTCCTGATTTACAGCATCCGCAGTTCATCAGGTTTTTGTTCAAGTTTCTAATTCTTTGAAGTTTGCGTCACATGTAGACAAGTGTTAAGGCATTTAGCATGCTTGCCTTCATTGCTCAGACATTTGAGTGTAGGGGATGGGAAGTCATGTTGAGGCTGTACAGGACGTTGATAAGGCCTATTCTGGTGTACAGTGTCCAGCTCTGATCATCCTGTTATAGGAAGGATATTATTAAGCTGGGGCAGGTTCAGAAAAGATTGACCAAGATGTTGCTAGGAGTGGAGAGTTTAAGTTTTAAGGAGAGACTGGGACTTTTTCGCTAGAACATAGGAGATTGGGATGGGGGTGACCTTATGGAGATTTATAAAATCATGATAGGTGCAGATAAGGTGAATGGCAGTTTTTTTTCCCTAGGGTGAGGGATTTCAAGACTAGGGGCCATATTTTAAGGTGAGAGGAGAAAGATTTAAAAGGGACATGACGGGCAACTTTTTTACACAGAGTGGCTCACATGTGGATTGAGCTTCCAGACGAAGTTGTTAATGTGGGTACAGTTACAGTGTTTAAAAGACATTTGAATAGGCACATGAATAAGAAAGGTTTGGAGGGATATGGGCCAAGTACAGGCAGGTGGGACTAGTTCAGTTTGGGATTATGGTCAGCACGGATTGGTTGGACTGAAGGGTCTTTTTCCATGCTGGATGACTCTGACTCTAAGTCAACAGCCAAGGAAGGTGCGATCATAATGCGTTCAAAGATGTTGGGTATCAACTTGTAAATCTTTCCAACACATGGCAAGAATGGGAGAGACTTCTGGCCAGCCACTTGCAGAGGGTAACAGAAAATCACTGCAGTACTTTGCAGCATCCCCTTGGGGAGGCAATGGCCTAGTGGGATTATCGCTGGACTGTTAATCTAGAGACCCAGGTAACATCCCAGGGACCTGGGTTCAAATCCTGCCACGGAGATGGTGGAATTTGAATTCAATAAATGCCTGGAATTAAGAGTCTAATGATCACTATGAATTCATTGTTGAGTGTAAGGAAAAACCCATCTGGTTCACTAATGCCCTTTAGGGAAGGAAACTGCCATCCTTACCTGGTCTGGCCTACATGTGACTCCAGACCCCCAGCAATGTGGTTGACTCTGGGCAATTAGGGATGGGCAATAAATGCTGCCTAGTCAGTGATGCCTTCATCTCGTGAATGAATAAAACAAACCTAAGCATGACACAGTAGTCCATGGTTGCTAATGCTTGAACAGCCAGAGTGTGTGTGATTATGCAGAGTTGCTGTTTCTTCAAAGAGTGTGGATATTCTGATATCCTACTTACTGATAAAGCCATTGGAGCAGGAGGGACCTGCAGGCATAAGTCCTGTCATCCAGGTGAGGGTGAAAGAAGAAACAGGAGGGAGAAATGGACAATGACGATGAGCTATCTGTTGAGAATTGGTTAAATCCATGAATTCTGTATACCAATGTCATCAATTAAAAACAGGTCCTTTCACTTAATGTACAAAAGGTGCTGGAAAAAAAAGCAGAAAGGCTATCGGTATTTGAAAAGATGTGAAACAGTTGTTGTGTTTTAAGTCCTTCGCTGGATTTTCAAAGTTGAACACGAGCTTCTCGCTAAACTGATAATCAGGAACATGATGGAGGTCAAAAAGCCCTTGGTGACTTCCTTATCCCCAGTGTGAATCATCAAGGTTAAATGCGACTGGAGTGTTGTCAGCAATCAGCTACTGAGCTGTAATGCTGTACAAACTGGACTCATTGAAATGGGGAATGGGGAACAGCTGGTGACAGAGGAAAACAGTTTGGCTTTAAATCTGTGTTGGACTAGGAGCTGACAATGCGAGAGTCACACGTCTGGGGGGAGATATCAGGCTGACAATGTGTTAAAAAATGTTTTTTCAAAAGTAGCAGCATTGAAGGGCAAGGGATAATTGGACAGGGATGTGCACACACACAATTCAGCTCCCCTTCTGAAAGGCTTCCACTCCACTCTTCAGTTTTGTGTTTCTGTTACAACTTCCTATGTCCACATTAATAATAGGAAAAAGTCTCTGTAAACATGCCACATCACCCAGGCTGGGGTTCTGATGTTAAAAGTAGTATGGACTTGTTGATTTTTTTTTGCTGTGATTGGAAAATAGATTTACTGAGCATTCCATATTAACAATTCCATCACAGAAGCAATCCAATTCCACCGCTCCTTTTAATAAATTAGTGTAGCAATAAAGAAATATGAATAATTGTACCTACTTTTATTTCTGCATCCCTCTTGATTTCTATTTCTTCATTCATATCTGAACCTCTATTCAAATATCAATGTTAATATGCCGGTCCACACTGGTAGAAATGCAAATATCTGTGTCACATCTATACTTTAGTTCAATATTTCTCTTTTGTATGCGTACCTATTTACACAGATACTAATATCTATGTATATCGTGTTAGTCCCTGCATTGATTGCATATCTCTGTGTGAATATCTCTGCAGACTGACATATGAAGGAAGACTGGATCGACTGGGTTTGTAATCATTGGAATTTAGAAGAATGAGGGGGTATCTCATAGAAAGGTATAAAATCCTAATGGGACTGGACAGGCTAGACGTGGGAAGAATGTTCCCGATGTTGAGGAAGTCCAGAACTAGGGGGTAATAGTCTAAGAATAAGGGGCAAGCTATTCAGGACTGAGATGAGGAAGAATTTCTTCATTCAGAGATGTGTGAACCTGTGGAATTCTCTCCCGCAGGAAGCTGTTGGGACCACTTTCTTAGATATATCGAAGAGGGAGCTGGTCATGGCCCTTGCAGCTAAAGGGATCAAGGGGTAGGGAGAGAAAATGGGAATGGGATACTGAGATTGTATGATCAGCCATGATCATAGTGGTGGTGCAGACTCGAAGGGCCGAATAGCCTACTCCTGCACCTACTTTCTATGTTTCTATGCTTCTACGTAACCACCTGTTTGGTACCTGTTTCTCTACTGGTTTGCAGCAACAACAATTTATATTTATATGGCACCGCTAATGTCACAAAACTTGGCAAAAAATTGCACAATGAGAGAAAAATTGATTCTGTGTCACATATTCCGGTTATCCATCCATAGGTCTCTATCGTTGTGTCTCCGTTTAATAAAAGCTCTATTCCTGCCTGTAGTGATCACCGTAGTCAAGCTGTTTAAAGTTCACTTTTCTCCACCATTTATATCTCCAGGGCATCTCTCCAGTAGGGGATCTCTTGAGAGGGACTGGTCCAACAGCAGTTGCCATGGGGCTAAGGTCACGCTGTTACCGACTGAATGTAGTTGCCATAGTGCCGGGACATTGCTGATGCTGACTGACAGTGGTTGCCATGGTGTTGGGGCACTAATTGACTGAAGCGCCGACGCTATTGGAAAGTGACAACCAATTGGAAATTAATCTGGAGTCTATGAACTATAACACAAACAAATTGGACCCTGAGCACCAGTAAACACAAACCTACATAGCAGGTTTTTAACTGGGCTCATCCTCAGAGACTTGACTGCCTGCAATGTTTGGCTGGATTCTGTACGTCTCTTGGCAAAATGTTTTGCATTGTACTGTACATAAAAAAGCAAGTGTACATTTCACTCGCAAGATGACGCTTTATTATTGATGATATGCAGGATTGAAAGAGAAACCAAATAATAGCTAACAATAATGATAATCGGTTGACCTGGACTTTATCACTAGGTTGTACCTGAAATAGCGGCCTAAAGGGACAGGCATTAAACACAACTCCGTCTTGGTGGCTAAACATCACAACTGTGTCACAAACCACAGAGATTAGCTGTCATCGCAGGATCAAATATATTTGTCTCTCTCTCTTTTTAAATGCCTCACGTATATTTCTAGAGCTGAAAGCATCTGTGAATTGTGGAAAATAGCATGTAATTGTTTGTCGAATGAGGAAGGATTGAGCGGGCTGGGCCTATATTGGTTGGAGTATCAAAGAACAAAGGGTGATTTTAATGAAACATGTAAGATTCTGAAAGGGCTTGATACAGAGATCAATGATGTAGAGACAGAGCTAATATTTCCCAACGTGAGCTACGTTCCCACTAAATTTGGTTTCTTCTGTGCTGATCATGGAGGTCCGTGCATAGCAGTGACTGCCAAAACCAGAAGTCAGTGCACCAGAACATTAATCAGTGTGCATGGATCCCCGGAGTGACTACCCAGTCACATAACTGTACAGCTTAGAGGGGATGTTGCTCATAAGGGAGTCTGGCATTAGTGCCAAAACATGGCTTCAAAATAAGGGATCTGCCATGTACAATGGAGATGAGGAGGAGTCTCTTATCTCTGAAGGTCAACAACATGAGGTGTTGAGATGTACTGATGATCTGCCACTATCACACTGTGATAATTGTGTTAGGTCTCATAGTGTAAATTTGAGACACGGCTGACATAGTACTGAAGAATTCAGTGAACTGTTGCCACAGTATATACATACTTACACCCCAGTCACAGACCTTGTTATGTCGTGACTCAAGCTGCACACTTTGGATGTACTATTACGTACTTCCCTCAGTGTGTCATGCTGCAAGAGGAGTCAGTAAGAAGGAGACTGAGACCTTTACACATCAGATGCGGGACCGAATGCAACATTTCTCTTTTCATTAGGGAGAGGATTTGAGTTATAAGGAGAGGCTGGATAGCCTGGGACTTTTTCGCTGGAGCGTCGGAGGTTGAGGGGGTGACTTTATAGAGGTTTATAAGATCATGAAGGGTATAGGTAAGGTGAATGGCAGATGTCTTTTCCCTAGAGTCGGGTATTTTAAGACTAGGGGGCATATTTTCAAGGTAAGAGGAAAAAGATTTAAAAAGGTCACGAGGGGCAATTCTTTTGCAGGGAGGGTGATGCATGGGTGGAATGAACTTCCAGAGGAAGTGGTGGATGTGGATACAGTTACAACGTTTAAAAGACATTTGGATAAGTACATGAATAAGAAATGTTTGGGGGGAAATGGGCCACGCACAGGCAGGTGCGACTACCTTAGTTTGGGGTTATGGTCGGCATGAACTGGTTGGACCGAAGGGTCTGTTTCCGTGCTGTATGACTCTGTGACTCTATAAGAGAAACCCCAACCAGATGTATATCATTGTATGTAGGCATGTGTTGTCAATTCAACAAATATATAGACAGGTAAAAACTGAGTTAACAAGATTAATGAGTCAAATTTTGAGGCTTGACAACTCATCTTGATATCTTATACCCATCTGGAGAGGTATGTGTTATCCATGGAAGCCCTTGTTTGTAAACTTGTTACTCAGCACCATTACACAGTTATCATCGTTGGGGTCATCTCCCTCACTGTCTGGTGCATGATCGACTCTGTTCCTTTACAATACAGCACCATGTTCGGGATTGACTAAATATGACTTGAGCTGGTTCTGTATCTTAGAAACCTTTGCTGGTACCCAGGTAGTAGCGACTGGATTTCTGACTGACCTTCTCTGTCCTCTGTGTGATTGCGGGTTTCTCTACGTGCTCACTACGTGTTCCATTCTCCTGTGTCATTGGAGACGAAAGTCGTGCGGTGTCTTCATTCTCACTACTGTGGGGATGGATTGAATCGCCTGAATGGTTACGATACTGAGATCTGTGCATTTTGGTAGCTCTGCCACTGTGGGACCTTTGGTATCTACCAGATAGAAGACTTTGGGAATTGAAGCTGGTCGTGCAAATTGGCATTGCCGTGTGATTGTGCCACTACGCAATATTGATGATCCATTATATGATGTAATGCGCCATGGAGCACCACTTGTTAGGTATATCTCTTTTAGGATGTGCACTGGTAATATGTTGGTAATATCTCGATGTTACACTGTTACTGGTTGTAAAAACTTCTGCTGGGCACCTTTAAGGTTGGTGTGACAGAGTGTATCTATGGTAGATTTTGCTGGTTTGATATACTTTGCAGACAATCGTATCATTTGCGTGTAATTGATGTTGGCCTCCTACAATGGCTCCATGTTGGCATCTGTCTTCAGCAAGGCTTTGGCAGAATGCCAAACTTGCCAAAAAGAATAGGTGACGACTGATTCAGTTAGTCTCTCTGTAAATTCTTCTTCACACAGAGAAGTCACACTCAAACTCTTTGTAGCGGCACCTAGTGACAGCGTCATCAATAGACTGTGGGGTTTCTGTAGGTACAAAACGAATTGGAATCTGTTGATCCCAAAGATGATTCATACATTGAGCTGGTTCTTAAGCAATCTGCAGGTTTTCCCAGAATCTTTTTTTACCACCCCTGGAAAGACTGGACACGTTTATTCTGCAAAGCCCCTCCTTTCTGATTTTTAAGATCAATCTTCTCAGGATTATTTAAGCTTGATCTGTGAAGTGAAGTTGTATCTGTTGCTTGAATACCTGTCATTCAGTGAAGATGTCACTCACGGCCACAGTCTTAGTCAAGTGTTTGCCTTCCATTTCTAGGTGCAGGTCTGTGGCTTTTTGTTTTTTCAGAAGTAGAGTGCAGGGCTTTATTTGTTCCGTCTTTTACTGTTCTGTCCTTTTATTTTTCCTTTTTCTCATTTCTTTCTATTTTCATAGTCTGGCCTCTTTAGGATGTCTTACTGAGTGTGCGTCTGTAACTTTAAGCGATAAAGGCCTGTAGTAGCAGACTTCAACCATTAGGCCGACATCACACTAGCCTTGGCACCAAATTGAAGGAAACAAAATGGCAGAACCAACTGACGACTGCACACGGGCAATCTTCTCTAGGTTAGGAAATCCTCTTTAATGCTTAAAATGGTGTTTCTTTTGAACAGGAGTGTCGTGTATTTAAACTGACAGTACCCTTTGACAGTTGACATTAGTTTTATATCCATAGGAAGTCTTTTAGCTGTGAATTCTACTTTTATACCTATAAGAATCCTTTAACCTGTTATGTTTTCACTTTTATGTCTGGCAGCTTCATTTTTATTTCCATAAGAGAGGTAGAAGGCTTCCAACTTGGCAGGTCTTGAACTTTAAGCAGACAGAAAGTAAGTCTGCCTCCTGGTCATTTACGTTGGACAACTCTACTCACATAAATATATTGTGGCTGTCCATCTGACTGCTTTAGAACCCAGTATCCTTCAGTGAGGACTCTTTTACAAGCAGTTACCGGTAGCTTGCTTAGTGTCACTTGAGGTTGCGTGATAGCTGATGATCGACGACTATCATGCTGTGATACTCCCATTAGCTCCCATAACATGAATATGAATGAGACGTAGGTCGCATAGTACTGAAGAATTCAATGAACCTTTATTACAGCCTCTGGTTTCTCTATGTGTACACTACATCTCAGGCACTTGCATACCTTGGCTCACGCGAAGCAGTTGGATGTCATGTAGAATGCTTTCCTCAACATGTCATGCTGCAAGAAGACAGAGCTCGGTAAGATGGAGCCTGATAGCTTTGTACCATGAGATGATTGACATCAGGTATATGTAAGGTATTAAAGGTATATCAGATATCACAACACAACTAGTCAGTGTTCTTTGGAATTCTCTAGAGAGCACTGAGGGTCACTTAGTATATGTTCAGTTTGAAGTATTTTTTGATCTAGCAAAGAGTCAAAGACCCAGGCTAACAGGCAAGAAAATGGAGTTAAGGCTGTAACAAGATTAACCAAGATCATATCGAATGATGGAATGGGTTTAAAGGACTGAGTGGCCAACTCCTATTTCTTATGTTCTTATACTTTGAGGGTTTTTTTCACTCACAGGATGAGGGCACCACTGGCCAGGTCAGCATTAACTGCCTGCCCCTAAGGGGGCAGTTTGGTGTCAACCCCATTGCTGTGGGTCTGGAGTCACATGTAGGCCAGACCAGGTAAGGATGGCAGTTTCCTTCCCTAAAGGACATTAGTGAACCAGATGGGTTTTCCCGACAATCGGCAATGGATTCACAGTCATCATTAGACTCTTAATTATAGATTTTTATTGAATTCAAATTCTGCTAACTGCCAAGGTGGGATTCGAACCCAGGTACATTACTTGGGTCTCTGGATTAACAGTCCAGTGATAATACAACTAGATCATTGCCTCCCAGTATGCATACTGATTTGACCATTCCATTCACTTTAAAAAAACACTCAAAACCATTGTTTGAAAAAAAATAATCTATTAAAGATATCCACAAATATCCATTCCCTCCACCACCAATGCTCAGTAGCAGCAGGTATGTACCATCTACAAGATGAACTGCAGAAATTCAGTTAGACAGCACCTTCCGGACCCATGACCACTTCCACCCAGAGGGACAAGGGCAGCAGATACATGGAAACACCACCAGCTGCAAGTTCCCCTCCAAGCTACTCGGAAAATAGCAGCAAGAGTAGGCCATTCAGCCCTTTGACCCACTGCACCATTCAGTATGGACAAGGTCGGTCCTCTATTTAAATGTCATATTCCCAGGTTCTCTATATCCCGCGATGTCTTTAAACACTAGAGAATGATCAGTCTCTTTCTTGAAGGCATTTTTCCTCATGTCAGCCCCAAATGGTCTGTATCCTGAGACTGTGACCCTGGGTCCTAGATCCCCAACTAGGGACAGCATTCTCCTTGCATCTAGTCTGTCCAGCCTTGTCAGACTTTTACATGTTTCAATCAGGTTGCCTCTCGTCCATCTAAACGCTAGTGAATCCAGGCCCAGTTGAACCAATCTCTCCTCATATCTGCCATTGCAGCTATCCGCTGAGTGAACCTTCCACTGCACTCTTCTCAATATCAGTTATGGCCTTTCTTAGATGGGAAGACCAAAACCAGAGGAAACCCACGCAGACACAGGGAGAATGTGCAAACTCCACACAGACAGTCACCTGAGGGTAGAATTGAACCCAGGCCCCTGGTGCTGTGAGGCAGCAGTGCTAATCACTGAGCCACTGAGCCACCCCTTATGTTCTTTCTTAGATGGGAAGACCAAAACTATAGGCAATACTCCAGGTCTCACCAAGGCTCAGTACAACTGCAGTAAGCGAGCCCTATTTCTGAACTCAAATCCTGTTGCAGTGAAGGCCACTACACCACTTGCCTTCCTAATTGCTTCCTGCATCTACCTGACACCCAGGTCCCTTTGTACATCCACACTTCCCAATATATCATCATTTATATAATACTCTTCCCCTGTCTGTTTTTCACATCGCAGTGTTTGACTTCATATCTAGCCATGTGGTAGTACATATGCTGTGTATTTGCTCATTCTCTCAATTTGTCTAATCATTTTGAAGCCTCCATGCATCTTCCTGGCGGCTCATGATCTGCCCTAATTTTAGGTTGTTAGTAAACTTGGAAATGTTACATTTGATTCCCTCATCCAGGTCATTTATATAGATGGCAAATGGCTGGGGCCCAAGCATAGATCCTTGTGGTGCCCCGCTAGTCACTGCCTGCAACTTGGAAGAAGATTTATTTATTCCCGCTGTCTGTCTCCTGTCAGTCAACCAATTCTGGATCCATGCCAATTTATCACTCCCAATCCTGTGTGCATTTACCTTGCTTGTTGTGAAGGATAATTATCAGAAGCTTTCTGAAAATGACTGACGGATTTCTTGACTTTGAACAATATTACTGTTGCTTGCCTGTCACTGGGTTAAAATCCTGGAACTCCCTCCCTAGCAGCTCAAGGACGGTGGCAATACAAGAAGGCAGCTCTTACTTGCCTTCTCCAGGGTAATTAAAAATGGGCACTAAATGCTGGCTCACATCCCATGAATAAGTTGAAGAGGAAGGTTTAAAAGCCTGCAGTGTGTGATCGACAGTCACTTGGCTGTTACCTACCCCTCCAAAGAATAGAGTTAGGGCCAGGCAGCTGGGAAGAGTCTTTAAGCTTGACTGGAGAGTGGGACATCTAGACTGCTGCTTGGAGGTCCCACTCCAGGCATCTACACTGTTCTCAGGCATTTCTATGGTCCTACAGGCTGACTGTAAGCATCCAATTGACATCTGAGAAAATGTGCGCATGTGTATGTGTACGTGTGTGTGTATGCGTGTGTGTGTATGCATGTGTGTGTGCACGTGAAAATGCGCGTGTCTGTGTATGTGATTGTGTATGTCTGTGTGCGTGTGAGAACGTGTGTGTATATGTTTGTGCTCATGTGTGTCTGTGTGTGAGAATGCGTGTGTGTATGTATGTGTTTGTGTGCGTGTCTGTGTGCATGTGAGAATGCATGTGTGTATCCATGCACTTGTATGTCTGTGTGCTTGCAAGAATGCATGTGTGTATGCATGTGTTTATGTGCATCTGTGTGCGTGTGAGAATGGCTGTGTGTGTAAGCGTGTGTTTGTGTGCGTCTGTGTGCATGTGAGAATGCATGTGTGTGTGTGTGCATGCATATGTGTATGTGTGTCTCTGTGTGTTTGAGAATGCTTGTGTGTGAGAATCTGTGTGAATGCATGTGTGTATGTGCGTGTAAGAATGTGTATGTTTATGTATGTGCATGTGTGCACGTAGGAATGCATGTGTGTGCACGTGTGTGTGTGTGCATGTGTGCCTGTGTGTGGGAGAATACATGCATGCGTGTGTTTGCATGTGTGTCAGAGTCATGTGTTTGTGTTAGATGCCACCCAATGCCACTAATTTACACGCTCACCCACCTCCAGTGTTACCCCAGGTGAGGAATAAAATTCAGCCAATCATTTGCACTTTCCAAGACATGGGGGCTTAAACTGGCAAGAGGCTGCACTGCCACAGGCTCTGCCACTGTGATAGATTAAAACTGTGAAAATAAAGTGCTATAAAGCTTGACATCTATCAAGGAGGAGGCAGCTTCATTTTCTAAAATCACTGTGTGCAATTTCAGTTATAGTTGTTGTTTCCTTCCTTCTAAACTCTCGCAGAAGATCATCCTTGTTTCTCTCTGATGTGACAGTAATGGATACATATTTTATCTGAGTATATCATTTACAAGTGCACTGCTGTCCCCAGCTAAAATATAGACCTGCAAATGACTGGCTTCCAATGATGGTGAGCACTTAATGTGTTGAGGATAACATTCTGCTGCCTGCTGCATTAATGGACACATTAACCAAGATACAAGGGTTAAAGGTCACATACAGCATTGGAACATTGAAATAGCACGGGCATTTCTGTGAAGTATTGCCTCTACAAGTCTTCAATCTTCTTTTCTGCTTTAGAAAGTTGATATAAACATTTAAGATCAGCTTTTTGCATCATTTAAATCTAAAATGTTTGGTCTGATCTGAGCAAACCCATTGCAGTATGCAATGTTCTTTGCATTAAACAGTTGTTACAATAGATGTGGGAGGCACCTTGTAATTCAGCAGTTGACGTCAATACGGTTGACTGTGCACGCTCAGAATCTTTCTCGATTCCACAAACTAGCCAACATTACAGCTACCAGCTTTCATCACTGAACTGTCTGTCCTGTTTGTGCCTCACCCCCACCACCCCTGAGTCTCCTTCCTCCCTTTACCACTGACTCCTGGCTCAAATGTTCAAACAACTCCCTCTCCTTTTGCTGCTAAAACACATCTAGATCCAGAAATCCTGCTTGCCACTTTGGCTCCAAGTTCCTAAGCACACCATCTCAAGTCCACTCGTGACTTCCCTCCATCCGCAAACCACATTATCAGGTATACTTGTAGCCCTTTCAGCTACGTTCAGTCATGTTCAACAACTTACATTTGCGTAGTGCCTTTGATATAATAAAATGTCCTCAGGCATTTCACACAGGCAGTATCAAACTATTATGAGGAGGTGTGATCCGAATATTAATTTATAATAACATTGGCTGGACTCATATGTAATTATAGGCCATTATAGAGTAGTCATAATGAGGCTGTTTACCAGCTTGAATATAGACTGCACGGCGATGTTAAGGACAGTGTAACAAACTCTTGCTTGTATTGACAATGCCTGGCTGTCACACAACACAGTGGGACGGAGAACCGAATGAGGGTGTGTGAGGCTTGTTTTGTTCACCTCCTCCTGCTTAAGGCCAAGGGAGAGTCAGCTTTAAATACAAAACCCTCCTTTGAGAACTAGACAAAAGAAGTGAAATTAAAATTTGCGCCATCTCCTGGGAACAATTCCTTGGATAAATAAAAGATGCACAAAAAGTGCTGGATTCTCTATGATTTTGTAAGTTTGGGGGTTCATCTTATATAGCTAACCTTTCCTGGACTGAGTGCCCAGAGAGAGTCTATTTGATTCAACGTCTTATCCAATTAATCCCACTCACCCTGGGCTGTTCCGCTCCCAGCCCTGCGGATTCTCTCTCCATTGAGGATTTACTCAATTCCCTTTTTAAAGTTCTGATTGAGCCTGTTCCCACTGGCCTTTCAGGCTGCGCATGCCAGTTTGTAACAGCTTGTCTGAAAGGAGTTCAAATCTTCTTTGGAAAATAACGTTGGCCGATGACCAAATATTCCTCGTGAGCAGAGTCTTCTACTCCAGGTTCTGGGCTGTGAGTGTGTCGAGTCCAGCTGCTGGATTTTTAAACATCCAGGACTTTTCTGTTGCCCACTGCAACTGCATTCTGGGTGAACTGACATCATTGCCCACTGCTAGCTCCCTTTGGTTTTTTTTTAATTGCTTGTTATTTTTGCTAATCCCACAGATCAGTCATTCTCATTTTTGTAATTTAACGTATTTTTCTAATCAATCTGTTCAGAGATGTTATTACATACCTCTGGAGGAGATTATCAGCCATTCTCATCCTTGTGTCCAGATGATCTTCACCTTGCTATCTTTACAGCTCCAAACACAGGTACCATAGGGGCTTAGTGGTTAGCACTGCTGCTTCACAGTGCCAGGGACCTGGGTTCAATTCCACCCTTGGGTGACTGTCTGTGTGGGTTTCATCCCCCTGTCCAAAAATGCACAGGCTAGGTGGATTAGTCATGGGAAATGCAGGGATGGGAGGGTGGTGTGAGTCTGTGTGGGATGCTTTTTGGAGCATCGGTTGTGGACTCGATGGGTTGAATGGCCTGATTCCACACTGTCGGGGTTCTGTGAACATTCTGATGAGCCCGTGTTTCCCTAAATCTTGCCTCCTTTTCAACAACATTGGCATTGGCACCTTCATGTTCAGAGGCTCTGAAATTGCCCTTCCAGCAAAGCTGCACTGCTGGCATAGTGCTGTTGTATTTTACACTAAATTATTGGGGAGGCGATGGCCTAGTGGTATTATCACTGGACTGTTACTCCAGAGACTCAGATAATGTTCTGGGGAGCCAGGTTCAAATCCCGCTACAGCAGATGGTGGAATTTCAATTCAGTAAAATATCAAGAATTAAGAATCTAATGATGACCGTGAATTGTCAGAAAACCCATCTGGTTCACTAATGCCCTTTAGGGAGGGAAACTGCCATCCTTTCCTGGTCTGGCCTACATGTGACTCCAGACCCACAGTAATGTGGTCGACACTAAACTTCCCTCTGGGCAGTTAGGGATGGGCAATAAATGCTGCCTGATCAGTGATGCCCTCATCCTGTAAATGAATTTTTAAAAAAGTGTAGCAACCTGGCACTGCAGAAACAAATGACAAGGACCATCAGACCATAGGAGTAGAAGTAGGTCATTTATCCTAAAGAGGCTGCTCTGCCGTTCAATCACATCCTGGCTGAAGAGGAGTTCTCAGAAAGAACCATTGCTGCCTCACTTGCCTCGTCCCCCCCATGCCTGAGTGAGGGGATGAGCTGGGTGATTGTGGGGAAATGGGGAGCAGAGGAATGAGTCAGCGACCTGCCTTGGAAACATATTCCGGTTGTCTCACTGTTGCTGGGTCAAAATCCTGGAATTCTCTCCCAAAAGGCATTGGTCTACGAGCACACGGACTGCAGCGGTTCAGGAAGGCAGCTCACTACCACCTTCTCATGGGCAGCTAGGGATGGGCAAGAAATGTTTCACGCAGTGTGGGAGAAGGCCATTCAGCCCATCAAATCCACACCTACCCTCCAAAGAGCAGACACCCAGACCCACTCCATTCCTGTAACCCTGCATTCCCCATGGCTAATCCACCCAGTCTGCACATCCCTGAACACTATGGGGTAATTTAGCATAGCCAATCCACCCAACCTGCATACCTTTATACTGTGGGAGGAAACCCATGCAGACATGGGGAGAATGTGCAAACTGTCAGCAGTCACCTGAGAGCGGGATTGAACCTGGGCCCTGGTGCTGTGAGACCACTGTGCTGCGTCCATTTTGCTATTTAATAATAGCAAAATGGATGCATAAGAGTGAGATACAGACTGGAATTCAGTTTGTTGTATCTGTGAAGTTTCCACATGGAACAACAGATATCTGGAAGTGGATTCCAGACTGTAATTGCTGCGTGGCTTATAGATAGAATAATTGATGCCAAGGAATAAGTTACAGGCTGAAATCTAAGAAAGGGGCTTGGGAGTGGATTCCTGGAATTGAAATACAAGCTGCAGTCTGATCAAGGCATTCAGGGAGTTTATATATACCATAGATTCTGGTATGTATGTCAATGTGCAGTACAAGAAAACCCCATTTTCTCAGGACCGCAATGCATGTACTCAACGCTTAAGTCAATGTCCAGGTTTTAAAGAATTTTTCAAAGCTTCAAAGGTATGCAATGCAATCTACGGTAAACTAATTGACTCCCTAGGGAGTAACTTACAGGGTGCAATCATAACTGAGTGGTTCTCATGGTTTATAAATGGAAATAACAGATGATCGTGAGTAAGTTACAGGCTGGAATCTAATCGCAGGGTTAGGGGAAGGCCACACAATGAAAGAAGGGAGTTGGTACCTTCCACAATGCGATAACGACCAGATAATCTGCTTTGTTCTGTCGACTGAGGGTTAAGTATCGACCGGCACACTGCTGATCGCTCTTTGCGATGGCCCAGTGGGAGCTTTTACGTTAACCTGAGACTCACTCTCGGGCTTAGTGCCCGATCTGAGTGATGAGAGGTCACCCCACCCCGGATGGTGGTGTGCTCATGAGCCTTGCTTTTTGCGGTGGGGCCCTGAAGTAGGATTCACAACCATACACTGCTCGCTTGGCAAAAAGACGTCCATGCTGGAAGAGATAACAAGGTGTAGAGCTGAATGAACGCAGCAGGCCAGGCAGTATCAGAGAAGCAGGAAAGCTGACGTTTCAGGTCTGGACTCTTCTTCATCATCTCAATGCTGGAAAAGGCCAGGCACCAACAGAGTTAACACTTCAGGTCTCTGGTCTTCCATGATGGGAAGGTCACAGAACTGAAAGCATTAACAAAAACAAAGAGCAAAGAAAATTACAGAACAGGAACAGGCCCTTCAGCCCTCCAAGCCTGCACCGATCCAGATCCTCCATCTAAACCTGTCACCTATTTTCCAAGGATCTGTATCCCTCTGCTCCCTGCCCATTTATGTATCTGTCTAGATACATCTTAAATGACGCTATCGTGCCTACTTCTACCACCTCCGCTGGCAACACGTTCCAGGCACCCACCACCCTCTGCGTAAAGAACTTTCCACACATATCTCCCTTAAACTTTTCCCCTCTCGCCTTGAAATAGTGACCCCTAGTAATTGAGCCCCCCACTCTGGGAAAAAGCTTCTTGCTATGAACCCTGTCTATACCTCTCATGATTTTGTAGACCTCAATCAGGTCCCCCCTCAACCTCAGTCTTTCTAATGTAAATAATCCTAATCTGCTCAACCTCTCTTCATAGCTAGCACCCTCCATACCAGGCAACATCCTGGTGAACCTCCTCTACATCCTCTCCAAAGCATCCACATCCTTTTGGTAATGTGGCGACCAGAACTGTACGCAGTATTCCAAATGCGGTCGAACCAAAGTCCTATACAACTGTAACATGACCTGCCAACTCTTGTACTCAATACCCCGTCCGATGAATGAAAGCATGCCGTATGCCTTCTTGACCACTCTACCGATCTGCTTTGCCACCTTCAGGGTAGAATTGACCTGAACACCCTGATCTCTCGCTGTGCATCAGTTTTCCCCAGGGCTTTTCCACTTACTGTATAGTTCGATCTTGAATTGGAGCTTCCAAAATGCATCACCTCACATTTGCCTGGATTGACCTCCATCTGCCATTTCTCCGCCCAACTCTCCAATCTATCTATATTCTGCTGCATTCTCCTACAGTCCCTGTCACTATCTGCTACTCCACCAATCTTAGTGTCATCTGCAAACTTGCTAATCAGACCATCTATACCTTCCTCCAAATCATTTATGTAGATCACAAACAACAGTGGTCCTAACACGGATCCCTGTGGAACACCACTGGTCACAGTAACTTTGCATCCTGCTCTGAGGATGTTGCTCAACTGACTGAGCGTTTCCAGAACTTTCTTTCAGATTTCCAGCCCCCACAGTTCTTTGCTCTCCCGTTTCAGAAGTGAGAACGTGACTGCCAGGGACGTGGGAAATGGAACGCGAGCACATTGATAGTATTTTATTGTGAGTGGCACGGTGGCTCCATGGTTAGCATTGCTGTCATACAGCTCCAGGTACCCTGATTCCACCCTTGGAGGAGACAGTCTGCGTGGAGTTTGAACATTTTCCCCGTGTCTGCGTGGGTTTCCTCCCACAGTCCAAAGACGTGTGGGTCAGGTGGGTCGGCCCTGGGAAGAGTAGGGTTGCAGGGAATGGGGTGTGGTGGGTCTGGGTGAGCTGCTGTTTGGACGGTCAGTGTGGACTTGATGGGCCGAATGGCCTGCTTCCAAAATGGGATTCTATGATTTTATTCTGTGCAATGATCCCAGCTACATTCTGCCCCACTTTCATAAGGGGCACACATTTGATGTGGTCGTTTGAATTATCTTTGAGGTTCACAGTCGCCATTTTTACTCTATCAGTTCAGGCTGTTGGTGTGGGCCCTGGCAGGCAGAGACTGGCAGAGAGTGGGCTCTGTCTGGTGAAGTTTCAGGTGGGCATTAGTTACTGGGAGATGTACAGGGTGCCCTTGTCGCATTGTCTCCTACACTCCAAAAAAATTATAATGAAAAAATGAAGGTGCAGCCTTTCAGTAGAAATACTATTTTCAGTTACTCATTTATTGTGGAAGAATCCAAATGCATCGTAGAATGCAAGGCAATTATTTCCTTTGGTCAACTGCAAGTATTACACTGTAGAAGGTGAGACTGGGTTTACCAGGCCCTGTAGCGGGCAAGACTGGTTTACTGGGCCCTGTGGTGGGTGAGACTGGGTTTACCAGGCCCTATAGTGGGTGAGACTGGTTTACTGGGCCCTCTAGTGGGTGAGACTGGTTTACTGGACCCTGTGGTGGGTGAGACTGGGTTTACCAGGCCCTATAGTGGGTGAGACTGGTTTACTGGGCCCTGTAATGGATGAGACTGGGTTTACTGGGCCCTGTAATGGATGAGACTGGGTTTACTGGGCCCTGTGGTGGGTGAGACTGGGTTTACGGGGCCCTGTAGTGGGTGAGACTGGTTTACTGGGCCCTGTAGTGGGTGAGACTGGGTTTACGGGGCCCTGTAGTGGGTGAGACTGGTTTACTGGGCCCTGTAGAGGTTGAGACGAGGTTTACCAGGCCCTATAGTGGGTGAGACTGGGTTTACTGAGCCCTATAGTGGGTGAGACTGGGTTTACTGAGCCCTGTAGTGAGTGAAGCTGGTTTACTGGGCCCTATAGTGGGTGAGACTGGTTTACTGGGCCCTGTAGAGATTGAGACGAGGTTTACCAGGCCCTGTAGTGGGTGAGACTGGTTTACTGGGCCCTATAGTTGGTGAGACTGGTTTACTGGGCCCTGTAGCAGTGAGACTGGTTTACTGGGCCCTGTAGTGAGTGAAGCTGGTTTACCGGGCCCTGTAGCAGTGAGACTGGTTTACTGGGCCCTGTAGTGAGTGAAGCTGGTTTACCGGGCCCTATAGTGGGTGAGACTGGGTTTACTGGGCCCTGTAGAGATTGAGATGAGGTTTACCAGGCCCTGTAGTGGGTGAGACTGGTTTACTGGGCCCTATAGTTGGTGAGACTGGTTTACTGGGCCCTGTAGCAGTGAGACTGGTTTACTGGGCCCTGTAGAGATTGAGACGAGGTTTACCAGGCCCTGTAGTGGGTGAGACTGGGTTTACCAGGCCCTGTAGTATGTGACGGCAAAGTCAGTTGTTTGCTGGCTAAGAAGTCTTTTATTGATTCCTTTTGGACACAGGGCTACCAATTCTGGTTGAAGGTGTTTCTGGAGGTTTGATTACATTTCCATCACCCTAGGCTTGCACCAGTGAGCATGTGACAGTCAAGGCATTGAAGAGGGGATTGGACTGTCAACAGAAAGCAGCAATGAGCAGGGGTGCAAGTAGAAGATGCCGGAATGATAGAGTAAAATGCTAAGCCAGAGAACCAGTGCAGTCTTGATGGCCTGAACGATCTCCTTTTGCACTGTAGTTGCTCTGTGATTGCCTGATGTCTCATGTTTCCACGATTGGCGAACTGAAAAACATACTGGCAGATATTTTTTAATACACCTGTGATTTTATTTCCCCTCTGGGTTTGCTGGCAACAGTATCGAGGAGATTGATCTGTAATTCCTGGAAACTTCCCAGTCATTCCATGACGATCAACACAGAGCAAAGCAACACCGTTCCAGGGTTTTTCTTGGAGACTTTCCAACGGATCGCAAGAGGTTAAAAAAAACAAAACCAATTAACGTCAAAGCACTGACTTTGCTAAACTCAATTCTGCTTGGTGCAGGAAAAATGGAACACATAATGAAAATACTTAATGCGTTTTAAACATTTCTGGTGAAACAGATCCAGAAAGGTTTGTGCTGAGGTCGTGTTCTTTTTCCCAGCAGCGATAACTTGTCTTGATGTGATTGAGGGCCTTTTTCTGTCAGTCTGTGGAAGCAGAGCGAAAGCTCGGGTTTTGATTTGGAATTTGACAGTGCCGCTATCTACCAGAAGCAGCTGTGAGTCAGAAAGCAGCATCGACGATAAGTATTCCCCTGAAGCTAAAGGTTTATATCCAGGAGAGGCTCTCTGGTAATCACTCGCTCTCAGTGGGCCCTGAGGGCAGCCCCCACACAAGATGCTGCCCTTTCAGAAAGACAGGACTCATGGGCCACTCAGTATGTTCGTCATAGTCTTTGAGGTGCATGCTCGGTCACACACATGGGACAAGCTCAGTGGAATCAATGTTACAGCTTAGAATCCCTATAGTAGGCCATTCAACCCATCAGGTCCACACTAGCCCTCTGAAGAGCATCCCACCCCATCCCTGTAACCCTGGACATGATGAGCACTATTTAGCGTGGCCAATCCACCTAACCTGCACATCTTTGGACTGTGGGACGAAACCCACGCAGACACGGGGAGAATGTGCAAACTCCTCACAGATGGTTGCTGGAATTGAACCCATGTCCCTGACGCTGTGAGGCAGCAGTTTAGAGGTACCGTGTCACAGATGCTGCTTTACGTTGTACCTAAGATTCTGTCCGTAACTACCTTGGCATATAAGATGGCACCCTATTGAGCGACCTGTAAACCTCTTCCTATACTGGTGACAATAAAAGCAATTCAATTCGAACACTTAAATCAGAGTCTGAGTTAAATGAGTTTGCAAATCCCTTTGGGTGGTTGCAAGCTGTACTTCTGGTGCTGTCAGATATCTCAGGGGAATGGCCGCTACGGAAAATGGATCTGTTTGATCAGGATCACTATTGAACGTAACATAAGACAAAGAGGCAAGTGTAGGCCATTCTCTAACAACCTTTCCAGAACTTTGCAGCCAATGAAATACTTTTAGAGTGTAATATGGGGTATTACGGCAACCAGGATTGCAGATAACGTGATCGAACAAGCAACAAATGAAATGGAATGAAACACGTTCAGTGAAAGAAGGACTATTTATCTGCTGGATTACTGCCCAAGGTGTTCAGGTGGAAATCTCTCCTCCCAATGTTACCTTTGCCCTTTCTTGTAAATCCTGAAATTAACAGTTCCTTGAACACATCTCCTGCCATTTCAGGAACACTGGATTATAATATTTGCGCAGGTAAGGACAGCAGGCAGCAGGACTGGAGCTTAGTTTACTGTCAAGTGCTTCCAATTAATTCACATCCTCAGACAGCAGTGTGTAAGCCTGGTGCTGTCTTGTGGGCTTGCACAGATTTACTCTTGGACTGTTTGCTGTTTTACTAATTGGAAAGAGTGATTCAAACATTAAAGAGAGATGGTGTTCATGGGGAACGTCTCAGGAATGCACAATTTATTTTGTTCCCGGGCACTGAAAAGAGGGATTGTGGCTACCCTTGCCAGGTCAGTTAGACTCACCAGTGTGTAAACCTGCAAGCAGCCGGTCTCATTCATTATGCTGGATCCTGCTGCTGGGAGAGCAGTGGGAATTCTCTGCTTGGCCTTGACTGGGGAAGAAATATTTAAGCAGGACTTCTGATTCCTAACCAACGGTTTCTGTTGTAATGAGGTGGGTCACAGCTGAGGGGACAATTGCGTGTTCGCTGTGATACACTCTGTGCTCGATCAGTATAGGATTTAGGAGCAGGAGTAGGCTATTCAGCCCTTTGAGCCTAGTCTGCCATTCGATAAGATCATGGCTGGTCTAGTTGTGATCTATCACCTATCTCTACCTATTTATCTAATTCTGGTGTGATTTTCCCTCCGGTAGAGCATTTTACCTGATGCCGTGTGGCCTGTGATGTGTCCTGTAAGACAAGAGATTGTGAGTGGATAGCTTGGTATTGAAGAATGCAACAGACGTTTATTGCGGGTAATTATTGCACACAAACATTGCATGCCACAGGCACATAAGTGTCCGGGCTAACATTAAGCTGTGATATCACAATAGAGCAGCTTCTAATAGAACATTAGGTTCCAAGGTAAGATTGTGAGAGACCACGTATTTTTCCAATTTTGGAGAGCATTCAGAAGAGATTTACCAGGATGTTGCTGGCTATGGAAGGTTTGAGTTATAAGGAGAGGCTGGATAGGCTGGGACTTTTTTACCCTGGAGCGTAGGAGGTTGGGAGGCGACCTGATTGAAGTTTATGAAGTATTGAGGGGTATAGATAGGGTTAATGGTAGTTGCCTTTACCCGAGGATGGGGCATTTCAAGACTAGGGGGCACATTTTAAGGTGAGAGGAGAGAGATTTCAAAAAGACACAAGGGCAGATTTTTTACACAGGGGGTTGTTCGTGTGTGGAATGAACTTCCAGAGGAAGTAGTGAATGTGGGTATGATTACAACATTTAAAAGACATTTAGATAGACAAATGAGTAGGGAAGATTTGGAGGGATATGGGCCAGGAGCAGATAGGTGGGACTAGTTTAGCTTGGGGTTATGTTCGGCATGGACTGGTTGGACCGAAGGGTCTGTTTCCGCGCTGTGTGACTCTATGACACAGTGGAAGGATTGACTGAAATGGGAGTTAGACTACTATAACTGAAAAAAGGGAACGTTTTGCCACTTGTAAATCAAGTGCTGCACATATTGTTGAGCTGAACAATAAAATGTTTTTTGGAAGCTAAACAGGAAGAATTTGAGATTGGATGGACCAAAAATCTTTCTAGTTAAGGAAATTCTACTTGGCAATAGCCCCTGATTGATTAAGCTGCAAAGCTGTAAAGCCTGTAAAGCTGTAAGTGCCTAGAGCAGGTGAGAGTGACAACTGCTGGAGCCTGCAGACATACACCATACATACATCTCTCTATCTCTTTCTCCATGTGGAAAATGAGCAAAAAAAAACACGAAAGCTTAAAGGAAGGAATACATAGAAGAAAAAGCCTAGGTTTCCCAATCAACTGCTGAATCACAGGATGACTATCACTGCACATCATTGCAAAATTTAAAAGGACTATGAGAGAACAATAACTTCCCACCTTATGGTTTGGACTTTTGACCTTCAGAATATTATTTACCCTGCCTATATTCTTTTATCACTCACAATATCTGTGTTAAACTGTCTTCTTTTGTCTTAGTCCTGATTGAGAGGGAGAGACAGTGTGTTTTCGAGAATGTATGTGTATATGTGTGTGAGAGTGTATGAGGGTGTGTGTGTGTGTGAGGGTGTGTGTGTGTTTGAATGTGTGAGCATATGGATGCAAGAATGTGTGTGTGAGCATGCGTGAGTGTGTGTGCGTGTGTGTGCATGAGAGTGTCTGTGGGTCTGTGTGTATATATGAGTGTGTGTGTGCTTGAGTGAGTATGTGTGTATGCATGTTACAGTGTATGCGTGTCTCTGTGTGCATATGTGTGTGTGTGAGTGAGAGTGTGTATGTGGGTTTCTGTGTTTATGTGTGAGTGAGAGTTTGTACGTGTGTGCCTGTGTATATGTGTGTGAGTATCTACGTGAGTGTGTGTGTGTGTGTGTGTGTGAGAGAGAGTTCGTATGTGTCTGTATGTATATGTGAATGTGTGGGTGTATGTATGTAAGTGTGTGTGTGTGAGAGAGTGTGTATGTGTGTGTATCTATGTGAGTATGTGTGTGATTGTGTGTATATGTGAATGTGTG
>JAHRHZ010000069.1:3447175-3477266 GCA_024137785.1 Ginglymostoma cirratum | reverse complement strand
ATGTGTGTGATTGTGTGTATATGTGAATGTGTGGGTGTATGTATGTACGTGTGTGTGTAAGAGTGATTGGGGATTTGAAGGGTTGCAGTTTAAGTTGCATAAATTAGAAATACTTTCTTTTTACTGATCTTGCAAAAGTTAAGTGTATTACAATAAATAGATATTTTTACAGTTCCTGAAACAATTCAGTATGAATTACCGTCAACCAAATTGGTTTTGGTGGTCTCTTTGGAATTTTATACATTATTACATTTTGTGACAACTTATGGAGCAGAGGGGCAAGATAATCATTACAGTTTTCCCAGTTAAGTCATGATGTTTCTACCCTCACATACTACTGTACAGTGATACATACATACCTCTTAAAGGAGTACTGACTGTGAGACATAATACATCAAATTGAGCCTGGAAGAAGTTCAATACCAATGCTCATGGGCCTCAGATCACTCAGGAAGAATAGGAAACGTGGTGAATTCAGAATCTAGGGAAGGGCAGTGGTAGTGAGGAGGGAGTTGTGATAACTCTGTCAAAGTATTTGTGAAAATGAGGGTCATGTAAAGTGGATACTCCTGCCATGATTTTTATTGGTGCTTCCTTACCTCTGAGGATTCTCATTCAGTGAATGGCGCCTCACGTTGATTGGACTTAAAGACATCCTTAGAGCAGCTCGGTTTTGACGTCCTAGCAGACTCCGCATCACCTGACTACTGAGGTCACTGTTACATCACACCTACCTCGGAGGTTAATTTGCATGCCCACATTAGCTTGTCTGTACACCTTCGGCAAACTATACCAAACAGTGGCAGATAACGCAGATCTGAAACAAACACAGAAACTGCTGGAGAAACTCAGCAGGTCCAGCAGCATTTGCGGAGAGAGAAAGCAGTCCAGTGACTGAGTCCAGTGACCCCAGTGAAATTCGTTAGGAAAAGGTACATACGCTGAAGACAGATGGGTGGAGGGACATTTCTGAAGAAGGGTCCCGAGATGAAATGTCAGCTTTCCTGCTCCTCTGATGCTGCATGGCCTGCTGTGTTCATCCAGCTCCACACTGTGCTGCCTTAATATAGCCAACTGATTTTCACCCATCATGGTCTCCATTATCAACTGTTTCTTCCTCCCTGGCTTACTGTCAACCATCCCTTTGTTTGCCTGACTTTCTTTCTGTCTCTCCCTGGGCTCCATCTCCACCTGTCCTCTCACTCCTTTCCCCCTAGCCCTGTGTCATCAGCATATGCACCATCTTCTCCTAGCTACTAGCACTTCTGAAGAAGGGTCACTGGACTCGAAACGTTAACACCGTTTCTCTCTCCACAGATGCTGCCAGACCTGCTGAGTTTCTCAAACATTCTCTGTGGTTGTGCTATGTCCTGCATTATTGGTGTGTGATATGTGTGGCCATCAGAAATGACAGCGCCAAAGGGAACAATGTGATTTTGCTTTGGAGACCTTCAATGGAGGCTGAGATACAAGAGGAGATAAGACACTAAAGACCCGAGTCAAGCAAGGAATGTGTCTATATTTTCTTTCTTATCCTCTCTTCCTTTAGCTGCTTGAATACCCTTCACTTGTCTGGCACTTGCACATGAAAGCTGCTCAGCTGGATTATAGGGATGGAATATCATCAGCAACATCAGAAGCCATGGCCTTACCACAGCTGTACTCACTGTACAACCCAAGGCATTGAAGGTGCTGTGATTATTCTGAGCTGCCGAAGATTTCAAGCCTTGAAATAATAGTTAGTATCAAGCGTCACTCGGGATTCAGGGCTGCAATAGTGTGGGGAAGTGGTGGGGGTTGGGAGTTGGTGTATAAAGTGATATTCTAGCCATCGTGAGGGAGGAAAATTGCCAACTGCACTTAAACCTATCGCTGGAGGCTTCATCGTACAACCTTGCCCCTTAGCCCAGGTCATTAATCGGCCAACACGCCCATCCTGCTGCCTTCCTACATCAACCAGAAAGCAAAAACCTCATTGCCCATGATGCTGAACTGTCAGTCAGGCAGTCTTTTTGCACCCCCCACCCAGTTTTTTTTTTAACTCACTCACGGAATGTGGCCTTGAAGAGTTTATGGCTTTCCCTTAATGGCCCCAACTTAATGGAGGATTGGTAAACATGGAGATGAGACCGATATCGTGTGAGTCCTGACCTTATTGCACGGTGGTACAGGCTTAGGAAACTGAATGGCCTGCTCCCGCTCCCTGTTTCTTGTGTTTGCATGTTCCTGTGACATCTGGTTAGAAAATTTTCTTGGGTTGCACTTTGCTGTACCTTCAATTTTTTTTTATTTGTTCAAGGGATGTGAGTTTCGATGGCTAGGCCGACATTTGTCGCACGTCTATGTGGGGTTTGCACATTCTCCCTGTGTCTGTGTGGGTTTCCTCTGCGTGCTCCAGTTTCCTCCCACAGTCCAAAGATGTGCAGGCTAGGTGGATTGGCCATGGTAAATTGCCCGTAGTGTTCAGGGATGTGTAGATTAGGTGGGCTACAGGGGGATGGGACTGGGTGGGATGCTCCAAGGGTCGGTGTAGACTTGTTGGGCCGAAGGGCCTGTTTCCACACTGTAGGGATTCCATGATTCTATGATTCTGCTTCCATAGAGATGGTTTTAGTGAACTACCTTCAATCCCCGAATCCTTTGGGTGTAGGGATACTCACCAGGATAAGGATTTAACCCAGCAACAGTGAAAGGACGGTGATATAGTTCCAAGTCAGGGTGGTGAGTGGCTTGGAGGGGACCTTGCAAGTAATGGTGTTCCCATTGTATCTGCTGCTTTCCTTCTCGATGGTAGTTGTCGTGGGTTTGGAAGGTGAAAACTGGGGAGCCTCGATGCATTTTGGCAACGCATCTTTGTAGATGATACACGCTGCTGCTGCTGTGCATCAGGGGGGAAAGGTCTGCTATGTCCTACAGTCATAGAGATCTATAGCAGAGAAAAAGGCCCTTTGGCCCATCACGTCCATGCTGGTCAGAAACAGCCACCCAATGAATCTAATCCCATTTCCCGGCACTTGGCCCATGGCTCTGTACGCTTTGGGATCAGAAGTGCCCATCCAAAAATACTTCTTAAATGTTAGGAGGGTTTCCACCCCTGTGGGGAGGGAAGGATGCACTGTTTGTGACTAACTGAGGAGGTTGAGGATGGGATCAAACTGGAAGAAAAGACACAATGTTGCAAAAGTGAGTGGCATGCTAGACAACTTGGAAGCCTTCAGAAACCAGTGAAGGATGACTAACAAAATAATGAAGAGGGAGAATTTGGAGAATGAGAGAAAACTAGCAAGAAATTTTTAAAAAAAGATATGAAAGACCCTACAAGTGATAAAAAGAGAAAATAGAGTGAAAGTGAGTGTTAGTCTCTTACGTACAAAGAGACCAATTGAAAGCCAGAGTAGACCATTGTGCCCGTCAAAGCTGCTCTGCCATTCCATAACAATGTGGCTGATCCGATGCCTCCACATTCCTGCCTACCCCACAACCTTTCACCCCCTCACTTATTAAGAATCCGTTTACCTGTGCCTTAGATGTATTCAAAGCCTCTGCTTCTACTATCTTATGAGGGAGCGAGTTCCAATCTCTTGCCACTCTCTGTAACAAATGATTTCTCCTCATCTCTGTATTAAGTAGGTGATCCCTGAATTTTAAACAGTCACCCCTAATTCTTCAACGAGTGGAAACACCCTCTCCCCATTGACCCCGTCAAGCACTCTTATATGTTTCAATGAAGCCACCTCTTATTCTTTCAAACTTTGCGCCCTGCCTGTCTAACTCTGCCTCAGAAGCCAACTCCACCCTTTCCACATATTAGTCCAATAAACCTTCTCTGAATTGTCTCTAATGCATTTATGTCTTTTCCTAAAGAAGGAGACCAGCACTGTGCACAGTACTCCAGGTGTGGTCTCACCCATGCCCTGTATAACTGAAACCTAAGGTCCGTACTTTTGTATTCAATTCTGCTCACAATAACATTTTATCAACTTTCCTGATTACTTGTTGTACCAGCACACTCATCTTCTGTGCTTCATGCACTGAGGCAAGCAAATACCTTCACATCTCAAAGCTCTGCAACCTCTCACCATTTTGACAGTGTTCTTTATTTCTGTAGGATGAATCCTCACTTTGTTATTTCTTTGCTTCTTTTAAAAAAAAACTCCTGCTGCATGTTTCTATATTTCTAGCTAACTTTCTCTCGTACTCCAATTTCACACTCTTTATTAACCTACTTAGTCTTTTTTTTGGCTGTCTTTAAAAATTCTGTCCGATCTTCTGACTTGCCTTCTGATCTTTGGGTAATTATATGCTTTTTCTTTAAGTTTGATTATAAGTTTAACATATGTAGTTGTCCTGATAAATGTCAGATGAAAAGCTTTTTTTTCAGCAATGCTCACACTCTGTACTGCCAAATGAATATTTGCATCTTGAGATTATTGCCTTTGAAGTTCTGCTTTTTTAATTTAGTGCCGAGCTCTTCTCACTGACTGTGCAGAATGCCTTTTCTTGTCCTCCTTTCGTCATTGGTACTTATATGGACCAGGATGAATGGGTCTTACATTCCCGATGCATGTTTCTCTCTAGCCCTGAGCAGATTGTCCTGAATCCTGGCAGAGGACAGGCAGCATAGCCTTCTGGATTCTTGGTCATTACAGCAGGGAATAGAGTCATTCCTCTCACTATACTGTCCTTTCCTAATAGTTAGATGGTTGCTTTTGACTAGCATGGACACAGTGGGTGGAAGGGCCTTTTTCTGTGTTGTGGATTTCTATGACTCTATGCCGAAGCATATTGAACTTCAAACACTAACTTCAAATGTCCCGGAGATCATACATGTGTAAGCACATTACATCATCTGCCCTGCCGTCTTCACTGTGTCTCTATTAAGTAATTAATTAAATATATGGCTAATTATTAAATAAACAAAGGACCCTTCTCACATCACCTACTATATTAACATAAATTTAGAATTCAATAAACTTTACTATTTAAAAATAAAATAAATAATTAAGTCACTGCTTTCCTACTTACCTTCTACTAGAGTTTCTTAACTAATTGTAAACTAGGTAATTACACTCCACAATTCTACATTTTTCAACAGCGTATAAATTTAAATACCTCTATCAAATTACTTAATACTTTTCTGGACCAAAAGGCTACACCCTGTTCTATCTTTCATGGTAGCTTTTGGTAGTGGCTAATGCGATCCATTAGAGACGGAGATAATTGATTTTGTGTAGTTTAAGGGTAACCACTTAGTAGACGTGGAGGAAGATGAGGAGGCATGTCTCCATGAATTACAAAATACTTGGTGTTGGCTTTATTCCACACCACATTCTAGTTATCTAGCCTCCTGAGCTGATTGCATCCCACCCTCCTTGATCTACAAAGATGCCATAATCCTTGCGAATCTATTTAGCACTTGCTTCAGTGCAATATCTATATCCTTTTGAGAACACAGTGCCCAGAGCTGCTCACTGCATTCTGAGGGCAGTCTAACCAAGGTTAAAATAAATTCAACATAACTTTTTGTTTTGAATTCTAATCCTCTAGAAATGAACCTCCCTGCACTATTTTCATTTTTATGGCCGGCTTGATCACTGTCATTTACTTTTAATAATTAGTGTCTTTGCAACCCCAGATCTCTCTGTGCCTTGACCATTTAGACTCCTCTGTAATCGTTTTTTTATTGCAAAATGGCATGTGCCTACGAAGAGAGGAGGCAGGGAAGGAAAATGTGTGGGCAGACAGGCACAGGTACACAATTACTTTATCTAAGAGCAGCACCACAGGAGCTCCACTGTAGCCTTAGATTAGCTTCCAGCCAGCACGTCAAACATGCTTTACTGTACATTGATTGCATCTTGCAGCTCCCTCTGAGGAATCCGTATCATATATGTATGTTTATAAAACAGCGCCATTTACCAAAATCATTCTCGTTCTTGGTTGGTGGCTGCATTCACTTGGGAGAGTGATGTAAGGGGGAAAAATCATTTTGTTATTCGATTGCTTTTAATCACCTTGTTCTGAGAGCAGCTCTTCAGCTCTCCTCGATCTGCCATTATCTTTGATTGAATCAGCAGGGGATGGATGCCAGGTGATCGAGAATGTTGATGCAAAGTAGGACGTGCTTTCCTTTCATGGCAAGATGAAGGGTAAATTACTTTAAAACTCATTAAGAAAGTGAACTATGCGCACGGAGAGCGCAAAGATGTGCCGTGAAGGGGACCTAAGGGCAAAGTTGGATAGCTCCTCTGTAAAAGCAAGCATGAGGGGTCACACTGTGTGATTAATTTGCACCTATTCATTGCAACAAGGCAACATGCTGAGTTTGTGCTCACTCAATGATTTTGATATGAAGCCAAAGCAAACAGCACTGCTAATTGGCTGGGCCTGTCAGCAAGGGGCAACAACATGAGTGGCTAGCGATGCTTCAAGCAAGTCTGCATCTCTTAAAGGGGGGAGCTGTGCCCGGAACAAGTGCTGGGAGTTGTGAGGGCGTTGAGGCTGTCTGGGAAGGAGTTAGGAATGGCGTAATGTGGGAAAGGCTGGCTTCACCACTCCCAGGCACTGCCCTGGAGAAGGTAGAATGTATTAGAAATGCCTAGAGTCTGCAAGAGGTTCCTCTAGAAGCTTGGTCAAAGGTTTCTTCGAGTAGCTACCCATGGCAGGCAAATACTGAAGTTTGGTGACCTGACATGAGTATTCAGGATGGGTGAAGGTATTTTCAAATGCTACATCTTGCTAACTGTTGTCAGTATCCTCAGCAGCTATCCGATTCACCACACACCCAAGCCTCAACTTCCAACAATCTCGATCAATCACGACATCTACTTGGCATTCCAATACTTCACCTCACCGTTAGTACTGCTGCTGGCCTCACATTCACATCTGTTGGCTTGTACAACAGCTCAACCTGAGCTGCCCAGTACCCTAAGGCTTTTCTCCACCCTGCAGGACAAAGTGCAGGCAGCTGGAGCTAACTAGAGAAGGACAGGAGTACCTCTACATCCTCACCCTCTGCAGTCCTGGAGTCAATTGCCAAGATGAAACTATCAAGGACAATGCTGTGCTCATGTTAAGTCCCCCGCCTTGCACCCCATTCCTACCTCGTCCTGCACTCTTTACTTATACACGAGATGCGCATGGTTTGCTCCTCAACTGCCTAATGTCCTTTCTTCTCTGGACCACAATCTCATGTCTCTCCTCTCCAATGTTGTTTTATTTCAAAAATATACTTTATTCATAAAAAATATCTTTATGTATATATATACATTCACGTAGCCACCAATGCAGTCCGGTTCTGTATAGTAGCATATTAAGGAAACAAACACTGCAGTTTGATTCTATCCAAACAAGCCAAAGGCATCTCTTACTTGAACAAGACTGTATTTACATACATTTGAGGTGCTGGGGTTATTCTGATATGAACAGACCCCCATTTAACTTCGTGGTCTAACCCCACTGCCCCTTGGTGACAGCTGCCCCAAGCTTTAGTGCATCCCTCAGCACGTAGTCCTGAATCTTGGAATGTGCCACTGTGCAACAATCAGTCGAGGTCAGCTCCTTGCTCCGGAAAACCAACAAGTTTCAGGCAGATCGAAGAGCATCTTTCACCGAGTTGATGGTCCTTTAGGCACAGTTGATATTTGTCTTTGTTTGCGTCCCCGGGGAACAGACCGTAGAGCACAGAGTCCTACATCACGGAGCTGCTTGGGATGTACCTCAACAAAAACCACTTCCTTTGCAAAGGCATGTTCTAGCAGGAGATGTGTGACAGTCTGTACCCCTGCCCCTGCAGCCACTTTGAGGGCAGCATGCGGTGGCGCAGACAGACTGGGTGTACATGAAGGGATCTCACAGGTGCTGCCCTTCTCGCCACCAGCCAAGCGATGTCTTGGTGCTTGTTTGAAGTTTTGGTGGTGAGGCATTCTGCCAAATGACTTTGACAGTCTGCTCAGGGAACAAGGTGTGGAGCTGGATGAACACAGCAGGCTAGGCAGCATCATAGGAGCAGGAAAGCTTGACGTTTCAGGCCTAGACCCTTCATCAGAAATGGGGACGGGGAAGAGGGTTCTGAAATAAATAGGGAGAGAGGGGGAGGCAGATAGAAGATGGATAGAGGAGAGGATAGGTGGAGAGGAGACAGACAAGTCAAAGAGGTGGGGATGGAGCCAGTAAAGGTGAGTGTAGGTGGGGAGGTAGGGAGGAGATTGGTCAGTCCTGGGAGGATGGACAGGTCAAGGGGGCGGGATGAGGTTGGTAGATAGGAGGTGGAGGCGTGGCTTGAGGTGGGAGGAGGGGATAGGTGGGAGGAAGAACAGGTTAGGGAGGCGGGGACGAGCTGGGCTGATTTTGGGATGCGATTGGGGGAGGGGAGATTTTGAAGCTTGTGAAATCCACATTGATACCATTGGGCTGCAGGGTTTCCAGGCTGAATATGAGTTGCTGTTCCTGCAGCCTTTGGGTGGCATCATTGTGGCACTGCAGGAGGCCCAGGACGGACATGTCGTCTGAGGAATGGGAGGGGGAGTTGAAATGGTTCACGACTGGGAGGTGCAACCTGGCAAGATCAGCCACGATCCTGTTGAATGGTGGACCAACTAATCTGGAAGGAGTTGATGATCCCATTAAATAATGCTGGTGGTGGAACAGCTTTGGGTCTCAAAGGAGGGACACTGATGGTCTGGTCCTCCTCAAAATCTCTGTGACTCTAGCCGAAATAACTCCACAGAGGCCGGTGTCCCACCACCAAGTCATCCTTTATTGACATTTGGAGAGTCCTTGCCACTGATTCAGTTTCCTCAGAGCGAGCAGAACCCCTGACACTCCTGGTTTTATCTCCCAGCCAGGGCTCCCTGATTGAGCCAGATGAACAGCCCCAATCAGGGAAACTCGTATTCTATGATGTCTACCTGGCTGACTACGTTATAGTCACTATGCTATCATAGCAATGTGACCCATAACTAGCTGTTAATGTGCCATAAACCTTACTTTGTTAACTCCAAGAGACTCTTCTAGTTAGACCAGGAAGTGATTTTCCTCTATCACACCAGCCTAAGCACAGTTTCCTGATGAGGATAGTGGCACCATCCTTCATCCTGACAGCAGCTCACACAGAGAATGAGATGGCATGCGCAGATAACACGAATGATGAATCACTAATCTCTCCTAGCATAACAAATCAAGCACACAATTTAGCGCACTGGTAATTCCTGAGGAATATACTTGGCAAGCATGTACGCACTGCAATAGGATAATGTGCCATTACTATCAGCAGTTAGCTGCACTGTGAGATCGTGGAAGTCTGTCCCACAAACTGCTGGGCCCTTCAGGCTGGATTCACTCAACTAGATCATTTTAAAACCTCAGGCTTCAGCCAAGTGGGAAGCCACTGAGATTATGGGAGTGTTATGCTTTTCTGATTGAAGTTATGTAGAGTATTTTTGGAGGGTTTGTAACCACAAGGTCTAGAGAGTCCTCTCACTGAACAATGTTAATCATAGAATCCCTACAGTGTGGAAATAGGCCCTTCGGCCCAACAAGTCCACACTGACCCTCAGGGCATCCCACCCAGACCCACCCAATCTACACATCCCTGAACACTATGGGCAATTTAGCATGGCCAATCCACATAGCCTGCACACCTTCAGACTGTGGGAGGAAACCTGAGCACCTGGAGGAAGCCCACACAGACACGGGGAGAATGTGCAAACTCCACACAGACAGTCACCCAAGGGTGGAATCTAACCCAGCTCCCTGGTGCTGTGAGGCAGTAGCGCTGACCATTGAGCCACCGTGCCTAATGTATTGGAAGCTGTTCAGAGAAGGTTTACTAGTCTAATGCCTGGACTGAATGAACTGTCTTATGAGGAAAGGCTAGACCTGCATCCACTGGAGTTTAGAAGAACCAGGGGTACATGATTGAAATGTATAAGATGATCTTATATAATGACTTAAAACTTCTCTATGACGTCCCTCCTGTTTGATTCTGGCCCTAACTGACTGCATGCCATTCCCAAAGAACTCGCTACTCGGCGGATATCCTGGATTTCACTGGCATCCCTTGGCCATGTTTAATATCCCATTGTGCACTTGGCCAAATGCTGTCAGTCTGGAGGTGCCCTGCCTGGGTCCTGATGTTTACCCTAGACATGGCAGACAGGGGGATATCAGTATTCCAGTTTGCAGGTAGGGTCCTGGCCCTCATGCTGCATGGGGTAGTCGATAGTAGGGACTTCCTCCTCTTCCCCCAGGATCAGTGGCGGAGTCTGCAACACCAGACCATGCCAGCATGGTCCGAGATGCACCCCCAGGTAAGAGCAGTCTGCAAGAATGCCCAACACTGTAGGAAGGTCAATGACCTTCTCCACTGCACCAATGCAAGACCCACCATCTTCCTTCTAACCAACTCCACCCCTGGCACCACTAACCCCTCATCCCCTCTTCCCTGCCTGCCCGCTCATTCTCTCGGGACACCTCTCCACCTGTAACAGCTGTGCCACTCACTTCCATCTCCCTTAATACACCCCACCCTCTGACTCCAGGAGGAAGAAGGCCCACAATGGGGCAGAAAGAGTCAAGACCGGTGGGTCTGACATTCGGCTCCTCACCCCATATGAGCAGGGCACCCTTACCCGGCCCACCCTAAGCAGGCCCTGCACTGGTATTGGAGGCTGCCCTTGACTTAGTGTGCCCCTGAGCGAAGGCTATCCTCCTTGACTTGGCAGAAACAGCAATAACAAGAACTTTGTATCTCTGGCTGAGGGTTAATGTGCAAAAAGGCAAGGCATTGCAGGCCATGAACATCCAGATAGTCTCAGAGAGAGTGAGTGCCGTGACGGTGAGAGAAGAGCCTGGAAGATGCAGCCTGGTCCAGTCCACGAGTTGGCGGTGTGTGTCCCTGAGGCCGCGTGTCTGGTACATGTCAGATGCCAACGTCCGTGGACGTGGGAGCATGTGGCCCCTGAGATGTGGTTCCAACATGGAGGTCATTCGGAGAGGGCGGTGAGCTGAATCCACCAGGTGCCCACTCTGGTTTCCTTGTTAAATTTCCCCAGTATCGAGCTCATTTCACGAACTTAGTAAGGTGGAAGACTGGGTATTAATGTGGCGAGTTGTTCCGTTAACGAGGTGCGTATCAAGCAATAATTTCCGTCCATTGGCGACCCGTCGCTGCCTGGCGAGAATCTTACCACGCCACGTAGACAATCTATAAATGATGGAGGAAGCAGCTCCTGACATCGAGATGGGCGATGCTTCAGTTGTCACTTGATTTGGCAACTTATCCCACCACATCCCTCAGACCCCGACAAAATTCCACCCTACATCTCAAACCGACTGAGATATTCCCTTCCTAACTGGTGACGGGAGAGAAATTGCTGATGTTTACACAAGCATAAAATGTATCTCAAAATCTGGAATTATAATCGATGGGGAGGTGGTGGCCTAGTGGGTACCATCACTGCACTGATAAACCAGAGACCTAGGTAATGTTCTGGGGACCCAGGTTTGAATCCTGCCACATTCCATCTGGCAGATGGTGGAATTTGAATTCAATTGAAAAAAAAAAAGTGGAATTAAGGTCTGATGATGACCGTGAATCTATTGCCAATTGTTGGAAAACACCCATCTAGTTCACTAATACCATTGAAGGAAGGAAACTGCCATCCTTACCTGGTCTGGCCTATGTGTGACTCCAGACCCATAGCAAATGTGGTTGACCCATAACTGCCCCCTGGGCAATTAGGGATGGCCAATAAATGCTGACCTAGCCAGCGACACCCTCACCCCATGGATGAATTTTAAAAATCCTCATCCAAAGTGCATGTTTGTTTTGAACGAATTCTGAATCACCATTAATTCAGCCATTGGATGAGTGGAGTGTATTCTGAGTACCTTGTCAAGCTTTGCTGTTTGGTGAGTGGCCATTTCTGTGAAGGGTAAAATAGTATCTCTGAAGTGGATCTTCAAATGAATTGACCTTATCTGCTCATACACAGCTAACTATATACTTGCCTAAATTACAAACCCGTTACAATGCATGTTTTGAGACTTTCTTAACACCTTTTCCTCAATTGCTTGTAGATAATTTCTGTTTGAGGGACGTGGGCCTGCCAAACCATAACCAGAAGCCTTGGCTGTCTGCTGCATGAATACAGAGAGAGTTGTAACGATGAAATCCGGCCATCACTCCTGGGAGAGATGCTGCCTGCATCAAGTATGCCACCAGGACGATCTTGCATTTATGTAGCATGCTACTGCAATTCAAAATGCCCAAATGCATCTTGTGCCTGATTAATTACTTTCGAATTGCTTTCATTGGCATCCTGTAAGTAAAGATGGCAGACAGTATGAACAGGAAGATCCCACAGACTGTAAATGACTCAATAACTGGCTAATCTGTTTGCCAGTGATGATAAATGTTGCTAGTGATGGTAAATATTGCCAGGACTCCAGAAGAATTCACCATTCTTCTTTTGTTAGTGTTATAGGATATCTTACATCCCCCATAATAGGCAGGCAGGCTGTGGCTTGACGTTGTAGTCGAAAGATGATAAACAGAGAACAGTACAGCACAGGAGCAGGCCTTTCAGCCCACCATTCCTGTGCTGACCATGATGCCACCCTAAAGTAATCCCACCTGCCAGCACTTGGACCACATCCCTTTACTCCCTGCCTCTTCATGGTCTGTCCAAATACCTCTTAAACATTGCTATCATATCTGCTTCTACCAATTCCCCTGGCTGTGCATTCCAGCTGCCTACCACCCTGCGTAAAAAAAACTTGCCTCACGCATCTCCATTAAACTCTGTCCCTCTCACCTTAAACCTATGTCCCCTAGTAATTGGCATTTCCACACTGGAAAAGAAATCCACTGTATCTATGCCTCTCGTAATTTTATGTACTTCTAAGTGGCCGCCCCTCAGCCACCGCTGTTCTAGTGAAAACAATCCAGGGTTTGTCCTTGCTGTCCTTACAGCTAATACACTCCAATGCAGCCAATATCCTGGTCGACCTATTTTGCACCTCTCTCCAAAGACTCAGGTAATTCAGAGCAGGACCAACGACGGTCGGAGTGGGACTGGAATCAATCAGAGCGAGACTGCAGGCAGGCAGAGCGGGGCTGAGGTCAGGTGGAGCGGGACTGAGGACAGTCAGAGGAGGACTGAGGACAGTCAGAGCGGGACAGAGGACAGCCAGAGTAGGACTGAGGACAGTCAGAGCGGGCCAGGGGACAGTCAGAGCGGGACAGAGGACAGCTGGAGTGGGACAGAGGACAGTCAGAGTGGGACAGAGGACAGTCAAAGCAGGACAGAGGACAGCCGGAGCGGGACTGAGGACAGTCAGAGCAGGACTGAGGACAGTCAGAGCGGGACAGAGAACAGTCAGAGCGGGACAGAGGACAGTCTGAGCGGGAAAGAGGACAGTCGGAGCGGGACTGAGGACAGTCAGAGCGGGACAGAGGACAGTCGGAGTGGGACAGAGGACCGTCAGAGGGGACTGATGACAGTCGGAGCGGGAATGAGGACGGTTGGAGCGGGACTGAGGACAGCCAGAGCGGGATTGAGGACAGTTGGAGTGAGACTGAGGACAGTTGGAGTGGGACTGGGAACGGTCGGATTGGGACTGAGGACAGTCGGAGCAGGACTGAGGACAGTCGGAGCAGGGCTGGCAGGAGCTGAATCCTGAGGCAGAGCCCGACGTGACATCATGAGTGACATAGGGTGGGCTGCTCAGGAGTGGAAACTGAGTGAACTTGTGTTCGGAGGGAGGTCGTGTATGAAGTACTTAATGTCGTCGTTGGAGTTTGCTAGGAATGGGGAGCAACAGTAAGAATCCTGATCTCGGTGAGTAGTGGTTAAGGTTGCATTATCGGTTCCTTGATTATTGCCTGTAGTTGATAATGTTCAGAGTGGCAGGAGAACCCGGCCCTGTGGAATGCTCCTCCTGCAATATGTGGGAAATCAGGGACACTGTTCCAGTCTCCATGGTGGCTGGAAGTGTGTTGAGCCGCAGCTCCTGATTGGCTGCATGGAGCGGCTGGAGCTGTGGATGGGCTCACTGTGGAGCATCCGTAAGGCTGAGAATATTGTGGATAGCACATTTAGTGAGCTGGTTCCCACTACCAGTCAGGGTTACGTGGTGCAACTGTACAAGACTTTGGTCAGACCACCAAGCCAGGCAGCATCAGGGGGCTTAACAAATCAGACTGATGGTCCTACATCAGACTGGGAACAGTCTGAACCTGACAGTGTTTGAACTAGTGAAAGGGCGTCTGAAGTGGGTAAGAATAGAACAAATGGTGAGGTCAGCGATAGAGTAGGAGATAGGAGAAGTTAAATAACGAAAGGTTTCAAGGTGTGGGACCAAACTGAGTGGTAATGAAAAGAGTACTAAAGATGTGTCTCGAGAAGATGACGACCATGAACAGCTACAACAAAGGAAAGGAAATAAGAGAGAAATGGGAGATTGAGACCAAACTAGCAAAGAGAAACAAAGCAGCGGGGGCTGGGGTTACGATCAAAACTTGTTCGACGCACTGTTGAGTCTAAAAGGCTGCAGACTGTGGAATTGAAGGATGAGATCATGACTTGAGCGTTGCAGCAGACAGCAATATCAGCGTGAGAATTAAACTGAGCAGCACTCGAAACCTCCAGGTCATGCCTTGGGGAAGTAGCTAGCAAAGTTAGTGCATTTAGTCTCCATAGAGTAGCGGAAACCACGTCATGAGCAGTGGAAACAGTATACTAACCCGAAAGAATTGGAAATAAATCACTGCTTTACTTGAAAGGGATATTTAGTACCTTGAGGAGGAAGGAGGTGAAAAGAAGAGGAGTTGCATCTCCTATACTAGCTTCAAAAGGTGCTGTAGGAAAAGGAGGGCCTCTTAGGGTGAATGAGGTATGGGCCAGGGTGTTGCAGAGGGGCTAGTCCATTTCCAAAGGGCAGAGGAAGATGTGTTTGTTCCTGGCATCACACTGGGGTGTCAGAAATGATGGACAATGTTCTGTTGAATGCTGAAGCTGGGGAAGGGAGAAGGTGAGGACAAGAGAATTGGGGAGGGATGCAAAAGGTGAAATACAAGGGCCCTATCAACTACAGCAATGGTGAATTAGAGTCATACAGCATGGAAAAGGGCCCTTCAGCCCATCACATCCATGCTAGTCAACTGCATAACTGTTCGAATCCCATTTTCAAGCACTTGGCCCATCGTCTTGTATACTTTGGCATTGCAAGTGCACAACCACATATTTCTAAAATGTTATGGAAGTTTCTGCTGCTCCTGCCCTTACAGGCGGTGAGTTCCACATTCCCACCCCCCACGCTCGCTGAGTGAAAAAGATTTTCTTCACATCTCCTCTAAACCTCCTGCCCCTTACCTTAAATCTGTGCCCCCTCCCCAGCCATTGATTCGTCCATTGAGGGCAAAGGCCTCTTCCCATTTACCCTATCTATGCCCCTCATAATTTTACACATTTCAATCATGTACCCTCTGCTCTAAGTGAAAACAATCCCAGTCTGTCCAATCTCTCTTCATAACTGAAACTGTCCAGCCCTTGCAGGAGAAAGACACATCAAGGATGGTAATGTGGAAACCAACATTTTCTGAAGAGGAGAAGCTAGGGGAGTGGAATGGAGTCTTAGTAGAAAACAGGTAGGGGAGCGATGAGGAATAGTCACGGAATATTAATTGATAACCTATCCCAGAAATGAAAACCGAGAAGCCAAATAAGGGCGGGGAAGAGTCAGATGGGCCTGTTGAAGGTGGGAGATGGGAGGGGATGTTGGAATTAAAAAGTTCAATGAAAATTTCCACTTAAGAATGACAGCAGGAAATGGCATTTATCATCATAGTAATGTACATATCAGTGAGGTGAGGGAGGACATCTGAGGAGGTCTAGGCCAAAGAATGTTGTACGTATCCCAGAAAAAAAACACAGGCATGACCAGGACCTGCGCAAATATCTATCGCAACACCCTTCATTTGTAGAAAATGGGTGGAGTTAAAGACAAAGATTTTCAATATGAGAACAAATTCAGCCAGGTGGTGATAGGCGGAGACTGGTTCAGACTCCATTCATGGAAGAAGTAGGAGAATTGTAAGAATGGCCTGATGGGAAATGGAAAATTGGAGGGCCATTTTGGAAAGGAGACAGTTAGGGCTTGAAATTGGCGGAGATATCCCTATCAGACCAAAGTAAGTGAGAAAAACAACACAAAAACAGAAGTTGCTGGAAAAGGTCAGCAGGTCTGGCAGCATCTGTGAAGGAAAGAAACAGAGTTAACGTTTCGGGTCCAGTGACCCTTCCTCAGAACTCAGTTCTGGCCAAGGGGAGGAGAAGAAGAGTTGAGATAGGAGGGAATCAGGATATTGGAGCAGGAACAGACTGAAATGACGGATCGATCAAGGCACTCTTATTTATGAACTTGGGGAAGGAGGTGGAAGTAGGGCAGCATGGTGTCTCAGTGGTTAGCACTGCTACCTCACAGTGCCAGGGACCCGAGTTCAATTCTAGCCTTGGGTGACTGTCTGTGTGGAGTTTGCACATTCTCCCTGCGTCTGCGTGGGTTTCCTTTGGGTGCTCCGGTTTCCTCCCTCAGTCAAAAGATGTGCAGGCTAGGGGATTGGCCATGCCAAATTGCCCCGTAGTGTCCAGGGATGTGAAGATTTTGTGGGTTATAGGGGGATGGGTCTGGGTGGGATGCTCTGAGGGTTGGTGTGGACTTGTTGGGCCGAAGGGCCTGTTTCCACACTGTATGGATTCTATGATCTAGGTTGTCCAGGATTGGAGCACTATGTTCCTCTGGAAGGAAGACTTCAGAGTAGCTGAGATCAGTGATAATTTGCAAACAATAGCTTGATGTTCAATGGTGGGATTACTATCTAGGGAGGCCAGTCGAAGTACCAGAGAGTTGGCAGTTGACCCCTGCTAGTTAGAGGTTGGTACTGCATACAACTGCATGACCCTTGTCAACAGATATGGTGACAATGTTATTGTCGGATCTGAGGGAATGCAGTTCCAAAAATTGAGGCGGAAGGAGTGAGGGAATGGAGATAGCTGTTGTGATTACTCATCCCAGCTCCAAAATGGGTGGCGTCACACTTGCCCACAAAGGTCAGTCATCCTTTACCCAGCCATTTAATCCATGTGTAATTTTCCTTCCTACTGTGCCTCCTAATTTGTTACAACCAGCAAAAGCAACTGCATGTTCCCTCACCAAAGTCTTTAACAAATGTGATGAAAAGCTGAGCCGTCCGGCGCCTGCAATGTCTCATATCTTGTCAATCGGATAACAAAGACTTTATCTAGTCTCTCTGACAACTACTTCCCAACCAATTACTGGCTAATGTCATAATTCCAATTCTGTGCACTGCTGTGCTCCTTGTCATTTAGGTGGGCCCTTATCAAATGCCTCCTGGGTGTGGATAACAGAAATTAACTCTAGTGATTCTGCTATCCACAATGACTGGAAGATTACTTGATGTATTTATTGTCATGTTTTGTTACGATATGCAGTGAAAAGCGTTGCATAGTGTCGCCACTCTCCATCTTAAAACACAAAAAAACCCCCAAACACAGAATACAAAGACAGAAAACGAAGAAATAAAGAAAGTATCCAGCTCTACAGTCCTTCTTGATGAGTGCTCCACCCTGGGCCGTGGGCCTGGTGGCCAGGCTCAGGCCCCCTTTGCCACGCTGCTGTCACTGGAATGAAAGTTGCCCACTTTTCAGTGCCATCTCGCCTCCACCCACTACGGGTCCTCACCGGTCCTCGCCAATGCAGACGCTACCGACGCCGCCAGGTACAGCACCGGTCCAAACTCAACTCTACTGTCGCCATAAGTCTGCTTCAGGCCCACCCTTGCCAATGCAGCCGCTGCCAATGTCGCCGGGTCTCACGCTGGGCCCAAACTCGCCCCTCACCGACGCCACCTCTGCGAGTCAGCACTGGGCGCAGATGCTGCCGAACTCTCCTCTGACACTGCAGCTACACATCCGCGCTGCTGGGCCTACCCTCCGCGATGTCATCTCCGCGACAAACTTTCTGTAAAAGAGAACAAAGTACAAGAGAAAAGGGAGTAAGGAAAGAAACGAAGAGGAAAGCGGATGGAGTGGACGAACCCTGGCCTCAGAAGCCCTACTCTGCCTCCCAAGTTACTGGGAGTTAGTCACACATGTCTGACCCCACCACACATCCGTGTTGAGTCACTCTGTTGTGAATGATAGCTCCACAAAGCTGCCCACAATAAATCTTAACGGACAGAACTGTAGGTCTTTTCTCCCAACCTTCTTACTCAATGGAATGTCATTTGCAAACTTCGAATCTGATTTTTAAACCTCAAAAGCTTTGGAAAATCATAGCCGATACACCTGTAATTTTCTCACTAGTTTATTTGAATAGTCTGCATTAATTTCTTGGCGAGGCGATGGCCTAGTGGTATTATCACTGGACTGTTAATCCGGGGACCCAGGTAACATTCCAGGGACCCAGGTTCAAATCCTGTGATGGTGATTGGTGGACTTTGAATTCAATGAATCTCTGGAATTAAGAGACTGATGATGACCATTGTTGACTGTCAGGGGAAAAATAAAACAACCCATCTGGTTCACTGATGCCCTTTAGGGAAGGGAGTCCTTACCTGGCCTACATGTGACTCCAGACCCACAGCAATGGTGTTCACTCTCAACTGCCCTCTGGGCAATTAGGGATGGGCAATAAATGCTGCTTGGTCAGTGATGCCCTCATCCTGTTAATGACTTTTTAAAAAAAAAACTGCACAGGACAGAGTGACATGCAGGAGAAGCTTTTCCTCTCATGAGGACAAATTGAAATATGCTGAATTTGAAATGGTAGTAGCAGCAGCATTTACTAACTATGCTTAACTACACAAGTCGTTGAATCCCTGAAGTGTCAAGAGCAGGCCCTTTGGCCTATCAAGTCCATACCAACCCTCTGAAGAGTATGACCCTGCCTCTTCTTGGCTAATTCACCCAGCCTGCGCACCCCTGAATACTACAGGTAATTTAGCATGGCCAATTCCACTGAACCAGCACATCTTTGGACTGATGGGAGGAAACTAAGAGGTAAACCTGGGTAGAACATCAGACTCCACACACAGTCAGCCAAGGCTGGAATCAAACCCAGGTCTGTGGTGCTGTGAGACAGCAGTGCTAACCACCAGACCACCCTACATTTTGCTATCTGCAATGGAGGATTTTGAACCCAGGTCCCCAGAACATTACCTGGGTCTCTAGATTAATAGCCCAGCAACAAAACCAATGTTTTTGCCTTTTAGGGATGTAAACTGTTTAATTTATATTGCACTAAATTTGCTTAAGGCCTGTTAAGTCTCCATTTTGCACCACTTTCTACTTTTCATTTCTAATTTCAGGCATCCATTGCGCAGTTTTAGTTGTGAACTAAGTTAACTTGCGGTCCCAAGTTCTCAGACCTAACACTGTCTTCATTTGATTCAGAAACTTGGCAGTTTTATATCTATGTGGGATGCCCCAGGAAGTCACTTTTAACTTAGTGCAGGAGCTGCCTTCGTTTCCAACACAGTTCTCCTTGTGAATGATGAAAGATTAAACAATTCCAATTTATCAGAGTCAGTTGAACCCCAAGATCCCAGTCCCAGCGATTTTGTGCTTTATATCTTCTGGCTTGGCGTAAAAATTTGTTGGTTACTTGCTCAGACTAGGTCTGCAGGTCAGAGGGGCTCTTGCCTCATGTTCTTCATAAAAGGCATCAGTGCTTCACAAGGCAAACAGAATGAATAATTAAATGGTGTTTCATGATTAGCTTACAGGAAGTCCACTGCTGGTTGCATTCTGATGCTGATCAATCATCCCTTGACCTGATTTAGAACTGCTGCATATAATTATAAATGAATTAGCAGTCGATGGGCTTTAGCAAGCAATTTTGTTTTGATTGTGTCAGTCAGGTCCGGACAGTAGCCATAAATTAGATCGTATGTCAGTAAATCTGTGCTGCAAACAGTCTGATAAAGTCTGAAGAAGGGTCCCGACCCGAAATGTCAACTTTCCCTGCTCCTCTGATGCTGCCTGGCCTGCTGCGTTCCTCCAGCTTCACGCTGTGTTAGTCTGATAAAGTTGTTGCTTGAAAAGCGAACTGCTATGTTATTGGGAGTGGAATCATCCAGAGCTGGGGTTACACATTGGATCCATCAATTTTGGTAAAGTGGGAAAGTATGGGTGGCACTGCTGCCTCACAGTGCCAGGGACCTGGGTTCAATTCCACCCTTGGGTGACTGTCTGTGTGGAGTTTGCACATTCTCGCCCCCCCCCCGTCTGCATGGGGTTCCTTCCATAGTCCAGAGATGTGCACGTTAGGTGGATTGACCACGCTAAATTGCCCTGTGATGTGCAAGCTAGGTGGGCCAGCTATGGGGAAATGCAGGCTGGGGGGTTGGATCTGGATGGGAAGCTCTTTGAAGGTTGGTGCGCACCCAATGGGCTGAATGGACCACTTCCACACTGCCGGGATTCTATGATTCAAATCAACATTTTGAACCTTCATCTATCCAGCAGGATATGTGAATCAGCAACATTAACATTCCATTTTTATGGCATGTTTACTGCAGAAAAATGTTTCAAGGCACTTGAGGTGTTGTCGGACAAAATTTTAACCTAGCCACATGAAGGGATATCAAAGCATTTATTGCCCATTCACACTTGTCCTCGACAAGGTGGAGGTGTGCCGCTATCTTATACCGTTGCAGTCTCTGGGGTGCAGGTGCACCCACAGTGCTGTGACAAAGGGAGCTGCCGTGAAGTTGACCCAGTTACCATCAAACAGCAGTTACATATTTCCAAGTCAGGACAATGTGTTGTTTTGGACTGGAACTTACAGGTCAGTTGCCCCCTTTATCTGCTGCTCATGTCCTTCTAGACGGTAGAAGTCTTGGGTCTGAAAGGCCATGTTGACGGAGCCTTGGTGTGTTTGCACAGTCCATCTTGCAGATGGTCCACGCAGCTGCCCCTGGGCATCCGTGGTGGATGTGGGAGGGTGGGGGTTGTGCTGAATGTTGAAGGGAGTGGTTGGGGTGCCAGTCGAGTGGGCTGCTTGTGGCCTAGCTGGTGTTGATCTTCTGGAGGAAGGAACGGCATGATATTAGGAGGAGAGATGGTTGTCTCAGCATTCCCAGCCTCTGACCTACTCTTGTAACCGCAGTCCTTATGTTTGGCGCAGCTCAGTTTCTGATCAAAGATAACTCGCAGGATGTTGATAGGGTGTGGCTTAGCGATGGTAATGCCGATGAAGGGGAGATGGGTAAATTCTTTCTTGTTGGAGATAGTCATTGCCCTGGCGCAAACATTACTTGCCACTTGTCAGCCCAAGCCTGACGTTGTCCACTCTTCACTGCATGTGAATATGGATAGCTTCGGTATCCGAGGAGTCGTGGATGGTGCTGAACATTGTGCAATCATTGGTGAACATCCCCGCTTCTGACCTTATGATGGAGGGAAGGTCATTGATGAAGCAGCTGAAGACGGTTGGGCCGATGACACATAAAATGTGCAACAGAAGTTGGAGCCCAAGAAGCTGCCAGTTACTCATTAGGTCATCATGGGTTGAGTTCCTACCAACATTGGCACGAAATATGAGACATCTGTTCTCGATATGAGCTAAGGAATTAAGCAGTCTAGGTTTGAATAAGACAGCAGTTCTGTTTTTTTTCTGCCATCACGTCTGCCATTCTGTAATTTGCTTGCCCTGATTGTCAAATCTGTGCAGGTATTTCTATGGGTATGATATTTTCAGAGCAAGCTGTTCTAGTTTGGCTGCAGTGGCACGATTTTTAATGCACTTCATCTATCATGAATGATGTACGTGAGGGCTTTAGCTTCATAAACTTCGCAGGTAAAGAGATCCATGAAGGGAGGGAGGCTCCAGAAGTTGCTGGAAAAGCTCAGCAGGCCTGGCAGCATCTGTGGAGAGAAATCCGAGTTAATGTTTCGGGTCCAGTGACCCTTCAGTGAACTTGCCTGAAGTGCAGTTAGTGCATATTAAAGGAGCGTGGATTCGTGACTAAAGGAGCTAAAAGTGTCATTCATATTGACAGAAGTGGTGTTAACAATGAGTGTTCTAACCCCTTTTAACTTCAACTGTTCCTCTGAATTTTGCAGTCATTTTATCTTTAATATTTTTTGCCAAGGTCTTCCAAAAGTCTTAAAGCATAGCTACATTGGACAAGATCAATTGTTGGGACAAAATGAAGTGGCCTTGTTCACCTTAGGTTGCCTGAATAAATGCATTTAAATGGAATATTGCAGGCTCTTGGCCGATTTTCAACTTTGGATAATTGCATTTCTGCGTATGAGACTTTCTTTGGACTGAGAACCAGTTTCACTCCAGTCATTTGTGACCTCAAGACTTGACAGTATAATTGGTGTCTGCTTTAGGACCAGCTCTCACCTAAAGAGTTTTCATGTTCAAGGAACAAGCCAAGAGTTGTAGACAGTAAAACAGAACGCACATGAATAACACGTCACTGAATCAGTGACAAAAATGCTAGCATTTAATTTGTACCTTGTTGTCAGGATATCCCAGAGATTTTTACAACTGATGAAGTATTTCTGAAGAGCACTCATTGCTGTAATGCAGAGGACCATGGTTGTGAATTTATGTGTGACAATATCCTGTTAAACAGCAAGGAGATAAATGCCCAAATCGCTCATTTTTCTCCGATGAGATGTGTGTCTTCAAAGGTGGATAGAATACATGCCATGGCACTATACAAAAGAGAGTAGGAATCTTCAGGCAAACGTTATCCCTCGATCAACATTACTAATGCAGATCAATTGGTCGCGATCTCCCTGAGGTTTCTGGGACTTTGCTGTGTAGAAATGGGCTGCCCTGTTTCCTACTCTGCAACAACGATTACTCTTCAAAAGCATTTCATTGGTTGTAAAGCACTTTGGTATGTCTTGAGATCATTAAAATATGTTCTATACAAGTAATTTCTTTCTCTTTGATTTTCCCCTGTGAGTTAATTCCCATTAACGAGTCCTTGGGAAGAAAATGTATTTACTTAGCTGTACAATAAAATGCCAAAGTCCAAGAATGTTACAGTTGTGTTCTGATCATTAGTAGCTTTAAGCAAAATGCTTAGCACTTTTAGCTACTGTGCAGTATCAATTAGATTCCCCTTATTGGAGTGAACAATACTGCTGTTTAATTTCTTTTCTCCTCACTGTATATCATTTGTACTTGAACTGCGCAGATGTTGTCCTTCATGTAAACAATATGTTTGTTCTCCCTAACCTCAAAAGGAAATCCAATATCCTCGTTGCTTGAAGCAATGTCCATGAAACTGAACTTTCCCTGTTGCGACAACTTTATCCCCTTGGTAACACTTCACCAAGAACGGGGGAGTGGAACTTAATTTGCCAACGCAGTTAAAGAGCTGGTACAGGCATAATGGCCCGAGTGGCCTCATTCTGCACTTTATCATGAAACGATTCTGTTCTTTCCGTTCAACACTTTAATTCTTCTTCCACGGCTGGAAAAGGGAACACAAATTTCAGATTCCTAGACAGAAACAAGAGGAGAGCTTACTGAGTGATGAGCAGTACTGCTGTCAACTTAAGTCTACAGCCAGGGTATCCATTACAATCAAATGGGTAAGTATCTGCCTCTTCCTTTCTAGCTGTTAGTTTTACGATGGTCAGTATGTCTCTGGACCTCTGTTTCTTGTTCTTCTCAACTCCAACAGCTCACTGACCAACTTGTCCTTGTGACTTATATTCTCATTGCGTTGAAGTTGAGACAATTTGATATCTTCGAATCTATCTCAATCTTTTTCTGGGACCGTCGATTCTTGCATTCCTTGCCGCTCTCAGTCCTCTTATACCTTCCAACCTTCTAAGTCTTGGAACGTCACTGAGGCCTATTCTTCCCTGACCATCCAACCCTTCACTCATCCTAGATTTCTGCACTCCTCCAGCTCTGACATTTTGTGCACACTGATTTCACTGGTTCCCTCAGTAGTGGTTCGTGCCTTTAGCTGCCTGGACTGCAGACTCTGGAATCCTCTCCCTGAATCTCTTCACCTCCCTTCCCCTCCTTTAAGATGCTCCTTAAAGCCTTCATTGTTGATCGTCATTTATAGTCTGCCCGAATATCTCCTGTGTGGCTCTGTGCGGAATTTTAATTCATAAACTCTCGTTGTTGGTTTTACTACGTTAACAAGGTAATAGAAATACCAGGGGCAAAATCTTTCCGGAGTCTGAGTGATGTGTGTTACGGTGGGGTGTGTAACAGCATCATACGTGAATTCTGAGTAGGGTGAGGCTGGATGTACGATAAATCACATTCCCTTATTCAGGTCATCTCGTACTCTTCAGGACAAATGCGAGAGTGTCAAATTTCAAACAATCACAACAATTTATACCGCGGGAGAGAAAGGAGCTGCCCAATTAGCTAGTCAACTCTGATTGGCCGAGCTGTTGCCACGGAGAAAAGCAGCCTTCACATTGCTGGGAGCACTTGAAGGGAGGTAATCACATCGGGTTAAATACTATTCCCTATTCTGTCAAAAGGCGAGTTGTAAAACGTCTGTCAGCTTTTCACAAGGTCGCATGGGGAAAGAAAATTACACAACATCCTGAGGTTGTGCAATTTACTATATAAAATCAAGCTCTTTGCTCCTTTCATAGTAGCAAATCGATATCACTGGGTTTTACTCAGACCAAAATGTGTAGTCAGTCATGAGCTGATGGAATGATAGAACGATTTTGAAGGACAGAATGGCCTAATCCTGTTCTTACTCATCTCAGCCACCAGCAATACGGAGTCTGTCCCCAGACAGTAAGGTATCTCAAAGAATTCTTATGGCTCAGACGGAGGCCATTCAGCCTACTGGTTCTATAAATCAGTGCCAATCTCCCACCTTCTCCCCATACCCTGTGCGGTCTTCCAGCGTGGAGGTCTCATCTCCTGTGCAGAGCTTCTTCATCCTCAGTGTCAGGTATTTAAGCGGCCTAGTACGGTCTCAGCTAGGAGTGGTGGCCTAGGCCTGGCATGGCTGTCTTCTTCGGCAGAGGCCTCCGGCCCAGTATTCCGGCAGCCTGGCTGCGTCCTCAGGTTATCCCATCGTTCCTAAATCAGCTTTCCTCAAGCCCAGGAGCCGTCAACTGAATTGTGATGAATTTTGCTTTTCTTTATTGTTAAGTATGACTTCTGTCACTGGTGTAGGCGCTGTGGTGGGGCGACTTATGAAACGCTTCACTCTATTCTTTGTGTAAATGTACACATGACAATCAATTCATTTTCTATTCTATTGAAATGCCACAATTGAAGCTGCCACCTCCACATTTCCAGGTATTACCCTGCACCCCGCCATTTTCTTTTCTCGATGATAAACATGTGAAAAGCACTGACCCCAGTGGCACCGTGAACAGGAATGCCACCCGTGTTCCTGGTGCCAAGAAGGGTAACTTCATGATGCCAACTGCGAGGTAAAATTCTATACAAATTGTCTGCTTTGAGCCATTATGATGTATCAGAATGGACAAACTACTGAGGAATCAGTGACTTTTCTGGTAGTGTCGTACCTTTCAGGCAACAATTAGACCTTGGATGGGTCAAAGAAACCTCCAAGGAAAGGCCAAATTGTTTTGTTTCCCTTGCGTAACCTTTAAAGTAGAAATGCATTGCCCGGACTTGCTGATCACATCGAGCCGGGGAGTAAATCAGACATTCAAACTAAACCACTGTGGTATCTGTTGAGTGGAGCTCCAGGAAATATCACAACAGATCAGATATAGTAGCTGACGGCCTGTCACTGGGCCTGTTTTCAGTCCTGCCAAAACCCATAATGGGATTCTATCAGAAGCCTTTACGTCAGGCCACAAGAGATTGTCATTGAAAAGTAGGTCTGGTCCCTCAGGGTACAGCTTTCAGGAGACTCAAAGCTCTTTGCTTCACCACTGGAGCAAATTAACTTCAGGGTCTTCCCACACCGCAGTGCATGCTTCATTAGATTGGTTTGGCCAGACAAGTGAGGAGCATTTTTCTTACTTGTTTACCTACTGGAATTTGTCAGGATGTACCTCATAGAGTCATGGCATCATACAGTGCAGAAACGGATCCTTCGGTCCAAACAGTCTGTACCGAATATAACCCCAAACTAAACTAGTCCCACCTGCCTGCTCCTGGCCCGTATCCCTCCAAACCTTTCCTATTCATGTACTTATCCAAATGTCTTTTTCCTTCATTGCTCGGTCCTTTGAGGGTAGGAGTTGGAAAGACATGTTGAGGTCGTACAAGATGTTGGTGAGGTCTCTTCCAGAGTACTGTATCCAGTTCTGGTCACACTGTTACAGGAAGGATGTTATTAAGTTGGAAAGGGTTCAGAAGAGATTTACCAGGATGTTGCTAGGTATGGAAGGTTTGAGTTATAAAGAAAGGCTGGATAGGCTGGGACTTCTTTCACTGGAGCGTAGGAGATTGAGAAGGTGACCTTATGGAGGTTTATAAAATAATGAGGGGTATAGATAGGTTTAGGGCAGGTGTCTTTTCCCTAAGGTGAGGGTTTCAAGACCAGGGAGCACATTTTTAAGATGAGAGGAGAAAGACTTAAGAAAGAAATGAGGGGCAAATTCTTTACACTGAGGGTGGTACGCGTGTGGAACGAACTTCCTGAGGAAGAGGGTGGCTGCACAATACAGTTTTCTAAAATTTGGACTGGATGAGAGAAAATGGGCACTTGGAGGAGCAGTATGCAGATTTGGCACTCCTTGCAGCTAACATGGCCTCTGAACCTGGAGAGTAAAACCAAGGTTGGCACCTACTCCAAACGGATGTGCTTTGATGGCTGAACAAATACCATCCAGGTCTAATATACACTCAAGCCTTCTGAAATTCAGCCCGAACGTGTTTTAGGTGTTGGTTCAGACATTGTCCTTTTTCCTATCCCTGCATATCAGAGAAATGTTTCCTATGTCTCTCTCTCTGTCTCTCTCTTGCTCACTGACCCCAACCTGCCCCAACTCACTCCCCCAAACGAGACTGAAAATTAATATAAATAAAAACTGAAAGAACTGTGGATGCTGTAAATAAGGAACAAAACCAAAGTTGCTGGAAAAGCTCAGCAGGTCTGGCAGCATCTATGAAGGAGAAAACAGAGTTAACGTTTTGGTTCCGGTGACCCTTCCTCAGAACCTCCTCTTCCTCTATTCTGAGGAAGGGTCACCGGACCCGACACGTTAACTCTGTTTTGTCCTTCACAGATGCTGCCAGACCTGCTGAGCTTTTCCAGCAACTTTGTTTCTGGAACTTAATCTACCTATCCCAGGCGAATACGTGGCCTTTAGATCGGATGGAGAGTGCGTGAACTGTTTATCGCAAGGTATTACAGTGGCTCAGGACAAGGTTGGATGGGCCACAGTCCACTCTCTTGTCCGTCATCATACACGTGTACCTGATGTTAAGCGATTTAACCACATGGAGACTTTGGAATTGATCTCAGAATGAGAAATGACAATGGAAAACCCAGCTGTTTCAACCCTGCAAAGTCCTCCTTGCCAGCGCCTAGTGCCAAAATTGGGAGAGCTGTCTCACAGTCTAGTCAAGCAACAGCCTGACATAGTCATACCCAGGGAATCATACCTGACAGACAATGCCCCAGATACCACCATCACCATCTCTGGATGTATTCTATCCCACCAGCAGGGGTGGAAACACAGTGGTGTACAGTTTAGGGGGAAATTGCCCTGGGAGTCCTCAATATTGACTCCAAACCCTATGAAGTGCCATATCTTCAGGTCAAACTTGGACAAGGAAACCTCCTGCTGGTCACCACGTGCTGTCCTCCCTCAGCTGATGAATCAGCATTCCTCCACGTTGAACAACACTTGGAGGAACACTTAGGATGGCAAGGGCACGAAATGTATTCAAGGTGAGGGATTTCAATATCTACTACCAAGAGTGGCTCGGCAGCAGTACTACTGATCGAGCTGGTCCGGTCCTAAAGGACATAGCTGCTAGACTGGGTCTGCGTCAGAGGGTGAGGGAACCAACAAGAGGGAAAAACGTACTTGACCTCATCCTTACTAATCCGTAGGCTGCAGATGCATCTGTCAATGACAGTATCGGTAAGAGTGGCCATCGTTGAAAATAGCCTCCATTTTTTGTGTGGCACTACCAATGTCCTAAATTGGACTGGCTTCAAACAGATCTGGCAACTCATGACTGGACAACCATGAGGCACTGTAAGCTATTAATAGTAACAGAATCATAGTCCAGCAAAATCTGCAAAATTTTTGAACTTAGTATTGAGCACTGCATTTTCTGCTTGGGAACTCTGCAAGGTTTAATACTCAATATCGAGTTCAATAATTTTAGGGCCCGAGTGCCTTCTCCCATGTCCTGACCTCAAACCATGGAGATAAAAACAGCAGCAGAAAGCCCCTTTGATTTGTTTCTGCTTATTAGACCTGATGTGTGTCAGGCAAACAGACAGATGATTAGTGGGTGTACGATTCCTGTCTCTTTTGATTGGCCAAGTGGTTTAAATCAGGAGACCTTGTTTCTGGCTGCAGGTTACATTTAAGAAATCCACTTTCAAAATAACTAGTAACCAAATGAATGGATTAAATAGAATGGAGATAGCTGGGCAGGCGATGTGTTGCAGCTGTAGTGTGTGAGATAGTAGACACCAGTGTGACGCATCGTGACCAAATCTGTAGCAAGTGTTGGCTGCTGTAGGAACTTCAGCTCAGAGTTGATGAGCTGAAGTCTTGAGTTGTGAACACTGTGACACATCAGGGAGGGGGAGAGATATCTGGACACTGTGGATAATGTTCCCTCTAAACTGTGCGTGCGACTGCTCCAAAGTTCTGTGCATGGTCATTGGTGTGGCAATGACTTCTGGCTCTAGTTGAACAAAGGTGGGTATGTAAGAGTTGTATCACAGTTGTGTGACCACAATCTCAAACAATAGTGTAACAGACTCTAAGAGTTAAGTGGCCTGATCCTATTTTATTGTTTCTGTAAATACCAAGTCATCTCTTTTGGTGATGTGGCTTGAAGGCTGTATAGAGTTGACTGCCTGCCTCTACAAAAATAGCTGTGTGAAATCTTTATAATCACCTGAGGGAACTTGCAGTTTAATGCAAATATTATCTAATGGAATCTTGATGCTCACCAAACCTTTGATAATTAGTTCACCAAGTTCTCCACATGGTACAGAATGCATGGAATATTAGTAAAATAAATGTGCAGTCTTTTGAAAAGAGGTTTGAAGTTTCAAACTATCAGTTGTCAATATATCCACCGCTAGAGTCAGAAGTATAGCTCCAACAAACTGGCTGTTCCTCAAAGCAAGCCTGCTATTTACACTCTCAAAGGGTGGTGACGGTCTGCTGACTGAAGTATTCTGTTCTCGACAGTGTGCTCGTTTAGTTCTAAAATCAAAATTGTTCAAGATTAAAGTCTTGCTGTTTTAACGGGATTTACAGATGAGGAGATTTGAGGAGGGTAAAGAATTGACAAATGTCTGACACTTGTCATGTACGTGTCATGGCTCCTGTCCTTCTCAACGTGGTGTTAAGTGTCCAGACATTTAATATACTTTTGGTTCAGTCCAACTTCCTGTAATCTCTCCTTCTGCAATGATAGAGAGCTATTCCCTCGAGCTCCTCAATTGAACAAATCTATTAAGAAGCAGAAATATCATTCAGACCACATCAGATGTCCCTGTATTAACCCAGCTTGCCAATATTGCACATTTCAACCCTCGTTGGTGGCTCTGTGACACTGGATGTAATTTATAGACCTCAAATGTTTTGCAAAAACTGTTAACTGCTCGCTAAACGAAACCAAGCACCTCAGTTAAAGTCCCCTGGGACACAGGTTCCTCACAAAAATGTTCAGATGGCTGCTGCTATTCCAGAAGCTGAACCTGCTTTCGCAGTGTTTCACATGACAGTCCTGCAGATATATAATCAGACAGCACCTCTGACCCGAGCCCTAATCCTAAACCTAATCCTAATCCTAACCCTAACCCTAATCCTAATCCTAACCCTAACCCTAACCCTATCGCACCTCTGACCCTAGCCCTAAT
>JAHRHZ010000069.1:3433193-3443715 GCA_024137785.1 Ginglymostoma cirratum | reverse complement strand
CTCGGATTCTCCAGCATCTGCAGTACCTTTTATCCCTGGCATATCCACAATAGCTAATTAGTGGATTTGCCTCGAAGCAATTGACATAGAACCTCAATACAACTGAGTAACCTGAGTCAATTCCTCTGTCCAATGTCTGATATAGTAACTGGTCTGTTATAACAAACATGACAATATTTATAACCTCATATGACGAAACATCAGTGTCACAAGAGTGGTTGCTTAGATCGTGCACTTGTTAAGGATGTTTTATTCAAAGTTTAATCATCGTCACTTTGATTGCCGATGCGTTTATAGTCAGTGTGGCATTGCTTGTTTATTTTCCAGTTGCCGGAAGTATGAGAAAATTAAATAGAGGTGATAAAATGCACAGCAGTATTTAAATCAATTAGCACTGACAATCTCTTGGCTGCCCTTCCAGCTGTAGGTGGGAATGATCCTGTTCTGGATCTTTGTCTGTCCCAACAGCTCCATTTATCACCTGGAATACACATCTTTGACCCTTTGACTTCCAACTTTTCCCTCGGGGAAACTCTCCCTCTTATCTTATATTTCCCTTGTCTTCTTGACCATATGCTGTGGTGGGATTTGAACCTGGGCCTCTGGAGTAATAGTTCAGCAATAGTACCACTAGGCCATTGCCTCCCTTCCCTTAGTTCATTTATCCTTGCATGGACTAAGGCTGCATGAGGTCAGGAGGGATGGAATTGAAATTGAGTGTCAGTGAGCTAGTTGTTGTAAACAAGTGTTTACGGGGTCCCTTCAAATGCACCAACCAATTCTAAGAAAATGTTAGTAATTATGAATAGTTGAAAATATTATTTTGTATGCATGAGGCCTGGCATCGCTTCATTGTCTAAGGAATTAAGAATGGAGCTGAGCGCTCCATTTACAGGCAAGCAACCCCCTTCTGTTCCACAATAGGTCCCTCAGTATAGTGTGCTTCAACCAGGATAACATTGTGTTGTATTTGGGTCATGTGTAAGTCTGAAATGTTGCCAGAGCAGCAGAGTGGACACTGAGATACCAGCTGTGAGCAATGAGTGGGAAATTGACTGGAATCATTGCCAGTTTGCCAATCTGGTGCCTTGCTTTGCAGGCGGTTGTCATCTGATAAGCACTGACATTAAGCACCAACTGGTATCTAGGAAAACCATCCCTGTGTCGAGAGTCAGTTGAGGCCTGGCACTGGATGAAGTGTTCCTTTTGTGGAGTCACTGAGATAATAAAGTGAAATCTGGATCCAGCACTGTATGCCAGTACACTGATGCTCTGCTGCATCATATAGAGCAAACTGTTTAGAATGAAATTGTAAAATAATTTATACGTACACATTTATGATTTTACAATGGCAAAGACGTTGTCTTTATATAGTACTGCCTTTTACGTGCTCACGGTGTTCCAAAGCACTTTACAAAGTGTATTCATTACCTTTCAATAGGCAAACTAATGAAACATCAAATGATCAGCTTTGTGATGTTAGCTGAGAGATAAATGTTGACCAGGACATCACATCAATCTGAAGAGGTTTTAACATCTTATTCAGAAGATAGCCCCCTACCTCCATACCACACTATGTGTGGATGATCTGATCAGATCCCAGTGTTTTGGGTCCACCATCTTCCTACTCAGAAGCAGCTGGAGCCAAGCTGAAAATTTTGAAATAGTGATAATTGGCCTGGAACTTGCTGAAACCTTGAAACTATGCGATACATACTTAAGATCAAGGGAATCACTGTGTAACTTACTGATTACGTAGCCTCAGGAAATTAGGAACCAGTAGAGAGTAATTATCCAACCATGTTTGTGGAGGAGAACTTAACCCACCGAGAATCTATATTTATTGGAGAATATGATGTGGTATTGTTGTCAAATAATTCCTGTTTCTGGTTCAGGATTTTGAATGTTTGTTTGATTTTTCCCTACCACAAATCTGGCCTGGAATTGCTAATGGCAGTTACAGAAACTACATGGACTGAAGGCTTATGCTATTGGTCACTGTCATTTCCCAGTGATGCCTGCTTCATCCACTGACTCCATCTATACTTCCCACTGCCTCAGGAAGGCAGCCAACACCATCAAAGACCCCTCCCACCCTGGTTATAATCTCTTCCAACCTCTTCTGTTGGGCAGAAGATACAAAAGCTTAAACACACGTGCCAACAGATTCAAGAACAGCTTCTTCCCTGCTGTTATTAGACTCCTGAATGGAGCTCTCAGATTTTTATTTTAATGTTTACCTTGCTGTTTGTGTGTTTTCTCTGCAGCCATAATGTTGTACTCCTCGTTCTGTTCTATTACCATTATGCACTTTGTACGGTATGATCTGCCTATACTGAATGCAGAACAAGACTTTTCACTGTAGCTAGGTACATGTGACAAAAATACTTGAAATCAAATCAAATCAAAACCGGCGTGTCTGTGTTAGTCCCAATTGTTTCAGGCGTTTCGAATCAAATTTTGTCTCCTGAACGTTTAAACCTTCTCCCCTCCCAACCTTCTCATCGTACATGGCAGGCTGTCTGATAGAGGGGTCAAATATATTGAAAAGATCATAGAGTCCCTACAGTGTGGAAACAGGCCCTTCAGCCCAACAAACCCACACCGACCCTTGGAGCATCCCACCCAGACCCATTCCCCTAAAAACCCATGTAATCTGCACATCCCTGACCACTATGGGCAGTTTAGCCTGGGCAATCCACCTAGCCAGCACATGGGGAAGATCAGCCAGGGCCCAAGGGCCCATTGGGAAGGGAGTCTATCATGTCAGGACAGAGAGATGGTCCAAAACTACTAAAGCCAAATATTTGGGTCTAGTACCTTCCCTTCAATCCGCACTCTGGACCCTGGTGAATGATTGAATTTATTGCTTACCTGCTCAGTAATATGCTTCCAGAATTGCTGCCACTCAACATATTGTCACATCATTGTCTTTGAGCAGCACGTTGCAGTTGTTGTATTAAACATTGGAATCATTGACCTCAAAAGGAGCTGTCTCTTTAATTTTGATTTATTTACTCTCTCCCTCATCAAAGCTCATTCTTAAACAAAGCAGCTTTGAGACAACAAGGTCATTCTGCTTCTCTTCTTAAATGAAAAGAATAGAAAATCTCAAAGGCAGCTGAATGAGGGAAGTTAATGAGCTGACATCAATTGTGTGAACTGTTATTTTACACGTACACTCTGGAGCCCTTGGCTTCGTTAACCATATGTCTTTCTTCACTGTTTACCAGAGCCAAGAGTACGTTTAACGTTACTGCAGTGGGAAATGCTGCATTTTTAGAATATTTGAACTTCTTTATGTGCAATCCACTAGCAATGTTCTAAAAACACTTGGGCTAATGCCCTACGTTCAACGTTCACTAGACAGCAGTCTGGTCTTTACTGTGCCCTTGTTGAAGTTTTTGTAAGATGGCTGCCTCCAGTGTGTGCATGTCGCATGGTAGAGGTCAGTTGACTACACTAAGCCAAGAGGCATATTGTCTCAATTGCGTTTCTATCCTCGACATCCCCCTTTTCATACAAAAATAAACCAGAACATCTGTATGCATTGTCATGTGCATTTTGAGTTACCCACATTATTTGATTTACAAATGACTTTTCATTTATTAGGATTGTATTATTCTGGTCAGTGTCTGCGTAAACATTGCGCTCAGAGCTGTAAATCATGCTGGTCTCTTTGCGGTGTGCGCGCATGTTGTTGGCCGTCCATCTGGATGATGTTTCCGTCCTGGGAAGCGTCATTCCCGTGGAGCGTATTGTTGCCATGGTACCTGTTGTTGTTTGCTTCCCATTGTTGGGTTGCCGCGGACCTCTTTGACTAATAGTTAATCTAGTTCTGGTCCGTGCAGATAGTGAGTTCACGTCTTCGTGATCACAGGCCACAGGCGGAGGAACAGCTTTTCCAGTTGTGCATATGTCTGTGTAGTTGCTGCATACAGTTACTGCTCAGGCTGACTGTTGTTGAGAGCGTTGAAGGTTTGTACTCTGACTGGCTCTCTAATGCTAACCTCTGGTATTCATTTAAAATAAAACAAAGAACTGTGGATGCTGGAAATCTGAAACAAGACCAGAAATGGCTGGTGAAAATCAGCAAGTCAGGCAGCGTCTGTGGAGAGAAAGCAGAGTTAACGTTTTAGGTCCAGTGACCCTTCTTCAGTGGCAAACCCTGTTTTTGTTTCTGGCAATGCTTTGGCAGTCTTGTTAAAATTAAATGTGGCTTTCTGCCATTTCACCTTTATTTTGACACTCACATTGGTTACTACGTCTGGTTTCGACAGCACCTTGGGTATTGGAAATAGTTTGAGTGCAGTGTGACATTAGTCTTTACACTGGACTATTTTCTACACTGTTCAGTAGCAATATTTCACCAATCAAGTATTTCCATGAATACAACTGTGTGGGAATTGTTCAATCTCTTTGATTCCTTTGGCAACTTTCACTGCCACCACAGCCTTTCCATTTGATTAGAGATAGTGTGGAGTTGAATTTTCCTCGATCTTTTACCAATGGCTGAATTTTTCAGTCATAAACCAAAGACCATTGCCAATCTTCAACCAGGCTTTCTTGAATCATAGAATCCATACAGTGTGGAAGCAAGCCATTCAGCCCATTGACATCACACCACCCCTCTGAAGCACATCCCCCTCCTCTCCCCAGACCCATCCCCTTAACCCTACATTTCCCCATGGCTAATCCACCCAGCCTGCACATCCCTGGACCCTATGGGCAATTTAGCATGGCCCATCCACCTAACCTGCATATCTTTGAACTGTGGGAGGAAACCGGAGCAAACCCGCACAGACACGGGGAGAATATGCAAACTCCACACAGATAGTTGCCTGAGGCTGGGATCAAACCCGGGTCCCTGGTGCTGTGAGGCAGCAGTGCTAACCACTGTGCTACCGTGATTTAATGAAAGAATGAGTTTATTAGATACTAAACCCATGAATAAATAACAACACACCACGCATACACACTGATTAGATGTGAGAAGTGAGCTCAACAAAAGACAACAGTTAAAACATACATGGATCTGATTGTGTGGGTTATTTGTGAGGAGTATAGAGAAACATTGAGAGTTGGACAGTCAAAGAGCAGTTTAATGAATGCAGCTTCTTGTTCCATGTTCCTGAAATCACTGCACATTATTGACTGTGAGTTGGTGCTAGTTGCTCGACTCTGATGACAAATTGGCCAGGAATTATATTCGAAAGTTGACAAATCTGATAAATTGTTGCACTGGACTACATCTACTGGTCACTGCATTGCTGCTAGATCTCTCATCCTATTTTGAGATTTGGGAAGAGCCCTTTGGCTGTCAGTCCATGACCTACATACCTGACTTTGTGCATCTTTAGTTACAAATTTTCTTGTTCAGCTTCAGGTTCATCTAAAGTTACAGTGATAGTAATGCTGGACAAGTCAGATCCCAGAATAAGACCTGACTCGATTGATCATAGTTTTTTAAAAATTTTGTTGATGCAGCAATCAGTCACACAAGGCTGCAGTTTTTCTTTAGAAACAGAACAGTTTAGTACACCAAATACCAAAAGAAAAAAAAACTGGTCAATCTAGATATAGAAGATTTAGAAAAAAATAAAAAATACGCAGCAAAACAAAGTTTTCAACCCATTTCCAAATGCCATAAACTTAGTGATCCAAGTCCAGATAATTTTCCCCTATCTATGTAAAATATTTAAGTTTTACTTAATTGATTCTCCCATTACCTTTCCTGTGAACCATGGAGTTCACTTCCATGAATAATCATAAAACTGGGAGTTTGAACTTTCTCAGCTTTCCATAACATACAGATTTCTAACCACCCTCTCATGGTTTGGAAACAGCACAATGTAAACTTTTGTACTGAAGTGACTGTGTTCTCCTTGAACAGTCCTGAACTCCTTTCAGGAGAGAAGAGTGAATGTGCTTTTTTTGTCCCAATTCAGCGTTCTTCTCAACAGCTCGAAAAACATTCAAACTTTAAACTTTCTAAATTGCTGTCAATCTTTGATTTTTCTGAAGTGCAACGAGGTTATAGCTTTCCATATCCATCCACCTGTCATAAACCAACGCAGTATAAACAGTTTTCCATTAACAATTGCAGGTGTCTTAATGTCAGAATGCTCCTGGAGATGTATGTGAGCCACTTCTATGGCCCACATACATCTGTCTCTACTGTAAAATTTACAGTCTGAAGATTATATTAATATACATAAATTATACATTTTTCTTTACATTGGTGAGCTCTGCCAAGCAGTTGCATTAAATCTTGAGCATGGTCAGTAACAGCTTCCTCCATTGTGTCTCCATATCCATACACTAGCAGATAGAGTTATAGAGAGTCATAGAGTCATACAGCATGGAAACAGGCTCATCAGTCCAATTCATCCATGCCAACTAGGTTTCCTAAACTGATCTAGTCCCATTTGCTTCCATTCAGCCCATATCCTTCTAAACCTTTCCTATTCATGTACCTGTCCAAATATCTTTTAAATGTTGTAAACCTCTATCACTCTGTCTGGCAGCTCACTTCGTATATGCACCACCCTCTGTGTGAAAAAGTTGCCCCTCAGGTCCCTATCAGATCTTTTCACTCTCTTCCACTTAAACCTATGCCCCTCTAGTTTTGGATTTCTCTTCTACCACAACTTCTGCTTCCTGGAAAGATCACTATTTCATGCCATGTGAACTGATACTCCTCTGGACCTCCCGATTTGTGGGTGTAGAATGTAGTTACGTGTTAGAAAGCTGCTGCTCTCTTCCAGCTTTACTTGCCAGTTACCATCTTTGCATCTAGGGTGGCGATGTTTTTTGGCGCTTCTGCAAATTGTGGCTAAATTCCTTCGATGTTTGGCATGGAATAATGAGGACTGCTCAGGGCTTTATTTAGATCTTTTAAGACCAATGCATACTCTCAGGTTTCCACATTTTTCCACTACTAACGTTCTGCCAGTCCAATCTGCAGGAAATCTCACTTCCTTCTTTTCCAGCTCTTCTGTCCTGTCTTTCAGGCTGGCCTTGAGGGCAGTTGGAACTCTCCTCAACCAGATTCGTTATATAACCTTATCTACATCAAGATAATATTCTCCAGGAAGGCAGCCTAATCCTATAGGCAGATTGTTATATGTCTATTGAGTCTGTTCCACGATCTGAGAAACATGTCGCAAATCTTTTTTGATATGTTGGGGATTACCAGCCCAAACTTTGGACTTGCTCCAGTTGAGATTGTAGTGATTGTAATGAGGTGAGCCAGGTGGAACTGCTAGAAAATGAGCTCCCTGATCCAACCTGGTCCAACCAGGGAGCCCCGGCTGACAGATATAAACAGGAGTGTCAAGGGTTCTTTTCACTCTAAGAGCTGGCTCTGGGGGAGGTGGATCAGTGTTAAGGAGTCTCCCTGTTGAAATAAAGGGTGACTTGGTGACGGGATAATGGTTTTTGTGGAGTTATTTCAGAGAGGAGTGACCTTTCCTTGCTGTATGTGACCTGGAGTTCCCAGATCTTAGTTCATGTTATTGCAGTGAGTTTGTAGGGTAATCTGTTCCCTCGATGCGAGTACGGTGTCATTATAAATCCTTAACCTCACTTTCATGGGTTTCAGTTTTGGGTCACTTTGTGCCATCTTGCACAGGTCAATGAAGGTCATGAAATTGCACTAAGCACTAGTATCTCTCTAGCACTTTACCCTGACCTAATGTTGTCCTTCTGCAACCCTCATTCCAAATGTCACAAACCACGTGTCACCAATCCGACTTGACCAAGAGGCTAGAGATACTTCACACATTGAAGAATCTGTATTCTGATAGACCTTGCAAAGGTTTGAGACCAATTTAGATGCAAAAAAGCAACTCACCAAGTCTCCAACAACAGCACTTTGGAATCTGTGATGTCTTCCAGTGGTAAGGGCAAGGGCAGCAGATACACGGGAATGCTTCCGCCTGCAAGACCCCCTCCAAACCACTCACCATTCTGACTTGGAAATATATCACTGTTCGTTCACTGTCGCTGGGTCAAAATCCTGGAATTCTCTCCCTAATGGGTTGTGGGTCAGCCTACAGCACATGGACCGCAGCGGTTCAAGAAGGCAGCTCATCACCACCTTCTCAAGGGAAACTAGGGACGGGCAGTAGATCAGGCCTTGCCAGCGATGTTGATAAGAAAGAATTAACAGAATGGCTACATAGTAGGTAAAACCAGGACTGGATGAAAGGAAGGTAGCCAAAAGGCTTTTTCACTGCTTACCCGTCCCTAATTGCCCTAAGCTGCTTTGCAGGCTAGTTCAAAGGTCAGGTAAGAGTCAACTCATGGAGTGTGGGCATGGAGTTACATGTAGGCCAGACTGGCTAAGGATGGCAGATATCCTTCTCTAAAAGATGTTAGTGAACCAGACAGCATTTTACAACATCAAAAATAGATCACCATCACTGGGATTAGCTTTTAATTAATTGAATTTAAATTCCACCAGTTAACAAGGCAGGATTTGAACACATGTCCACAGACCTATAGCCTGCTGTGGGTACTGGTAATCTGGTGACATTACAATCTGCCACCACTGCCCCCCTCCCCCCACCCCAGACCCCAGGGGACCAGTGTGAATGATTTGAGGAATGATGGACAGGTATCTGTGGCAGAGACAATGTTGCTGACAGAATGCTGGACCTGCCCAGATCACCTTTTCATAGAGATTAGACCAGCCTCTGGTATTGGATGCTTGGCCTTGACCAGAAGCATAGGAGCCGATCCAGCCCATGCCTGCTGATAAACCCACAATCACCTCACCATCATGTGCAGACAGTTTCCTGTAGACATAGATGAGGTAGGTGGATGTGTTGCAGAGGGGGTGCTGTGCTGGACAGGATGCAGACAGCACAGCTTTGTTCCAAGTTGAAGTTGGAAAATGTTTCATGTTTTGATCAGAGAGGGAATTAAATTGTCACTTAGGTGATCTAGGCACTTCTGTTTAGTCTTCTGTTTACACACTAGTCATGGATCTACATCAACTCACAGAGTCTCCCCCAAGAGATCCCCCTCCAGCCTCTTCTAGTTATTTGATCCAGCACCATCATTGCTTGATGATCTCTCAGAATCGTCCTGTTAACTCACTGCCTCACAGAGAATGGGATACCAGTAGGGAGAGCATTGGAATAGTGAAGACCGGAGGTGACAAAGGCGGTACTGAGTGGGTGCTACATTGTTGTGAGCCCCAGCCCTCCTGTACCAGTGGCTGAAGCAGATACGAAAGGTCCCATTCTTCTGATCGCTGCCCACACAGAGATCGAGGGAGTCTGTGAGGTCAGTCTCCTGATCTAGCCCAAAATGCCTCCTTCATCTGCACAGTTGGGCAACACATGCAAAAATATGCAGCCTCATTTGTGGGGCTGTTTTATCAGACAGCTTGTTAGACAATTGCCTTCATGTACAAACTACATAATAGCCGCAGAAGGAGGCCATTCAGCCCCTCGAGATCTGTTAGTGTTTTGAATTCCACATTCCCACGTACCCCCGATACACTTCGATTTCCCTGCTTGACAAGAATCTGTCCAGCTCGTCTTAAATATTCAATGACCTCCCTTCCACCCTCCCCCCCACCCACTTCATTGCCTTCTGAGGCAGCGAGTGGCACAATCAAGGCAACCCCCTTCATCAAAGGCAAATCCCGCCAGTGCATAGAGGTAATTGAATGCAATGCGATGGTACATTGTGCTAAGGATTGAGTTGCGTGATTTAGAAGCAGGCCTGAGAGTTCAGGCCAGCTTCTTCCCTTCTTACCAAGCAAAAACTGCCGTGGGATCTTTTATCCTGCCCCTGAGAGGACAAGGTAGGGCCTTAGTTTCATAATGATATGTCCAGTATCATACAATTCATGTTTAACTCACCGATGATGCTTGAGCTAGGAGCTTTGTGACTCAGAGGCAGATCTGCTCCAGCTGACGCCAAATGGAAAGAACACAGAACTTTTTTTTTAACTGCCTCCCCGATTTTTCCTTTGGATTTTCAGGGAATAACGTGCACAGGAGATCATTTTGTTAATTCCTGGAGACTCCAGGGCACTGCTGTGGAATCCTCTCTGTCAAACAGTTGCCACTAGATGGTGCAGTAGTTAAAACATTTAGCCATGGTAACCATTGGTCTATACAGTGAATTATTTTTCATTATTTGACTCAATAAAGCTTGTCTGACTTGAATGAAAAGCATGAAAATGCTGGAAGAGCTGATGTACAAATGTGTTTCGTAGTTACAATTTTTGTAAGATTCAATAAGCTGTTCCTCTTGGAATGGTCAGGGAAAACCGACTCAATCCAGAAAGGCTGTCCTGTCCCCTGAAGGGGTCTGCCTGTCCCTTTAATTGTTAGAAATGTCACATCACCGCTCCACATTGGGTTGGTCTGTCCCTTTAACAGTTAGGAAGGTCACATCACTACAGTACATCGGCTCTGCCTATCCCTTTAAGAGTTAGAAATGCCACATCACCACTCCACATTGGTTCTGCTTGTCCCTTTAAGAGTTAGAAATGCCACAT
>JAHRHZ010000069.1:3421821-3433183 GCA_024137785.1 Ginglymostoma cirratum | reverse complement strand
CTTGTCCCTTTAAGAGTTAGAAATGCCACATCACCGCTCCACATTGGCTCTGCCTGTCCCATTAACAGTTAGAAATGTTACATCCAGATAATGTTCTGGGGACCAGGATTCAAATCCTGCCACGGCAGATGGTGGAATTTGAATTCAATAAATATCTGGAAATAAGGATCTAATGATGACCGTGAATCCATTGTTGATTGTCAGGAAAATCCCATCTGCTTCCCTAATGTCCTTTAAGGAAGGAAACTGCCATCCTTACCTGGTCTGGCCTATATGTGACTCCAGACTCACAGCAATGTGGTTGACTCTGAACTGCCCTCTGAGCAATTAGGGGTGGGCAATAAATGCTGCCTGGCCAGCGACGCCCTCATCCTGTTAATGAATAAAAAAAATCACCACTCCACAATGGGGCTGCCTGTCCCTTTAAGAGTTAGAACTGTTACATCATCACTCTAGCTTGGTGCTGCCTGTCCCTTTAACATTTAAAGGGACCATTACAGCCTTGCATCCCTTCCCTTCCCCATCCACTCCATCCCGTGCTGACCCATTTTGAAGCCAGCCAGCTGACTCTTGCTGATGGGACGGCTGCAAATGTTGTTTAAATAACATTTTTCTCAAATAGATAATATTGATGCTAGCCCACTCCCAATTCCTGGTTTAAATGGATACCCCCCAGACTCCCACATCAGTGCTGATATTAGTCAGATGAAGTAACTCCAAAGGGCTTAGTATCCCATCACCGAGTCACCCTTTATTTACATGTGGAGAGTCTCTGACATTGATCCAGCTCCCTCAGAGCCAGTTCTCAAAGTGAACAGGATGTCTGACACTGCTGTTCATATCTGTCCGCCAGGGCTCCCTGATTGGACAAGACTAACAACCCCAATCAGGGAACTCATATTCTATGAGGTCTACATGGCTGATCTCAATACAACCGCTACATCAGACATTCAGTCAGATAAATCATTAAAGATGTTAATTGAAGCAGCCTCTGCTGTCTGCCGGAGTGTGAGAGAAGAGAAGAAATTCATATCATCTCTGTTCTTGCTGGAGGTGTCTGCATGTTATCCTGTTGGTCCTGTGATCTGTTCTCATAGCTCCAAAGGGAATAATGTGCTCAGTGCCATGGTGTTTTTGGTACAGCAGTTATGTACCTCCAGAAAAGCCCTCAGAAAGACTGTCCTTAATCTGGCCAAGGGAGGGAGAGTATTTAAATCCAGTGTAAATAATTTTGATGGAAAACAAAACCCCGGAATTGGTAAAACTGACAATGCAGGTGTTGGATTGTCACAAAAACCTAATGTATCCTAAACCTAATGTATCAGCATCTCATTTTTAATTGAGGTGGCTCAAAAACGCCATTCTCCCTGGACGATAACATGGCCCAAGGGTTCTTCAGCACACTAATAATAACTCCTGTGGATTTACTGATCTGGACGTGATGTCCCTTTCAGTTCATTTTGTTTACACTGTAGGTATATGGAAATGGACACAGGAGGGCATGATTAATGAAATAAAAGGCTACCTGATCTTTGTGAGATAGGAGGATTTCATCTGCCTGACTCTGCTATACTTGATCTGTCTGTGTCTGCTGTATTCGATCTGACTGAGTCTGCTGTAAACAACCTGTCTGTGTCTGCTGTACCCAATCTGTCTGGGTCTGCTGTACCCAATCTGTCTGGGTCTGCTGTACCTGACCTGTCTGGGTCTGCTGTACCCAATCTGTCTGGGTCTGCTGTACCCAATCCGTCTGGGTCTGCTGTATCTCAAATGTCTGTGTCTGCTATATTCAATTGGTCTGAGCCTGCTTGTGTTGATCTGTCTCAGTCTGCTGTACCCAATCCATCTGTGTCTGCTGTACAAAATCTGTGAGAATCTGCCTGTACCCAGCCTGTCTGTATCTGCTGTATACCGTGCGTCTGTGTTTGCTGTTCGTGACCTGTCTGAGTCTACCTGTACCTGATTGTCTGAGTGTGCTGTACCTGATGTGTCTCAGTCTGCTGTACGCAGTTTAACTCTCCTGTACTCTATCTGTCTGTGTCTGATGTATCAGGTCTGTGTGTGCCTGCTGTACTCAACCTGCCTGTGTCTGCAGTACCCAATCTGTCTGAGTCTACTGTACCCAATCCATCCAAGCCTGCAATACCAGATCTGCCTGTGTGTTCTATACCTGATCCGCCTGAGTCTGCTGTACCTGACCTGCCTGTGTCTGCAGTACCTGATCTGTCTGTGTCTGCTGTACTCAATCTATCTGTGTCTGCTGTATTCAATCTGTCTGTTTCTGCTGTGCTTGATATGTCGGAGTCTGCCTGTACCCGGTCTGTCTGAGTCTAATGCATCCGATCTGACTGAATCTGCTGCACCCAATCTGTCGGCGTGAGCCTGTACCCAATGTGCCTGTGTCTGCTGTACCTGATCTCTATGTGTTTGTTTTACACAATCTGTATGAGTCTGCCTGTACCCGATCTGCCTGTGTCTGCCTGTACTCAATCTGTCTGCATCTGCTGATCCCAACCTAGCTGAGTTTGCTTGTTCTCGATCTTTCTGTGTCTGCTGTACCCAGTCTGTCTGTGCCTGCTGTACCCAGTCTGTCTGTGCCTGCTGTACCCAATCTGTCTGAGTGTGCAGTACTTGATGTGCCTGAATCTGCTACACTCGAACTGTCCGTGTCTGCTGTACCTGATCTCACTGTGTCCGCTGTACTCTGTCTGTGTCTGTTGTGTCCGTGTGATTTGGGAATGCTGGATCTGTGGGTCAGGAGTGTTGGGTTGGCATGAATTAGAAATGTTTGGTCTGTATGATTTGGGAATGCTGATCTCTATTAATTGTAAACATTGGGTCTGTGTGAGTCAGGAATGGTAGATCTGTGTGAGTTGGCAATGTTGGATCTCCATAATTCAGGAATATTGGATCTGTTGTCTTTACCGACCAGCCCAAGTCAGTGTGAAATGGGTTTCCTTCCCCTGAATCCAAACCAGGGACTAACAGGATGAAGCATTAGCGAGAAGCTGCGATAAACTCATACCAACGTTACATGTTAAAACGTGATGCCAAAAATTTACCCCCTGGCAGTGAATTGTAAATCTTCCCCATTGAGTTATATTAGGAGACATTGTGAGTTGTGAGGGGTGGGAATTAAAGACTGGGAAACTGAGAGTTGTGGAGAGCCTTGGGAACCAATGGCTGGTGGTGAGAAGTTCTTGAGTTTGATGGATTGTGTCAGTGTCCATTGGATGGAGTCAGTGTTTGTTTGGTCTGAAGGCTACAAGGCCTACTTGTACTTTGTCACACTGCATTGGAATCCTCCCCTGGCAGCAATAAAATGACACTGACACACGTTTATGTCACCTTTTTAACTTCAAAAACTGTCTCAAAGCATTTTGAACTCAGACAAAAATTGACCGATGTACTGGGGGACGAACTGGCATGGGTGACCAATTCAATTCTGATCATTGTGTTCGAGAAAACTTCTAAATTTGAGACAGAGAGGTCGAGAGAAAGTGAAAATAAAGGCCTGACAATCCTTTACAATGCTGGAAAAGGAAGCGGATTCATCCATACCTGTCCTGTTACACCATCAGAAAACGGCACAGTAAGCGCCCATAAGCAGCGATGTGGTAAGGGGCCAATCACAGACGATTTGAGAAATAACTGCTGGCTAGGATGTCAACACAGCTTCCCGCTGCTTCCCAAATATTTCCATATGATGCTTTTGCCTTTCTTGGTCAGGGCATTGAGTACAAGAGACAGGATATCACACTGCAGCTTTATAAGACTTTGGTTAGGCCACACTTCGAGTATTGCGTCCATTTCTGGTCATCGCATTACAGGAAGGATGTGGAGGCTTTGGAGGGGGTGCAGAAGATGTTTACCTTTGAGGAAGGGTCACCGGACCCGAAACGTTAGCTCTGATTTTTTCTTCGCAGATGCTGCCAGACCTGCTGAGCTTTCCCAGCAACTTCTGCTTTTGCTCCTGATTTACAGCATCCACAGTTCGTTTGGCTTTTATTTACCAGGATGCTGCCTGGTTTAGAGGGTGTAAGCTATAAGGAGAGGCTAGAAAAACTCGGGTTGTTTTCTCTGGAGTGGTGGAGGCTGAGGGGAGACGTAGAAGTTTATAAAACTATGAGAGGCATAGATAGGGTTGACAGTCAGACCCTTTTTCCCGGGGTGGAAATGTCTAATATTAAGGGATATGCATTTAAGGTGAGAGGGGGAAGGTTCAAAGGAGATGTATCGAGAGTGGTAGGTGTCTAGAATGCACTACCAGGATGGTGGTGGAGGCAGATACGATAGGAGTTTATGGGGCTTTTACATAAACACATGAATATAGGATATGGACCGGGGCAGGCAGAAGGAATTAGTTTAATTTGACATCGTATTCGTACAACATCGTAGGCCAGAGGGTCTGTTCCAGTGCAGTACTAGTCTATGTTCTATGTCCTTTGTCTCCACTTGAAAAGACAGATGAGGATCTCCTTCGAGTGTCTGACTCAAGATATTCCATTGACAGCACAACACTCCCTCAGTGGCGTTGACCAAGAGAAGCTTTGGGTTGGCCCTTGAATCTCAGAGATCGATCTCCTAATTATGAGGCAAGAGCGCTACCAACTGAGGCATGGCTGTCAACTCCCTTGTAGGGTTAAGTATTACTCAAGAAAGGTGTTCGCTATAAGATCACAAATCGTTATGTATCCAACCGTTAAACCACACACGCAGCATTTGGCTGAATCACATGTGCAGGACTTAATAATTATGCAAAGGTTTGGAGAGCCAGTTGCCCTTTTCAAAGTGGAACGGTTGAACAAAATTCTAGTTAATTTGCTAACGCACTTAATTAATGGCTCTATTTCCGTTTACACAGTGAGAGCCAATAAAAATCAATGAAGCCAGCTAGCTTTGGAGAGTTGATAGATCTGACAGCTCTGACTCGAAAGCAATTGTCACAATATGCTTTAAAAAAGAACATATTTGCATTTCTGTCCTCTTCAAATTACACATGGCTCACTAGAAGGGTTGAAGTGCCATTTCTTTTAAAGTTATGAATGAAATTTATACTTGAATGGCAATAGCAAACAACAGCTTCCTTTCCATCATTAAAATAGTACAACCTCTAAAGGGAGCATGATCGCAATGGCATGGACACATTCTGGACATAGAAGAGATAATGAGCAGCTTGATCAAAGGGGTAGTGTTTGAAGAGGAACTGAGGCATAGAGGATAGGGAAGGACCTAGGTGGCTGAATTAGTGCAACCATTACTGTCTATAACATTTGTCAATGAATTGACCTGAAATTTGTTGACTGCATTTAGGCTAGATAGACTATTGTTGTAAGGGCCAGGATCTGACAGGAAGGAATCATGTTAAATGCTGCATCAGAGGTAAAGTCTCAAATTGAGCATGTGACCAAGAGATTCTTTCTATTCATTCATGGGATTGAGGCATTGTTGGGAAAGTCTGTGCTCAAAGGGTGGGTAAGGTCAATTTAGCAATAGGAATCTTTGTAGACAACAGTGTGAGCTTGCCTGCAGCGGAATGTTTTACCCGATGTGACAATACCTAGGCTACTTCCATAAAGGCAGGAACTAGACCGAATGTTATGGTATTTGAAGAGTCTAACAAATATTACAACAATTATTATGTACAAGAGTTACATCCCTCAGGCACATGGGTGTCTTGGCTAATATTAAGGTAATAGCTTACAGCAGAGGAACATACTTTGAGTAGAATGTCATGCTTCAAGTGATCCAAGGTAAGATAGATTAAGAGATCTTTATAACCTCGGGTCACATGCTATGATGCACTGATAATACCACCAAGATGTTCTCATTGTGAGATTGAACACAACAGAGAGAGTTTCTGGAGTGTGGTCATGCTGGGACTGACACTAGCTTCACAGCTAACAGGCCTCAGACCCATCTGCCCCCCACCCCAACCCCTGCCCATTCCCACACCCACCTCCAAAATCTGCATTGTTCCTGTTGATGCTGTTAAGAATCTTCAAAACCAAATCACTTTTCGTGAACACAGCTTGTTCCAAAGTGTTTTACAAGCAATGATATCCTCTCAGCTATATTCATCATAGAATCCCTACACTGTGGAAACAGGTCCTTTGGCCCAACAAGTCCACAGAGACCCTTAGAGCATCCCACCCAGACCCATCCACCTATAAACCCACCACTCTACACATCCCTGAACTACGGGCAATTTAGCGTGGCCAATCCACCTAGCCTGCACATCTTTGGACTGTGGGAGGAAACCCACACGGACACGGGGAGAATGTGCAAACTGCACACAGTCGCCCGAGGGTGGAATTGACCCCAGGTCCTTGGCGCTGTGAGGCAGCAGTGCTAACCATGCCGTATTGCTAGGGATTACACACAGTTTCCTTTTCCAGCTATAAATTGAAATCAAGGTCGGACAGCTATATAACTGATGCAACTTGAGAATCTAAGTGGTGCACATTGTTAAGGTGTGTAAGACAATGTTGCTTTTTGAAGCAGTGACATTATTATTTTGCAATTGAGTGGCACCAAGAGTCTTCGAATTAAGGAAAGATTGCTTGATGACAACCCTTGTATTGTTTGAGTAAGAGTTCATAAATCTCTAGGTGTAGGGCAGCCAGAGATATCCAGAGCCTGTGAACTGACAACATCTCTGCATCTCCCTCTCGCTCGATGTCGGTGAAAAGGCAAAAACAAAGGCAAGAAAGCTTAAATAAAAGAATTTTAGCAAGAAAAGACCTAGGTCGATCAGGTCAACTATCAAAGTGGAGAATGACTAATAACCAAGAGATTGTCATCAGAGTGAAATCAAAAGAAACTGAATGAGACAGACTTGAGATCTGGAACTTTTGATTGTCCAAATTTTGTTCTGTGTCCGTAATAAGTCAGATAGTGTTAGATTAGGAATCCGTTGTTTCCTCTGCCATTCATTGAAGTTAAATATGTTGAAATAAATCGAGCCAGTTTGTGTGAATGAAGAAACCTGGTGTGAATTAGTTTTGTCCTGAACAGCAATCAGTCAGACAAGTTAGTCATCTTGGTGGTCTCATTGGGATTTTATACATTTGTACCAGCTTGTAGATCAGTGGGGCACAATTATTCAGGTCGTTAAGTCATTGGAAATTGGCAGGAAAATGGAAGCCAGTATTATAGCACTGTGCGCTCCCACAAGCAGCATTGAAATACATTTTTGCCTATATGTTTCTGCTTTTCCCATCCATTTAGTGAACTTGGGTATAGCTTAAATTATTTGAGCAAAGAGCTTAGCTTAAGAGCTTCAAATCGAAAATATGACCCTGTGATGTACAGGCCATGGTCTCAATTTAACTTCTGAAGAGAGAGTGATGAATAACTTGGGACAGATTCCTTTGAAATGCCATGACCACTAAACTCACCTGTCACAAATCTAGATAGAGACATCCAACTTCACTTGTTATCTGTGCTCAGTTACTGAACCAGTTTCCAATCCAATTAGCTAATTTGCTACTAATTCCATAGTCTTTAATCTCCTTTATGTGCGGAACCGTATCAAATGCTTGATGAAAATCCAATTAGATTTCATTCACAGGCATTGTGCTTGTCTTCCCGAAGAATTCCAACAGCATTGTAAGTCATGCCTTGTTGCTTCGATCAATGTGAAAGATGTGGTTCAGCTGGCAGCACTGCCCACCACCACCCCACCCCCGCATTGGGTAAATGTAAAAGACATCCACACCACTACATGAAAGGGAAATAAGGGAACGATCCATGGTATCCCGGTCAAGAGTTGTTCCTCAAACATTAGCACTAAAAATGGACAGCCAAATCATAATCCAGCTGCTGTTTGGAGAATTTGAACCAATTGGAGCCCACATTTCCTATGTTACACCAGTCAGCACTCTTTGGCTCCAAAGTGCTTTGGGATGTATTGAGGTCATGAAAAACGATTGAACTGCCAGATCTTTCCTTTAGCACAACTGCTGTTCATTAGTTTAAGCATCAAGGCTGGCAGAAAAAAATCGCAGGACTACGGGGAGAGAGGGCAAGGCACTGGGACTAATTGGATAGCTTTTACAAGGAGCTAGCACAGGCATAATGGACCCAATAGCCTCCTTCTGTGTTTTTTAAACATTCTTTCCTTGGAGGATGGAGGTCGCTGGCACAGCGCACAGCGATTGGTGATGGCACGCCAATCATGGCATTGAGTAATGTTTGCGGAAGTCGGCCCATCCGACCAGTCAGAAAATTAGAAGGAATGCTGCTGATAAGGGCCAGTGTTTATTGCCCATCACTAATTGCCCCTTGATCCGAGTGGCTGGCTGGGTCATTTCAGAGGGCAGTTAAGAATCGACCTCATTGGTGTGGGTCCGGAGTCACACGTAAGCCAGACCGGGTAAGGATGGAGGATTTCCTTCTCCAAGGAATGTTAGGGAGCCATTACTGTAACTGGCTGTCAGTTTCAGATTTTTATTAATTAAATTCCACCAGCTGCTGTAGCAGGATTTGAACCCATTTTCCCGGACCCCATGGTGCTATGATACAACAAGAAAATGCATCAAACGCTTTCAGTTCGTTACAGATTTGGGATAATTATTTTCTTCTATAGCTGTGTGTTAGATGTGTGGAAAACTATGACACAATAAGGTGTCAAAACTACCATGCACACAATTAAGGAGAGTTTACCTTTACAGATATAGTTTTTCTAGCTGTGAGACACAGCGTTGTTAGCTTAACCAGGTCATCAGAGGTCAAGACCCAATGTGCGTAAATAAGCAGAGTATTGCTTGCTCAGTCAGCTTTGGTCTATGGAAGTACTGCCTTTGCAATGTCACCTGATCAATTAGGAGCACCCTACCCATTAAAGTGTTGACCTTCAGCAGCATCGGCATAACATGCGAAAACACCAAGCCCCTCATGTCGAGCGAAGCCTGCCATGTCCAATAAATGAGCCAGGTTGACTGTCTGGTCAATAGTTCGTTGGCATTCTGTCTCGTTTCAATGTTGATCCATTACATCTGACAGTTCTACTCTGCTGCTGCAAATGCACCCCAAATACATTTCCCCGGCTTCCCCTCCAAAATTTGAAAGCCTTCGCAACTCTATCGTGAGACAAACGTTGCAAGGTATCTCTCCTGGTGTCTGAAGGTTTACCTAAAACACGGAGCTGAATAGTTCAAAACACTGCAATTTATGTCTCTGCATTTGTTGTGATGTTTGTTGCTATTGTCATCAGTGAAGAGTTTTAGTGGATTTACAGCAAAGCTATTACATGGATTTAGTGCTTTACGTCAAAATCCTTTTTTCTGAACTGCGGAGTATTGGAGAGGAAAAGTTTTTTTAAGGCAGTCAGAGGAATGGAGAACTCAGCTCCTGTTTATTACTGGATGATAACATCAACCTTAGTTAGCATCAAGAGAAGAGGAGGCCATTCAGCCCCTTATGCCTGTTCTGCCATCGAGTCAGGTCTTAATTGATCCGTCTCACCACACTTTATTCACCTTCAATGCAAAATCCTTACCCAATTTAAGTTGCTCAGAACCTTGCAATGGGGCCTGATGTCCACAGCCTGCCTCTATGTGAAGGGTCATAGAATCTCTATGGTACAGATAGATGCCATTCAGCCCATCAAGCCTGCACCAGCTCTCCAAAGGGCATCCCACCCTATCCCCGTAACCTCACATTCACTATAGTTAACCCATGTTGCCTGCACACTACAGGGCAACTTAACATGGCTAATCCACCTAACCCGCACATCTTTGGACACCGGGAGGAAACCCATGAAGACACGGGGACAATGTGCAAAGTCCATATGGCTAGTTATCCGACAGTGGGATTGAACGCAGAATCCCAGCGCTGTGAGGCGGCAGTGCTAACCACTGGGCCACTGTGCCACTCAAAGCAAGGCAAGCGTTAAGGGTGATCTTAAACTTTCATGGGGTTAAAATGGAGAGAATCAGACAAAACCATTTCCACTGTCTGCAGGGTGAGTCAGCAGAAGTCATAAATGTAAGTTCATTGACAAGTCAATCAGAGATCAGGCATGAAGTACCACCTTCTGAAACAGTGAGTTGTGGTGATCTGACCTGAAGGGCTGGTGGAAGCACGTTTCAGTTGTAACTTTCACAAGGCAGTTTGGTTACATACTGAACTTTGTCTGGAGTACGGGAGTGTATTGGGTGGTTCTTTCAAAGAGCCGAGGTAGGCACAGTGGATTGAATGACTTGTTCCTGTGCTGTGCGATTGCGTGATCAACAGTCTTCACTGCATCCTCCATTGCTACTGCCCACGTTATATTTAAAACTGTTTTTATCGTGTCTGGCGCGACCTGTTGATTGACGGAGGTGGATTGTTCTGTACATACATCATAGGCTTCGTGGCATCTCTGGAGACCTGCCAACAGATGCCTGCAAAGCCCCGAGGGCTCAAATCTCTGACTGTCCTTTATCACATTTTTCAATGTGTGCCAACTTGCCAGCATGCTGCTTCCAGAGCTGTATACCAATAAAACACATTTGCTCTGCAATGATAGCAAAGCATTCCTCCAGGCAACTGATAATGGCTTTGAGAAATTGGAATAGAAAACGCCAGAAATACTCAGCAGGTCTGGCAGCATCTGCGACGAGGGGGAAGCGAGCTTAACCAAAACAGGTTGATGACCTCTCAGCAGAGCTGTGAAGAAGGACAGAAGAGAAGGGCAGGGGAGATTTACTGGGGACGAGAGGAGCTCAGACAAGAATAAATAAGGAGGACCTGTTTCTAATGGCAGAGAGGACGCAGATCGAAGAATCTTGGCAGAGATTCTAGAGGGGAGATGCAATTATTTAGGTACACAGTCCAATGTTGTGATTTGCAAGGCAATTGCCTGTGAAGCTTCCGGAGGCAAACTGGGTTGGAACTTTCAGAAGGGAATCAAAGATGTCGTTTCAGTGGAACATTGTGCAGGAGATGAGGGAAAGAGCAGGGGATCAGTTGGATAGCTCATTCAAAGGGCTAGCATTGTCAGGATGGGCTGATTGGCTGTGTGATTATATGAGCATTCTGCTGGCCCAGTCTCAGTGCAGCTGCGATCTAATCTACCCACTCTGTGTTTTACCCTGAAACCATCGGACTTCCCGATGCCGGGCTGCAGCAGGATAACCAGAGTCGGGACCCAGTCATGGCCCCCGATCCTCGTCTCAAAGTGAAGACCCGTCAGAGTCTGCCTTCTGTTCACTCACTTCACTTACTTAGTGTTTTAAGTGGAGGTGTTTACCACAGTACCATAGATTAACAGAATTTACCCACACACCCACTGACACACTCACCCCCAACACACCCACTGACACACTCATACCCCCACACACCCACTGACTCACTCACACCCCCACACACCCACTGA
>JAHRHZ010000069.1:3382041-3394446 GCA_024137785.1 Ginglymostoma cirratum | reverse complement strand
GAGTGATAGAGACACCCCATGCTTCTTCCAGTCTGGAGACCTTCTGCCCCTGTGTCATCCACACATACTAGCTGTTCAGCTGCTTAGGAACCAGAGAGTTATCATCAGGCTGGTCACTATTGTGCAAATCAGTGATCTATTGCTGGCTAAATCTCTTCTACATGCATTCTTGTGTACCTTGCAGTCTCATTTCTCTTCTGTTGGTGCCTGAAAAGCAACAGTGTAAACACAATTCACAATGAGTTCCAGTTTGTAAAAGTGAAGCTACTCCTTCTTTGGTTATCGGTTTTAAACCAGTCCCTTTCCTACTGCGGTCCACACTCAAAAATAAAGTAAAGTAAGAAGTAGTCTTTACAATGTACAAATTTATTTTAGCACATTCTTGGCACTGAGTGCATAATATGCAAATATCTAACCTTTACTATAAAAGATATAAATACAGTAAGTTACCAAGCCTCTCCCTGATGAACAAAGGGTAATTCTTCATACAATTGCCTTGCTGTTATGTATAGCTTAAATTTACTGTAGTATCATACACTGATAGATGGACAGAGCTATCATTATGATAGTAATATATGTTATCCATCCTTATACAGATATAAAAGGTTCAAAGAAACTCACAGAGAGATACTGAACAGATGAACTTAGCATAGTTACTTTTAGGATAGAACATGAAAATAACAGACATCATTGTAAAATGAAAATCGCATCACTGAATAATAGACCAAACACAAAGGGACCTTCATAATGCACAAGGGATGTATCAACAATAGAAAAGCATTTTATGTCATTTAAGTAGATTCCATGAATAGAAATACGAGGAGGCAGTGCTCATACTCTGTAAGGGATTAATGAGACCATAGTTAGTGTATCTGGTTCATTTGGCATCCCTCTACTTAATAAAAGATGTAGACTAGAGAAATCGTTGTCACTGATGGTAACAGGAATGACTGATGATAATGTTCCTCTGTTTGATATATTGCCATTGCTGCTGCTCCCATTAAGGGGTTGACTCCTTCCAAAAGTGGTAGATTGTGTTAAGTTTTTGCCTCTGAGCTTTGAAGCACGATCAGAGAAGTCAAATGGCAAGTTGGGGCGTACAGGGAGGGGGAGTGAATACAAGGCATTGATGTGTTCAATCAGCTTTAGTCACATTGAATGATGGTTTGAACATGGTGCACTGCTCCTGTTCCTATGTTCCTAAATCTACCGCTTCAACTCAGTGGTAGCCTCTAAGTTATCAGAGCAGATAAATTGGAAAATGGGAATAGATCGGATCTCTGTTTTTTGACCAGCAAAGCCACAATGGACTGAATGGCCTCCTGCGGTGCTCTAACCTTTGTAGTTTCTATATTTAATATTGGAATCATTCTCAGAGAGCAGTCCATGTACCCAGCATCGCAGGATCGGAGCAGATCTGAGAATGCTTCACAGCTGATTGGCTCCATTTGAAGTGTAGTCAGAATGCTAATATGAGAAATGTGGCTGACAGTTTGTGCAAACAAATGGGAGAAATGATCAGAAATTCTGTTTTACTGTCGGTGGTGGAGGGCTAATTATTGGCTGCCTTACACCAGCACAGTTTAACCTCACCTCAGAAACGTAGCTCCTCTGACAGTGCAGCACATCCTCAGCACTGGCATTGGACAATCCAACCTTGGTATTATTCTCAGGATTCTGGAGTGAATCCTACTCCTCTCAGTCAGATACAAGAATTCCAACGCTAATACATCTCACAAAACATTGCTTGCTGACGCACAATGACCATAAGACCCTCAGAAACTCACAAAACTAAATTTAGCCCATAAAACCCTTTTACCTTAACTTTTTATTTCATAGTTTATACCAGGTTAGATGCAGAATATTTCTATTATTTGCTATTTCTTTATACACTGTCTGCTTCTTTTCATCATTGCTCATGAATGTTCAATCTGACCATTAATCCAAGAGAACAAAATTCAGAAAAGCTGATGAACAGCTGTCAATGGCAAAGAATAGAGTGCATCTTCAAAACAGCCCTGAATAGTTGCTTACAAATAGGATCATTACTTCAGGGCAACCGAACAGCATAAATTCTTATCGATTGCATTGAACTTTAAAAATGTTGGTGTTATTTCGGGATCACATGAGCAAATTGCTTTCTTTTTCCTTTGGAAAGAAATAGTTACAATGGGAGTGCAGCAGGCCATGATCTTAGCTATTGTGACTTCATATGTCATAAGGTTTAATATGGGAGAAAAATGTTGGTGCAAAGTTAGTCTTTTGGGAATTTATTCTTGAGGAAATATTGGCTTTTGACACTACTTTGGTGCATTTCCCAAGATTTGGACTCTATCAAGTTGCCTGTATAGAGTTTTTACAACAACCAAGACTTTTACATAAAAGAGCAGAGTGCAATAGAATTAAGATCACAAAAAGTCGCTCAAGTACAAACGTTATTACCATAGCTATTTCCAGTTGCATCCAGAAAATGGATTGATGGATTAGCAGGTTTTTAAATTAGTTCCTGACCTGATGATAAATAAGGTTCTTGTCTTGTGGCTAATGCACATTTATTATGTTGTTTTATGTCTTATGATTCAGTTTTTGCGAAAGTGTCGATCAGTGAAACAAAACCTCCTGGCTTTGATGATGATTAATAAGGAAGATCAATTCTTTAACACAAGGATGGGTGAGGTTTTCAATATTGACGACATCGATGGGCTTAGGTTTGATATAATGAGAATTCATGTGAATTATAAAGTCTGATCAAAACTTGCCAACTTTTAAGCAATTCATAGAATTCCTACAGTATGGAAGCAGGGCAATTGGCCCATCAAGTCCATACCGAACCTCTGAAGACCATCCAACCCAGAACCCCCCATCTCTGTAACCTTGCATTTCCCATGGCTAATCCATCCAGTCTGCACATCCCCGGACTCTATGGGCAATTTTGCATGGCCAATCCACTTAACCTGCGCATCATTGGACTCTGGGAGGAAACCCACACAGACATAGGGAGAACGTGCAAACTCCGAACAGACAGTCACCTGAGGCTGGAATCAAACTCATGAGGCAGCAGTGCTAACCACTGAGCCAACATGCCACCCAATTCATTTAGGCATCCTTGGGAAGTTTTCTTTCAGAGTGATCCTGCAAGATTCGACTATGACGAGGAATGAAGGATCTCCTCCTGGGAGTTGATTCTGCATCGTGCCAAAGGCTAAATACTCCAGATGCTGGAAATCCAAAGTGAGAACGGAGATTAGCACTCAGTAGGTCAGGCAGCATCTGTCGAGAGAGAAACAGAGTTAATGTTTCTGATCAATGAGCTTTTATCAAAACTACGTTCAGATGCAAGGCTTCTAACCTGAGACGTATGTTTAGAGATCTTCATGCCTGGTTAATACATTCAAAGCAACTCAAAAGGAACAGGACAGGCAAGATATTTAAGACATGAAGTAAAATGACATAGAATTCTATACCAAAGTAGAACCCTGCATTATAAAAAGGCACTGTGGTGATAAAGAAATTGTATCAAATTGAATATGGTATCTAAAGTAAAGGCTGATGCAATGGCTTAGTGGGTAGTCTATAGAATCCCTACAATGTAGAAGTAGGCCATTCAGCCCATAGAGTCCACACTAACCCTCCAAACAGCATCCCACCCAATCCCTATAGCCCTGCATTTCCCATGGCCAATCCACCTAACCTGCGCATCTTTGGACTGTGGGAGAAAACCCACACAGACAAAGGGAGATTGTGCAAATTCCACACGACATTTACCTGTGGCTGGAATTGAGCCCAGGTCCCTGGTGCCACGAGGTAGCAGTGCTAATCGCTGTGCCACCACTGATCTATGGGCCTGTGGCTTCAAGCCCACAATAGTATTTAAGCCTCTGATATTCCAGTGCAGTGTTGTGTTCTCAGACTTCCTGCTGACACTTAAAACTGATGTCCTGTGTGCTGAGGGGGATGTTAAAGTCTTTATGGTGCTATTTTGAAGACAGAAAGTGGAATTCTCCTGGCCAATATTCATCCATCAGGCGATGCTATTGAAAACAGATCATGTGTTCATTATCTCATGGTTGCTTAAGATACTGACTTTTGAGTGAGGCAAAATTGAAATGTCTTGCAGTTGATTATAAAAAATCCCGTGGCATTTGATGAGTAATAAGCCAATCTCAAATTTCTAGCTTCATAAACTCTCAGATTTGACTGTAAGGCAGTAGGAGGGATGAATGATGAAAGCAGAAGCTACTGAAAACTCTCAGGAGAGGGGAACAGAGTGAACACTTCAGATCCCACCACCTTAGCTTTCTTATTCGTACGTGGGATGTAGGCATTGATGGAAAAGCTGCTTCTTATTTCGCATTCTTTTCATCAGAGCCGAAAAGCAGTTAGAAATGTAAAACAGCAGCCACAGGGGCAGTGAAGGGGCTGGGGGAGGAGTGGCAGAAATGAGGGAACGTGTGTGACAGAGTGGAAGCCGGGTTCGATTAAATGATGAAAGGACTGATAAAGCAAGGCAAAAGGAAGCAATAAACGGACTAGTGAAGAAATAACAAGCAGAAAGAGAGGAACTGTAAAGTGGCAAAAGCTAAATCCTGACAAGTGTCCACAGTCTGAAGAAATGGGAGCGAACGTTAAGGCTGAAACATTCGCAGCGATTTTCAGCCAGATTTGCTGATCCATCTCAGCCTCCTCCAGTGGTCCCGAGCATTACAAATACCCCGGTCTTCAGTCAATTCGATTCACTCCGTGTGATAGCAAGAAATAACTGGCACCATTTGGATATTGCAAAGTTGCGGGCCCCGATAACATTTCAGCAAACGTACTGCGTATATTATTAAGCTGGAGAGGCTTCAGAACAGATTTACCAGGAAGTTGAGGGTTTGAGTTATAAGGAGAGGGTGGATAAGCTGGCATTTTTTTCACTGGAGCGTAGGAGGTTGAGGGGTGACCTTATAGAGGTTTATAAAAGCATTAGGGGTATAGATAAGGTGAATGATAGATGTCTTTTCCCCAGGGTGGGGGTTTCAAGACTAGGGGGCATATTTCTAAGGTGAGAGGATAGGGATTTAGGAAAAAACAACATGAGGGGCATTTTTTTCACACACAGAGAGTAGCTCATGCGTGGAATGAACTTCCAGAGGAAGTAAGTGGTGGATGCGGGTACAGTTACACCTTTTAAAACACATTTGGATGAGTTCATGAATAAGAAATGTTTGAAGGGATATGGGGTAAGTGTGGGCAGATGGGACTAGTCTAATTTGGGATTATGGCTGGCGTGGACTATTGGAATAAAGGGTCTGGTTCTGTGCTGTATGGCTCTATGACAATGACTCTATGTCTCTAAGACATGCTCAAGACCGTGCCCCTAGCCAAAATGTTCCAGTACAGCTACAACACTGACATCTATCCGACAAAATGGAAAATTGCCCAGATATGTCCTGTACGCAAAAAGGAAGAAAAATCCAACCCAGCCAATTACCGCCCCATCAGTCTACTCTCGATCATCAGTAAAGTGATGGAAGGTGTCAGTAACAGTGCTATCCAGCAGCATCTGCTCAGCAATAACCTGCTCAGTGACGCCCAGTTTGGGTTCCGCCAGGGCCACCCAGCTCCTGACCTCATTCCAGCCTTGGTTCAAACATGGACAAAAGAGCTGAATTCCAGAGGTGAGGTGAGAGTGACAGCCCTTCATATCAAGGCTGCATTCGACCGAGTGTGGCATCAAGGAACCCTAGCAACACTGGAATCAGTAGGCATCGGGGCAAAACTTTCTGCTGGTTAGAGTCATGCCTGACACATAGGAAGATGGTTGTGGTTGTTGGAGGTCAATCATCTCAGCTCCAGGACATTTCTGCAGGAGTTCCTCAGGGTAGAGTCCTAGGTCCAACCGTCTCCAGCCACTTCATCATAAGGTCAGGAGTGGGGATGATTGCACAATGTTCAGCAACATTCATGGCTCCTCAGATACTGGAGCGCATTCCATGTTCAAATGCAACATGACCCTAAAAATATCCAGACTTGTGCTGACAAGTGGCAAGTAACATTTGCACTACACAAAAGCCAGGCAATGACCATCTCCAATAAGAAACAAACTAACCATTGCCCCTTAGTGTCCAAAGGTATTAAATCACTGAGTTCCCCACTAACAAGATCCTGGAAGCAACTATTAACCAGAGATTGAACTTGACCAACGTTATACGTACTGAGGCTTCAAAAGCAGCTCAGAGGCAAGGAATTCTGCAGCAGGTAAAATTCATCTCCTGACTCCCCAAAGCCTGTCTACCATCTACAAGTGACAAGTCTGGAGTGCAATGGACTATTCCCCACTTGCCTGGTTGGAGGCAGCTCCAACAACACTCAAGAAGTTTATACCATCGAGGACAAAGCAGCCCGCTTGACTGGCACTACATCTACCACCTTCAACATTCACATGCTTCACCACCAATACATAATGGCAATCCCATGTACCATCTGCAAGATTCACTCATGCAGATCCTTTGACAGCAACTTCCAAACCTATGCCCCCTATTCCCAAGAAGGACAAGAGCAGAAGATGTGTGGGAAGATCACAATCTACAGGTTCCCCTCCAAGCCACACACCATCGTGAACTATATCCCTTCATAGTGGCTGAGCCAATATTATGGGACTCCCTCCCTAACAGCACTGTAGATGTTCCTATATACTAAGGACAGTAACAAGTGAAGAATGCACCTCACCACCACTTTCTCAGGAGCAATTAAAGAGGGCAATAAATATTGGCAAAGTTACTGATGCCCTCATGAATAAAAACAAAATTAGTCATCACCTGAAATTGCCGAATTTAATGTTGAGCCCAGAAGGCTGCAGGGTGGCTCATCACAGCGTGAGGTATTCTACTTCGAACTTCTACTAACTTTCATTGGAAAGTTGTGGAAGGTCAAGGATGGAGTGTTCAGTGTGGGAGTGATAACTCAGGGTCATGCTTGTGGGCTGAATGGAGGTGCTGTGTAAAATCGAAGGAAGCACAAATCCATCACCGTTTCACATGGGAAGGCATGTTGGGAGTCGTGGGTAGAGGTGAGAAAGGAGGTGATAAAAAGGCTTGTGCTTGCATGGAAAGATTGCCAAGGGACAGGACAGAGATGTCAAGGGGTGGCGGAGGAACGGGTCAGGTGTCACAGAGAGACTGGCCCCTTCACCATGTTGACATGAAGGAGGATGTGCTGAAGGCAGTGCAAATGGAGTGTGGTCCTTGGAATGTGAGGGCTTGCTGGGCTGTGTGGTGACGACGAGGGAATCTCTGATCGTGGGGTTGGGAGGGAAGGGAAGGAGTGTCCATAGAAACATGGGAAATGGGACAGACAAAGCTAAGGAAACTCATAGCCTTTTTTTGATGAGAGAGGTAAAAAGAATTTCATCAAAAAAGCCAGTATAGTTCGAGCTGATTTAACTTCCCACAGTGGCAGGTTGTAATGTGGATTCAAAGGAGATATTATTCAATGTGAGAACAAGCTCAGGCAGGTGGAGGATGAACCTGGCGACAAATGGGGAGAGTTTGAGCCTCTGTTCAAGGATCAGACGGCGTGCTGTCAGACTGTCCTGGTGAACGATGGAAGTGTAGGAGGACAAATGGCTGACGCAGCCGATCCTTGAACACGTGACACTGGCAGATTGTAAATCATTTTCAAACAGTAATTCAATGGATATAATTTAATGGGGACCTACCCTTATCACTCTCTGGCATTGAGTTATGTTCAATCATCATCAAACAAAGCACATTCAGTGCAACACAAACTTTGCAATTTGTCAAGTGTTAAGAGTGCCTGAGGCAAATTTCCAATGGATGCCAAACTGAAGCTAGCAAAGTATATGTTTGTCCTTAGCTCCCAGGACTGGTGTGTCAGCTGTACTGTAGAGTCTGATGGCAACGTAGACGATGGAATCTGACATGGACAGCTCAAGGCTACGACAGATGATAGACCAGGGAACATGATCATCGAGAGCAAGCCAGCCAAAATTGTTGCAGATGAATCATTTTCAGCCTTCAGTTAATGGAAACAGAACTTGCCATATTTTAAAATGAATGAAACATCCTTCACTTACAAGCTGGAAGTTCACTCTCTGCATGCAGATAAACAATCATATTGACAAATGTCTTTTAAATATTCTGTTCTCACCATTTATGGGATGTTGATAATGGGACCATAAAAGCATTAAGTAGCTATAGATCAAGTACGGTGTGATTAGATGCTAAAATAAATCCCTGCTGCATGCATACAAGAGAGTAAGGTTTTGTTACTCCTCATCCACCCAGTGGGGCTGAATGTCTGACTGCATAAGTGTGATATATGCCTCACTGACACCACAAAGTCAATAGTAACACATAATGTTGTCGTGTGGTGTGTTTTGTTTTAATGAAACCATTAAGCCAATTACCAAGCGTTCTTATCTTGGCAATGACAGATCAAGAATTCTGCATGATTGTGTCAAACATTAATTTGCTAATATTGTCAACAGTAATTCCTCAGCCAATGAGACTTTTATATCTGTGTCTAGGGTGTGGGTGCCTCTGTCGGAGCTGCTGTTTATAGCTCGTCCCTAATTGTCTTTGTGGTGGCGGTGATGAACTGCCTTGTTGAACCGCTGCAGTCCCTCTGGTGTAGATGCACCCAGAAAGCCCTTAAGGAGGGAATTCCAGGATTTGACTCAGCAATGCTGAAGGAATGACGATACAGTGAGACTGATGTGTGGTTTGGAGGGGAACCAGCAGCATGTGAATGATCCCATGTTTCTGCTGCCCTTGTCCATCTTGGTGGTAGAGGTTGCAAGTTTGGAAGGTGCTGTCTGAGAAACCTTATGAGTTACTATAATGCATCTTGTCGATGATATCACTGCTGCTAGTGTGCAATATGGTGGACAAAATAAATGCAAAAGGTGGAGGATAGAGTGCCAGTGGAGTGGGCTGTTTTGTCCTAAATCTTGTCGGAGATTCATACATCTGGACAACTGGAAGATAGTCCTGAGTTGGGCCTTGTAGATGGTGAAAAGGGTTTGGAGTCAGGAGGTGAGAAACCCATTGCAAAATTCCTAGCCTCTGACCTGCCCTTGTAACAACTGTATTTATAGGGCTAGTCCAATACAGTTTCTCATCAATGGTATCCCTCAGCATGTAAATAACAGGGGAATTTAGTGATAATTATTCTGACAATCATCAGTTTTGTCGTGCTAAGAACTGATCAGAATGCCAGCAAATTATTTGAACTGTCAGCTTGGTTTGATTGTAATGCTTTCGCCTCTAGTTAAAAAGGTTGGGAGTTCAAGCCAGTGAGCCACAAACATGCATGTATCCACGACAGTACTGAGGGAGTGCTGCACTGTTGCAGACGCTGCCTTTCAGATGAAATGTTGAACTGTCTGCCTTTCAGGCAGTTGTAAAACATCCATCCTGTGGCATGACTTGTGGAAGAGCTAAGAGGTTCTCCCCAGTGTCATGATCAATATTTTTTCCTACAATACATGTTGCCGAAAGCAGATGAATTGCTTATTCATCCCAGTGTTGTTTGAGGGATCTTGTTGCGTGCAAATTAGATATCAATATTTGCAGGACATTTTTCTAGTGCTGTTAGGAGAGTTTAAACTAACTCAGCAGGGATGCTGTAACCAAGACATAGGATGTGATTGTCCCTTTTTGGAGTCATAGAGTTGTATAGCACGGAAACAGACGCTTCGGTCCAACTTGTCCATGCTGACCAGGTATTCTAAATTAATCTAGTCCCATTTGTCAGCATTTGGCCCATATCCCTCTAAACTCTTCCTATGCATGTGTCCATCCAGATGCCTTTTAAATGTTGTAATTGTACCAGCCTCCGCCACTTCCTCTGGCAGCTCATTCCATACACGCACCACGCTGTGTATAAAAGTTGCTGCTTAAGTCCCTTTTAAATCTTCCCCCTCTCACCTTAAACCTATGCCCTCTAGTTTTGGACTCCCCCACCCTGGGGAAAAGACCTTAGCTATTCAGCATATCCATGTCCCTCATGATTTTACAAATCTCTTTAAGGTCACCCCCCAGCATCCGACGCTCCGGGGAAAATAGCCCCAGCCTATTCAGCCTCACCCTATAGCTCAAACCCTCCAAACCTGGCAACATCCTTGTCAATCTTTTCTGAACCTTTCTATAGCAGGGAGACCAGAATTGAATGCAGTATCCCAAAAGTTGCCTAACCAATATCCTGTACAGCTGCAACATGACCTCCCAACTCCTATACTCATGCACTGATCAATAAAGGCAAGTGTACCAAATGCCTTCTTCACTATCCTATTGACCCGGAACTCCACCTTCAAGGAACTATGAACCTGCACCTCTAGGTCCTTTGGTTCGGTAACACTCCCCAGGACCCTATCATTAAGTCCTGCCCTGGTTTGCCTTTCCAAAATGCAGCACCTCAGCTATATAAAGAGAAGCTGACAGTTACCATATAAAAAAAAACAGCCTTTCACAGACATAAAAATTAGTGAAAGGCTGGTAAAAGGAGAAGGAGAGGGCAATTGGGGACCTAAAAGGGGTTTTACATACAAAGAGGTAGAGGGCATGGCTGATGTATTAAACAGACACTGCGTTTTTACCAAGGAAGAAGATTCTACTGAGGCCCTGGTGAAAGAGGGGGACATCCAGTCAATCGCATTAAGGAGGTGGTATCAGATAGGTTGTCTATGACTTAAAGTTGATAAGTACCAGGATCGGATGAGATACAACTAGGGAAACTGAAGGAAGTGAATAGTGAATGGAAATTATGGTAGAACTGGCAATTTTTCCATTTCTGAAGAAGGGTCCTGACCTGAAACATCAGCTTTCCTGCTCCTCTGATGCTGCCTGGCCTGCTGTGTACATCCAGCTCCACACTTTGTCATCTCTGACCCCAGCGTCTGCAGTTCTTACTATCTCTGAATTTTTTTTTCTTCTCCTTAGACTCTGGGTAGTACCAGAGGACGAGAGAATTGCAAATGGTTTGTTCAACATACAGAGCAACAGACCGGTCAATTGGACTTCCATGTTGGGGTTGGTCACTTGTGGAAAACAATGAACCAAGACAAAACTAATCATTACATTGATAGGTGTGGGCTAATTAAGGAGATTCAGCAAGGATTTCTTAAGGGCAAATTGTGTTAAAGTAATACCGCAGTTTTATTGATGCAGTGATAAGGGTTGATCAGGACAAGGTGGTTGATGTGGTATACATGGACTCCTAGAGGCTCCTGATACCGTACCACAACAGAATCATGAGCAAATTTAGAACTTGTGAAATAAAAGAGACAGTAACAACATGGATACAATGTTACATGGAGACAGGGAGGAGAGAGTCATTGCAATTGATGTTTCGTTTGACTCGATGAAGACTTGTGGTGGTGTTCCCCAGGTCTCAATCCTTGATTTTCCTGACTTGTATGAAGGATCTGGACCTTAGGATACAGGGCACAATTTCAAAATTTGTGGATAATATGAAGCTTGAGAGCATGGTAAACTTGCATGGACAATAGCACAGCCTTTCAAAAGATCCCAGACAAGTTAATGGGGTCGGGGGAGAGGTACAGATCAAGTTCAGTGCAAGTAAAGGAGGTGCAGGAGCAGAGAGGTCTGGGCAAATAGACTATTACATTTAGCTGGATAGGAGAGTAATTAATAAAGCATACTGTCTGAGGCTTCATTAGTTCAGGCATAGAATCAAAGGGCAAGGATTTGATTTGATTTGACTTATTGTTGCCACATGTACCTAAGTACAGTGAAAAGTTTTGTTCGGAGAGCAGTACAGGTAGATCACAACATACAAGGACGTAGAGATCATAGGGTGTTTCAACAGAGCGAGGCATACAGGGTTACAGCTGCGCAGGAGGTGAACAAAAGCAGGATTAACATTAGATTTGAAGTTAGAAAGGCCCATTCATCGTTCTAATAACAGCAGGGAAGAAGCTGTTCTTGAACCTGCTGGTGCGTGTGTTCAAGCTACTGTATCTTCTGCCTGATGGAAGAGGTTGGAAGAGAGGATTACCAGGATGGAAGGTTGGCAGCCTTTCTGCGGCAGCGAGAAGTGTAGATGGAGTCCATGGATGGGAGGTTGGCTTCTGTGATGGTCTGGGCTGTGTACACAACTGTAGCTTCTTATGGTCCTGAGCAGAGCAGTTGCTGTACCAAACCATTATGCACCTGGATAGAATGCTTTCAGTGGTGCATCTGTAAAAGTTGGTGAGGGACCTTATGGAAATGTGGAATTTCCTTAACCTCCTAAGGAAGAAGAGGCATTGCTGCGCCTTCTTGTCAGTCGCATCTACATGGGAAGCCCAGGGCAGGTTGTTGGTTATCGTCACTCCTAGGAACCTGACACTCTCCACCTCAGAGATAAAAGGTACTGCAGATGCTGGAGAATCCGAGATAA